>JAKWBJ010000196.1:1800000-2155000 GCA_023159175.1 Wohlfahrtia magnifica
GAGATATCTTGTGAAAGCTATATGTTAGTTCATATATTATTTAACTATCGAGCTTCTTTATTTAGTGTAGCTTCGCAGTTTGCCATTATTTGCAATATTTTATACAATTTTTCGATAATTGCTCGACCAAAGCAAGATACATTTTTGTCATTATAAAATCCGAAACAGAATCAAGCAATGCATTTGTGATTCTATGATGTATGTTTGGCTTTCAATTTGCCGAAACCGACATAAGTAAACATTTCCACGATCCGTCGTTGACTTACTACGTTTTCAGGCTTGCTTTTTTCTGCGCTTTTCCTTTGTATTGTTACGTCTTTACCTTTTAAAGGAGATTGCAGATTGCAGTTAAAATAAAATAAATCTTGTGTTTGGTTTTAAATTAAAATTTTTTATTTAACACAGTTTTGTGTTTCGCTGCTTTAACAATTTTTATTATTTGCTTAACAATAACAATTACTCGACAGATCGCTCTACCTAAAGATCTTTCAATCCGATTGTTGTTACAACTTAGGTTCAATCACAACTTTTTCAACCAGAGATATTCACACTAAACTCTCCTAACGCTGGGTTAGCTCCAACTAAACTGGTCTTTACAACTTGAATTCAAACTAAAAAACTCTGATCGCTGAGCTTACACCAATAAACCCTACTCGCTGAGTTTAATTCACTTAAGATGTTCACAGTCCACATCGATGTGCTTTTTATGCGGCTTAGTAAACAACATTTCTAAAGCTCTCGCATTTCTCGATATATCGGGTAGATTCGATTTCTTTCCTTTCCATTCTTTTTAGTTGTTGTAAAGCAGTTCAATGGTAAACACCTTCTTTGTTTCAGTGTTTACTGTGTTGTTGTTGTGTTTACTATTTGTTTCGCTGTCTTGTTTTGCCGTTTATTTTTGTTTACTACATATCTGCTTATGTTGTTGTTGTTGATGTGGTTATTTTTCAACAATTACGTTGTTTTTTCTTACCTTTGATTTCTTTTTTAGCGATGTAATAAACAACAGTGGTTCCCAACCTGATTTTCGTAACAGTATACATAATAAATATTTCGTATTTTTATAAGTATTTGGCTGATTTCAATTCAATATGACTTTTACACCTATGTAAGCAGCTATCTTCACAAAATATGTAACCTGTAATGTCACCTTTTAAATACTAGATCGTGTGATTAAGTCGAATTTGATGTGCAGCAACAACATCTAGCGACAAAAAAAAAACGGTGAAATTCTTAATATCGTTATCGTTCAAAGAATTATAGAACAAAATGAAAACAGGACAATGTATAATGATCTCTATCAACTCCTCTAAAATGAAAAGTACTTCATACAGAGTTCCTTAGCACCATAATCCTTCAAACCTTATAAAATTCGGAAACGTTTATGACACTATATTATTCAAATTTAAAGTATTGTCTGTTTTACGTAGAAGTAGTCGTTTTGTGACAGTGGTGTAAAAAATGGTTACTTCGAATCAATTAATAATTTCGGAAACTTATTTTGCCTAAACGCAGAGTGCAGTACTAATAAGATTCTAATTTTCTAAGTTATTCATTATTTAAATAATCCAACTCACAACTTATTACCGACACCTATAAATGTTGAAAATGACAATCTAAACAGTAACACCTTAACTCCGGTTACAGTTTTTTCTTTGTTGAGCAAAATAAGGAAACAAAGTTTGACATAAATTAAACATACTTAGGAAACAAAGAGCCTCTTCCTTTTCTTGAAAAGCTAGAAAAATAAAGGATGTCCTCAACATGTTACCATTTACTAAACTACTTTGACAATGCCTTTAGTTTGTCGTACGCAAACCAGTTAACGACTAAATGTTCTTGTACAAAAGCTTTTCACATTAGACATTAGACAGGCAAGGACATACCATATTGTGACCATAAATTATATCAAAGTCGACAATGTGTCTATTAGCTCCCTTAAAATGACGTTTATATTTTGTGCTCTATCCACATCCAATACCCCCCAATATACCAACAGTGGTGCGTAGACATTTTTACTCTCCTTCGGGTTTATAGGACTCGTATGCAAAAATTTTCGTTTTCATTGTTTCTTTAACTCATTTAACTAAAGAGAGTCCCATGCCTTTTGGGTTTTTTTCCATTGTAAATTCATATGTATGAATGTAGTACGTACATATGTATGTGCGTATGTCTTATTGCGGTTTTTAAATGCTCACGAACTTTGGGTATCGTTAGTTTAACCGCAGTGAGTTATCCAAAGTTTAAAACCTTTAGTAATTGATAAAATGCTTCAAAGACACAATTGTTGATTGTTTGCCCCAAGGCTTGTTTTTTTTTGTCGCAATGGAAGGAAGAATACCAGCATCTTACAGCAAGGATAACATGAAAAATAAAATTAAATGAATTTACGAGTTTAACAGAAGAGAGACAAAATTTGTTACGAATAGTTTGGGTGTCCTTTTATTTATTTAAAAAGGAATAAAGTTGTAAGTTTTAAATAAAAACATGAACAAGGATATGTGTATGTGAGCATGTAAGCAAAACGAAAAACATTTATCACAAGGATATTGTTGTGTAAACAACAACAACAATATAAACAACAGCAACATCAACAATAACAAAAGCATGAACATTTAACTGGCAGTAACATGTACGCTGATTGTTTGCAAGGAATATGTATGCGATACGATACGATATGATATGTAACATGAAAAGGAACATATTTAATATTTAAAATACATAAGTATAGTTATCCTTAAAATATTAGTTTTTGTTTGTATAAGATATTTAAAAAAGGATACCCTACAGTGGAGATATGCTATTACAACACTTAACTTTTCATAAATTTGTAAGTAGTAAATTCTATGTTTGTCTATGGATAAATAGCCAGGCTTACAATAAAGGTTCTCGCAGTCAGAGATTTGAATCTTTTTTACTTGAACGACACGTTCGCTGTTGACTGTTGGCGCATTATATACTGACACAGTCGAATTTAATATATTTATCAAATTCTTAGTAGCGGTCTAAAAACACAATATAATCGTGGTAAAATATCACAAGCTTAACGTAATATATATTTTTTTCCACCAGAGGTATATCATCCATTGTCAGATTTGACTCTCGGACTTGGAGAATCTCCTGGAGCCAACCTATGTTTGCTTTACAATTAAATTATTAATTATTTATTTAAAGAAACTATTTCTCACCTCTCTTGATGATTCAATACAATAAGTACTGTTTATGGTCTCGTGCTTCTCGGTGATGGGCGAGATATTACTCTGAATTTTTAGGAAAATTCCTTTCAATGAAAATGATTGTGAATCTGTTTATGATCACAGTTCATATTATTTAGATTAAAAAAAAAAAACTTTATGTGAACGTAACACAATCTAATTCTTGCTTACCCGCTGTCAGTTAAGTCTGGTTTTTCATGCGGGCAACTTGGTAATTCCAGTCTATTGCGTAACTGGTGATGTCATCTTGAGACCTCGCATGACCTGCTCACTCCATCGAAATTTACGTATTCACATACCAAACATGACTGTTAACTCTTTAATCTCATTCCATAGACGCCTATTCGAATTGGAGTTATAGCCAGAAGATTTTTTGAAATCGTCGTAGGCTGATTGATGCTACCTGTTCGAGGTTAACGGCTCGCAATAAACGCATATAGCATTCTACATGATCAAACCAGGAATGTGGACTTACCAAGGGATTCTTAGTGTATCATGCACAGAACATGTATTTAATACATAAAGTTTACAAAAATTAAATACTGAACGTCAGCTACAACTTAATATTTAAAAAGCGAAGAACTGCTTACTGCTCGTATTTTGTCCAAACGATTCTAATATATTCTGAATCTACTACAAATGTATCCAGCTATTCACATACGACGGCGATATCAACACCATTAGCAGTGCGAAGCGAGAGTGCACTGTTGCCTTCAATGCCGTTGGAAAATAATTTGCCAAGATGGATCTGGCGGTAACTGAGGCCAAAACGATATAAATGCTGCCGACAAGTAGACAAGTGCGGCGTTTTCGTACCCAGGTTACGTTTGAAAACTATTCATTCGATGTGGTAAATTAATTTATCTACCTTGGCACTACTGTCATTACCAGCAGTTGGAGATCATGCCTAAAATTGATCTTGCCAACAGGAGCTTATTAAGATCTCAATAGGGAATCGAAAAAATTTCGTTTTCGAACTAACTACAATTGTAGAGCTATAGAGCACTCTGAGTAGGCCAACTATATACGTATGATTCCTAATTTGAAATTCTTCGAAAATATACTGAAATCAGATCAATTCTCGAACTTATTGGAGCAGCATAAGATAAAGAGGTAGAAATTGAATACAGCATAGTTGACCAGATAAGCTCTTATCTGGATGAGAATTATCTACAACATATATATATACAACCGAAAGAAAATAAGCAGATAATAACAAGATAATGAATAAAATAACAAATTTTGTTTAGTTGTGGAATAAATGTGAATGGAAGGGGACGTATGATGCTTTGCTTTTAAAAATTGTTTGTTTGTGTTGTTTTTAGTTTTTCTCCTCAACGCACTCAACAAAAATTCACTAACACACCACACAACAAATTTCTCTTTACAGCAGCGTCCGGCAAACTAATATTAATGCATTTTACAATTGCGGTAGTAATTTGAGAGCTTTCAATCAGGCCATTTTGCACTGTATTTTTCCATTTGTTTTCACTTTAGTTCTCTTTGTTTATTTTTTGTCTATGCGTGTGAGAGCTGCTCTTAGGGGGAATTTGCTTTATAGTCACCCTTGGTATACAGAGAGAAAGAAAAATTCGCAACCATATAGTGTATCAGATTTAACACAGCATTTCATATTTCACGACATGATTAAGGCTGTCGAATGATCTTTTACTTTCTCCGTGCTGTTGACAACATCTTCCCTTGAGACTCTTCTTGTTATATTTATACTACTTTGGTAGCAGAAAGATTTTACGCCCCCGAGCGAATTCATAGATAGTCAATTAGATTTAGTTTGAAACAGTTTTCTAACCACTGTAACAAATATCGTATAAATTGGTCTAATATTACTTTAGATTCAGTATAATAATGGTAGATTGACAAACTTTTAAACAAATAATAAAATGTCAGTAATTTTACAAATGAAATAAGACTTGCTCAACCTTATGCAGAAGCAGACGCGACAAACATACTGATCATTTCAAGCCCTCAACTTCTGCAGCTTGGAAGTTATAGTCCACACCAGGAGTGTACAGTTTTCGAGTATGACTTTTTAGAAATATTTTACCAAATCATATAACAAAAAATATATACAAAAATATCATTGGTATAGTCTTTTAAAAAAGAGATTTCGTCATACGTCGTCATAAAAATTAAAAAATAGCAAAATGTTGGAAAGAAAAAGTTGTTGAATGAATACAAATTGGCTCAGATCAAATTTGCGTACAGTAAGTAAGTCAAAATTATTTATTTTGCCCTAGAAAAGCACAGCTTCTATTAGTCTCCCATGGTCAATATTCGTATTTTAGCGTTAATATAAAACTACACACTCTCTATGCCTTTCTTTAATTCGAGTACACATCGTGTATCAAAATATATCCTGTGATGAAATGTAAACTTTTCTCCTAAATAAGGCTACCAGTTATTGTTTTGTGATGCTCCTTTCAAGCTCTTGCTCATGTTTTTCTTCTTTTTTTTCATTCAAAATTTATTCTTCGGTTAATTCTCTTGTGTATAAGTTTTTTCTTTCTTTGCGGAAATGCGTAAAATTTTCTTTGGAGTACATCCATGAATGTTAAACACATTGAGAGATGACAACTAACCAAGTCCAAATAAGGTTGTTTATTTTGTATACAATATTTTGTGTACAAATTTTATTCATTTAAACTTATACTATAATCCAACTCTCCTTCGGTTTGTCTGTTTTTATTTGTATAGTATGGTTCAAGTATCAAATTGCATTTGGAGTAATTGTATGTCTCTAATGTCATTTTATAGTTGTTTTGTTTTAACCACTGAAATTTAATTTTCTTCGGTTGAAATTGTATGATGTTATACCGGGTGATACATTGTTTTAGTGTTTGCTTAACCAACAACTAATTGTATAAAATAAGTTTTGCTTAAGGATTATTAACTCCCTCGCGAATTGTTAAAAGTTGTTGAAAATTAAAAGAAAGTTCAAATTGGCAAATATTTTTGTGTGTTGTTGCCAAAAATTTTAAAAATTAAAATAAGTAATAAAGAGTAATATTTTATCAAATCCAACTTTTTGTTGCCCTACATCATATTTTATATTTGAAAATTACACCTTTGCATAAATGCAACCGAATAATATCGATGCAGTGTTTAATTTTCTTCATTTCTACTAATTCTGAAAATTTAAATTTTGTATTTATTTGTTTAACTTTCATATTTTTTTACAAGACCCTGTGGTTGAAAGAAATTAAATTATATTTGCGCCTATATTAGACTCGTTCAGCAGCTGTCTAAGGTATTGCTTCCTTGAGTCAAATGAATATGTCTTACCGCATGTCCACCATCATGGCAAAGTTATACACTTTAACGAAGAAGTGAATCTTGTTCACATTAACCGTTTTTGTTTAATCTTTTTCAACCAATAAAGTCAGCTGTAAGTTCTTAAATGCTGGGCAATGCCAGCGAAGATGTGCAGTCGACTTCTTTTCATCATCACGATTGGAACTCGTGCAGACATATTTATATGGGATCATCACTATCTACATACATACAAAGGGGTTCATTTTACCATCGCTCATTCGCTCCTAGATGAATTTCCTGCAACAGAGATTTAAATGTCTCTTATTGAACGATTATAATACAAATGGTTATCCAGTTGTAACTGTTTATTATCCCTGTAGTTAACTTCTCTGTTTTCATGTCCATGAACTATACTTTATTTAGAAGTTTAGGGAATTGCAACTGATAATATATATAAATTAAATTGGTTTGCAGGCCTCTTATTTCCTCGAGAAGATAGTGGAGAAGGTGATATTTGAACAATGAGTATACCGTAACCCACTTTTGCACAGATGGCTCTAAAATCGGTGGTATGGTCTGAGTGGGCATTTTCTGTAAGATATTATCCCAGTGATTTGCAAACAGAGTTTTTTACAATATCAGATGAAAATAAATATTATGACATTTGTCGATAATCAAGCAGCAATATATGCCCTAATAGCAGTCAGATCATTCTCGAATCAAGTCGAATTTTATGTATTTAGCGTCAGTGCGGCGGTCAAGTTGTACTATATTGAGTTTGGAAACGAGAATTTGCTCGTAAGAAAACAATCCTATCCCACCCAAAGACTTCAGAGGTCTTTATCCCGATGCTTAAGATTAGTCAGAAATTATAACAAACTTTCTTGCAAAGAGCCAATATTACATAAATGAGTTTGATAACTAGTTCTACTATTAGACAAGCTTGGCCGCAGATCGACAAAAACATAACCGAGAACTCAATCGAACTAAAGTATCTCTAAACCTGCAGCACCTTATATTGGACACTAGACTCGGAGTAAACACACAAATTATATTGGCATAAGCGCCCCTGCAGGAACTGTAGAGAAGACAGCAGCGAGAAACAGATGAAGCCCCTAATAGGTAAGTGCCCAGTGTTAGCTAGGAAAAGACTAAAATTTCTGGGCTCACCGTATATAAGTATATATTAAAAAGCGTCTCGAATATCAAACCGAAAAATATCATCGGGCTTAAGCGGCATCTGGTGGGCTTAAGCGGCTTTTTGAACTATAGCTAATGTGATACACTTCGGTTGACATTATACGTTATATTGAGTTTTGTGGTATCAAATTTTGTGGTATCAGGATGTCAGTACATTATACAACCGAATAAAATTCTAATCAAAAATTTAAAAATGTTCTGTAATTTTAATATCACGTTTTAAGTAAAATTTATATTTAAAAAAAATTAATCAAATCCAGTAGTTTCCTCTCTGCCAAATTTGATAAAGAATTCAATTATTTCAAAAAACAGCTTGAAATAATTCGTATTTTTTTTTATTTTTACAAAACATCTGCACAGTCAAAATCTAGCCACTTATTGAGTGTTTGAAATCCAATTAATCTAATGATTACACAGTGCAACAAAAATGAACGAAGTTGAAATACCTTGGAAATGACACTACTTTTCTAAGAGGCGCCGTCGAATAGATTAAGGATCTGTTTTTCGAAATACCTACAAAATCTCGAGTTACGTGTAAAAAACTAGTGTTTCGGACCTTCATGCACTTATAAGCTAATAACTTAGCTGAATATTACCCGATTTTAAGTTTCTTTTCAGAGGTACAGCCCTTTTTTTCATCCAATTTTTTCACATTTTTCTAGTTAAGATGCGTTTTTGCGCAGTATTTTATATAGGAACCATACTATTGATGAATTAATTAAGGAATTATATTAATGAATAAAATGAGACCTACAGTTTAGAAATTCGTTGGAAATTGACGGAGTTATTAAATATTTTATTAAAGCAACTCATGAAAAAATCATACTTTTATTAAACAATAATAAACAGTTGCTTAAAATCTGTCATGAAAAAGCCGGCTTCCAACTCCATCGATTTTGGCAATACGATGCGAATCGTAGTCGAATAGTCCATCGAACGGCGCTTTCCTCTCTATCTATGTTATTATTATCGATGCAGTTAAACGTAGTGCTATATGGACAGCCCTAGAAAATAAAACCACAAAAGCGATTAACATTATAAATAAATGTGTGTATGACAATGCCATGATTCAAGTCAGATAAAATGGAAGTCAGACGCAAGTGAAGCATTCACCACAAATTCTGATGTAAAACAAGAATGCCCTTTACCGCCTTTACTATTTCCGGTTACCCTGGACAATATAATGGCTGATATGGGAAATAGTTTGAAATCTGCACAGTCATCTAGAGGATCTTGATTTCTGGGACGAGAGATGACTGCTCTCACACAAACACAGCGATATGCAAAGTAAATTGTATGATCTTGCACTTATTTGTTGAACTAGAAATAAACATAAGAAAACCAAAGCAATGTGCATTAATAATAACAGCTTCTATCCTTTTATAACAAACGACAACAAAATAGCTACCTTAGTTGTGTGATGACTATATCCGGATGCATATTTGAAGATATCCGAAAGAAAGATCCGTTTCAGAGCAGCCAAAGCGAGAGCAGCGCTTGAAAGATTAAAACACATATGGCGCTCACGGCAACCATTTTTCCATACAAAGTTAAAGATGCGCAACTTGCATGTGTAAAAACTTCACTGCTTTATGGAAGTGAGACTTGGCTGATTACAAACACAACTATGCAGAAAGTTCAAACGGAAATCAACAAATAAATAAATAAATATAAATAAATAAATATTCTGGCCAAACACAATTACGAATATAGACCTATGGATGAAAACTGGGAAAACTAGCATCGCAAGCAAAATCAAAAGAAGGAAATATTATAGATGAAGAGTATATCCAAACATGTACTGGGCTGGAGCTCGCAAGGTAACAGAAGAAGAAACCAGCCAGCGAACACTTGCAAGAAGGCTTAATAAAACATGGGAGGAAATTAAAACATATACCACAGTAACGATGGTACAAAATAAAATATTCTTCCCGAAACTCTATTGTCCTAGAAGAGTAATATAAAGGGGAAAAATATAAAAAAAAAATTTGTATATAAAGTTTTATATCATGTTCACTAATAAGCATTAATTGCCAATTAAGCGATTTTACGCAATTAAAGCCTTTATCATACAATAGTACAATTTATAAATTGCAGAAGTGGTACATAAATGCACAATTAATTGAGTCGAATTGAAAACGCAACCCTTTGTAATATATGCCGAATAAGGCAACTCTGTATGAAGTATGTTCAGTGAGAAGTTAGAACCATATACAGTATGCAATATCCTTATGCATACAAGTTTTGCCATAATCATTGCAAGAACTAAATTTTTGGATACGTTCTATCGACTTGAATAAAGATTTCATACATTTCTTTAAATGTTATGTTTTTTTAATCAAATCCGAAAGTTCTTAAAAAATCTTGCTTGATATGCAGTAAAAAATTGTTTTTATATCAATGGAAACCCACACATTGAATAACAAATTTTTACAAATGAATTAAACAGTCAATTTTCTTTTAAAATTTATTTACAAGATTTCCTTTGTAAAAAAAAATATTTTTCTTAATAATTTCCTATGGTTGTTATTTTATTTCTTAATTTAAGTTGTTGTCACCCGCACATTTCATGGTTTAATTTGGAGCACTTAAATATTTTCTCATGGAATATTTCTTTTAAACTTGGAAACAAACTGAAACACTTATAACATTTTAGCGTAACGTATTTGATTTTCTATAACCTTTTTTTTGAAATCTGTTTTGAAGATTTCTAACCCTTATTGAAGACATTTGATAAATTTGGCAAAACGAGAAAAAAGTATATCAACGGAAATAGATATTTGAAGTGATTCTTTTTTCTTACATGAAACTATTGCCTTATGATCCAGGGTGGCAAACAGTGTTAATATTCGGTAACGGAAATCAAAATTTTATTGTTTGTTGAGTTTTTCTCTATAATTTCAAATTTTTTCCACTTTTCCCTTTTAAAAGCATTGATGTAGAGACAGTCCGTAGTATATTTCATATTTTTATGAAATGAATTCAGTGATTCTTTGGCACTAAACTCAATATATTTTGTATTCAATTTTGGGGTGGAGTGTCTTTAAGAAATCATAAGTGAAATAAATTTTATTACGATACTTAATGTAATTTGCAGAGATGTATGTTAACGTATTTAGTGATTTATTTCAGGGAAATTAATATCAAGGATATTCACTAGCATTTAAGTGTGAATATGTCTTTTACTTATTGATGTTTATTTTTTTTTTGTTACAAGAATACCCATAGTATGTTTTAATAAAATCAACCCCAAAAACCATTCGTTAGTATAAAAATGATCAACACTTGAATTCAATTTTAATCTTTTGCAGACTTAATCAAATAAATAATATTTTCGAAATACTCGTACAAGCAATAATGTGTATGAAATCAAAGTCAAAAAGTTAACAACTGACATTTTAATGAAAACAAAAATTCATGAAAAAGGGGTAGGAAGCATTCAAAAAAAATAAAACAATAAGGGAAAGAAATGCTTAAAGCAAAATAAAATGCAATTTAAATTTATATATTTTTTTGCATTTGAATACTTATATAAATTTGGAAAATAATTAAGCAAAAAGTATAAAAAAATGCATATAAGTTGTACATATGAGCGTCCAACCTTTAATTCAAAATAAAACCAAATATGTATTTAAATTAAATAATAATTTATTGTCTTTGAGGAACAATTGCATAGCAACAACCCGTATGTTTTAAAAATAAGACTGGTAAATAACAGCTGTTAAATTAAAGAACTTAAAGAACTCCTGATGTTACTTGCTTCAAGATATAGGTTATGTTAACCTTTAGTTGCTCAAGATTTGTTAGATTGTTGAACATGGACTCAACATATCATATACGAAAATAATCAAGAGACGTCAAATCTCACTGCAATGCAGACCAAGAAACCATATTTATTTCGTGAAATAATCAAATTTCATATTTATCCAATCTCACCAACTTATTGACAGTCGGTATGTATTATATGCGAAGTTATTTAAGCCAAATTTAGAAACATCTAATAGTACAGTTCTCAAGATATACAAAAATCAATATTAACTATGTGTGGGAGATGCCACTCCAATTTTAACATTTCCGTCCATTTCCTGACTGATGACTTGTACTGACTACGGAGTCATTCACTCCAAATTCAGAAACTTCCATTTTTACCGTTCTCTAAAAAAAATCAATATCTACTTTTATGAAGGTATCATGTCCACTTATCCAATTGCGTCTACTTTTTAACTGATAAAACTGGCCTACAAAAAACAAAAAAATGTTCCCGACTTTAAATAAAACTATATGAAATATAATGATTTTGCTGCGCTGAACTCAAATCGGTTTTCAGTTTTTTTCCATCGGGCTCAAATTTTTTTATTGGGCGTGCAAATTTTTCGCCCAAAATATGGTAATTATGTCAATATATTTCACAATAACTTGAAAACGACTTGACTGATTTTAATGCAAGTACCACCAAACGTTTAGAAATCAAATTTCCTATAAATCACTTGAATAAAATTTTTGTAATTTCACAGTTTTGAGTCATTCACAACTTAGCTGCGAATAAACAAAATTTGTTCGCGCAAAATTTGAGCAATTTTTTTGTTTTTTTCAAAAAGTCATAAAAAGTTTTTCAGAATGAAAGCTTTAGATATTAAGCACTTAAATAAAAGTTGAGAATAAAATAAGCTATGAATCACGAAAATCAGAATTAAATGCAGGTACCTAACTTTGACTAAAATTTGCGAAAAAATGTTTTCTTGCAAAATTATTGGAAATTTGTTTTCCTTTTATTTCCAAAAAGTTATACAAAAATAATTAAAATATAATTTTTAAATTTTCGCATTTAAATTAAAGCCAGATATATAACCTATTAAGGCAGGTACCTAACTTCGACAAAATATTAGTACTACATTATTAGGCAACACAAACATAATAAAAGGAAACGTCGGGTAGGAAACAATACACACGCATATAGTTTTATTTAAAGGCGTTATTTGATGTAGACCAGTCCAATTTATTTAATAATAAAAGTTATTTAGACGAAGTTTGGGCACTTCTACTCGTACTATTGCCGTTCTCAAGATATAAAAAATCAATATTTTTCACGTACGGAAAGTATATACAACACCCACTTTTCCGATTCTCCCACTTTTCGTGGCATTAACAAGCTATATATACTAAATTTACAAACTTAATATTACCAGTTCGAAGATATAGACAAATAAATACTTTGTATGGATTTTGGCAGGTGGTATAGAGTAAATAGTTCCTTTCAGGCATACAGAGAGATATCTACTATAAAAATTTTAAGAAAACTGGTTCAGCCGTTAGGCTATCTGTAGACTTCAAACAAACATACAAACACACATTATATTTTTTATATAAGAAATAGTTTTGCCTGTTAAAAGATCTTTTTATAAGGTCAGGCCTGTTTCAGTGTCTTCAGCGAGATAGCATCTACAAGGATTTCTGACCTAAAGAGATTTATATCGGTCATCAGTTGGCTGCTGAGGTGACTCCCGATGTCATTGGGGTTTGCTTTTAAGTATACTACTACGTCTACTTTTTCTGATTTCTTTTTTCTTTCTACTCCTTTGATACGTGTTAAGTTTACTTTGCTCTCAAACTTCTTTAAAATATTGTTACGAAATATTGTTAAAATATTGTTACCTAAAGAAAAGATACACCAACATTAGTACATTTTACTCTCTTGGTTTGGGTCAAGGCTGTAAATGTATCACCATGTTATTTGTGTTATTAATAGCGTTGTCAATTGCGTATTGAATGGTGTTCAGTGCAGTTTTATATTGCATTTTAATTTAACTGACATGAATAGAATATTATAGTACATACAAGAACATAATTTAGGAGCAGCGTTACCGTTTTGGTTCGATGAGAGCAAAACTGGTAGTTTTCCGTTGTTTTAAAACTGTTTGTGAGTTTGGTTGCTTTGTTGCAATTTTCTTTCATTTGTTAATAAATAAGATAAAGATAATTAAAAAAATATACGAATAAAAAAATATAAAAAAATATAAAAAGACAATGATAAAAAGAAAATGACGTTGAAAGAACGTGATGAGAGAACTTCGACGGAAATGGAAATTGGTATTTTCAATGTGCAATTTCTGAGAAATGTGAGTTAAATAGTTGATGTTCTAGAAAATGAATATGCATAACACAAAGAACACTGGTGATGACCTCCGTAGCTTGGGTCGAAAACATGTGTAGTTCTGCTGGTGTTGTTGTTGCATATTCCTTCACTGTTAATTCACTTAGAATAAAAATTTGCTTATGATCTCAAAAATGTTTTCTTTTGTTAAAATTTAGGGATCTTCTAGGATTCGGGCTGTAATCCTCCAGTTCGAAAAAGAAAAAAAACTTAACTTTGGTTTAAATTAACAGCAATTTCCACCAGTGTTAATATTAAAAAATGGTACTAAGTATAAAAACTCCATATCCTCTATGCCTTAACACGTAAAAGTTATTGAATACTTGTAACAAGTTAAACTTAATCATCAGTTAATATTTTATCAGAAGAAAAACTTGGTGAATGGGAATTACCATTTGTTCTAAATTTTGTAGGCTGCAAACGGTTTTAGTAGAATTTTGGAAAAATGTTGACAGAAAGTCTTGTGTGGCAACGTTGTTTAACAGTCATAGTGTAAAGTCGTACTAAGAGTTGAGTATTAAGTAAATTGCTATATTAAGCGGATATTAAAAAAATTGGACACTGCATAGTTATAATTGCATAAAGTGGAAGTTAAATAAACTATTGTATAAAGTAAAATACTAAATTCGCTGCATTTAATTTATTCTACGCACTTTAAACGTTTTAAAATGGTAAAAGCGTAACACTATTTTAGTCACTTTCTCTTCTGTTTTGCTAGAATTCTATCACAATGGATCTCTTTTTATGATATCTGGGTGGGGTCCGCGGCCACTGTCTTCACCACCCAACCGAGCCATGTCTCATTGAGAGCTAAATTGGTTTAAATAAAATTAAAAACAACTCAAATTACTTGGCTAATAGGCATAAACACAATCTTGAGTCGAGTCTGAAAACTCCACTAGTGCTTAAATCCATTAGTCCGTGATATTCTAAATAATAGTCAACATCCTCGTCAAAGCACATGATTGAGAACTGAAGAGATGAAGTCTAAATGACAACGAATTACAACAAATTAATATGTCAAGTACTAAATAAAATATAATTTTTTAGATTTAAATTTTTTTTAAATTAAATTAACAAAAAGAAAAAATCGTATGAAGAGTGTTGATTTTTTTGTTAGTCTATCTGAAATTTAAAAAATTTTTATTGTGCAGAATTGAGGCACAATAAAGACATTGTTCCAATGAAATTCTCTGCAGTCACATGATTGCCCTCGTTTAAATAAATTTGATTGTCGCAAATTACCGCAAAACGATTAAATGGAAAAAATTGTCGTCTTTCAGTTATACGATAGTTCTAGTAAAGGGTAAATATGAGAAATAGCGGTTGTACTAGACTGCAAATATTATTTTGTTACATATTATTAAAATATTTATTTATCTAAATAGGAGTACAATTACAAATTATACTTAATCCTCTAAAGAAAGATGATTTGTTCACTAAAAATATAAGAAATATATCGACTTTGATTATTGTGGGTCCGCTTGAAAAAAAAATTAAAAATAATGAAAAAAATTGTAGAAGTTTAAGTGCTATTTACAAACAAATAATTAAAAAATACAGATTTTGAGGGATGGCAATTATAAATACCTTACAAACACGTTTTTTTCAGAAAGAAATCAATTAAAAAATAAAAATTTGGTGAACATTGTCTTTTTCAATTGCCGCACAGGAATACAATAAATTATGGTATATTTTTGGCATTTACATTGGTGCATAAAGCTTTCACACGATTGACGCACCAAGCTTGCATTTGATTGAGATAAATAATAATAATATTGTTGTGTAATCACACGATTGGCATATAAAATAGACTAATTATTTGTGCATTACGACAATCGTGTGATCCCACCTTAAACATGATTTTCAAAAAATTTTTACATGAAGTTGTCTTATATAAAATAGATTCTCTAATAAACAACCTTAGTAGTTTAGAAAAAAAATTGATATTGTAAATCATTTCCTCTGTAGTGAATGTAAGCTGTAGACTAACATTTCGATTCTCCCTAACATTTAGGCTCTTAAGTGTAAGATCATTGTAGCGTATAGAATTATGTAATCGGTCTTGACCGGTTACTATTTTTTAACTAGATTTTTCTTTGTTGAATTTAATTTTATTGAAATTTCAATGGCTTCAAGTAGTATTCAATATTAAATATAAATGTATTTTAAAATCATATTCAATGCACATTTTTATCGTTATATCTTTCAATTTAAAAGTTTTACGCAATTCAATATAAAAAAATATTTATTTTCTAAATATTAATTGAAATGTGAGTTTTTTTTTAATTCAATATATATTTTATGTCATTATTAATAATCGTAGTATTTGCATTAGTTCTATGGCCACAAGTCAATTTTTTTTTTTTTTGCCTTGCCCTCTGTCAGTGCGGCTGACATCTAACAACTTAATCATTTTATATTTATTCATCGATATATGAATGAATGAACTAAAAGTGTTCGGTTCGTTTGATTGTTCATTATAATACAACAACGAGTATATAAATTTTAATTGCCATGATTTGTATGCATTTGTTGCCATGTAAATTAAACGTTTAATAATCGCAAGTATACTTGCAACCCATTCATTCATCATTTCAATAGTGATTTGTATTGAGTAATGAATGGTGGTGGAAGTGTAGTTTTTATTTTATTGCAATTTTGAAAGGGGAAATCAAGTATTAATCAAACAAGAGTTTAATTTTTTTTCTTTGATTGTTTTAGTTATAAATTCTTATTTGATTTTTATTTTTATGTTCTCATGATTTTTCTACTTTACGCATGATTTTAATTAAATGATGCATAACCGTTGCATGAGTAGAAATATTACATATGAAAAGAGATACTTATACTCGTGTACTGCTGTGAAGTGAGATTGAAAAATTTTTCCCGGATAAGTGAAGTGATAATATATAGTTTTCTTACGAACTTGGATCTTTTGCGAGTACCAGGTTTTGTATTTTTTGCATTTTAGAAATTTAATTCTTCGAAAATACCTCTATTGAAACCACAGTAATTGCATGTGTTCTAAAACGGTCTTGGCGAATATCTTTTTTTAGCGAAAATTATTTTATGTATGTATTATACTTACTTTAGTATTAGTTAAGTATCTTAAAGTTTAATCAAATTAAAAATTATTAAATATTTGTTTTCTAAATGAAAATATTTCCTAAAATAAATTACGATAAAAATTATTATTTTTTTTTAACATATATATTAAGTTTTACATCCGCCTTATGTTGCTTGGATTTAATTTTAGAAAAAAAAAATTTTTTCATAATCCTTTGTTTCCGCTAAAACACCCTCGTTCATGTTATACAAATAATAATATAAATTTCACAGTAATGCATCTGCACTACACTAAGCAGTTTACGAATAAAAATTACAATTACTAACTAAATATAATTTTCTTTACATATTATTTGAAAAAAACCAAAGTAGGGAGTTCAAAATCGTCTTCAGCTATACCTTGAAAGATTTTTCATTTAATGTTTTTGAACAAGTGTTTCTCTAAAATTTATTTGCAATAGCGGGTGTATGTCTTACCAGCGTTGCAAGTTTTTAAGTTTGCAGAAACTGAAAAGAATTATGCGAGTGTTGAACATAAATACTTGCAGTATAATTGCGGTAATTAATAATTTTATTGCCATAATTTATCACCAATAATTTGTTTGATTTTATTCTTATACTTTTAGCATTACACTCGAAATTCTTTTAAATGAAAAAAAAGAAAAGCAAATAGTGAGTTGAATTAATTTTTTTCAGCATATATATGTATTATATGTACCATATATGAAAGTGAAAAAATAAAATTAAAAAAAATTAATAATAATTAAATACTAAAATGCGTTTTAACTTTGTTTTTTGATATAACATAATATACAGAAATATATGAAAATCATTTAAATTTATATTGAACTGGAAAAAGTATGCATATGTATATATGTTATATTTATTTTTATATATGAATAACAATACAATTACAAATTATATTCAAGAGACGTGATTGTGATCATATGCTCTGATTAGTGTAACAGACCAATGTCTCTGGCACACTACCCACTAGCTTATCAGAGAATGGAAAAGGTATAGTTACCGGACAGATATCCATCACAATTTTCAATTACATTTTAGCAAAATGGCGGATCTTTATTGTTGATTACGTTCAGAATTTTGAATTTAAAGACTGCAGTCAATTCGTTTAGCTCTGTAGAGACTTTATCTTTAACATAGGGTCATGGTAAATAGTACTGTTGTACTAAATCGAAATACCAGTTAACAGTTGATTTTTGTTATAAATTAATTTCTCGGTGGCTGTGTGACATATGACACCGTCCTATTAAAACCGCATATCAGAGATATCCATATCATCATTAATAGTTCAAAGTTAATTGTTCACATTTCCCGGTTGCGTGATCACCGTTATCGCATTTTCAGCTAAATTTTCGAACGGTGATATGTTCAACACGCATATTAATATTTCTAAACAAAGCTTCGTATGAAAAAAAAAATTTTCACAAAAGCCAGAGGATTATTTTCGAGAAGGAGAACGGTTAGCCTGCTAAATTCATACGATAATCGCAAATTTTGTTCGTTTTAAATGGCCTTAACTGATGAATATTGAGAAAATTACAAATTCGACTCTTCTTCTACACCGTAGCATATGGTAGAGAAGTTTTCACTTGAACAACACGTATAGGTGGTGAATACAAGTTGCTTACGTGTAGGTGTGTTGACGCATTATAAGCTTAGGCAGTAGACTTACATTTATTGACCAAAAACTTAATAACTCCTATTTGAGTTCAGCAGTCAAAGCCGACTCATACCTGCTTAATACATTACTATTAAAATATATTCCGAAAGATGAAAGAGGGAGTAGCGTACATGGACATTTTATTTGAACTTAGTTATATAGTAAGCTGGTTGAAACACGGCGTATTCCGCTACCCCTACACATTAATGTTCATATATGTATAATATGAAAGGAAAAATTATTTTCAGATCGAATTCTTTTTGTGGTGCGTTGTGCAATTCACTGGTCTATTAACTACAATTAAATGGCAAAAAGCTAGGGCATCGGGTGCTTTTAAAGAGCTTTCGGATTTGATTTAAAAAAATTACATTAAATTTAAAAAAATGTATGAAATTTTTTTTTGAGTCGATATAACGATCTACATAATTCAATGTTTAAAAATGATTTCATGTAAATGTTGACAGCGGCTACGCGCATTTGTATCAAGAGAACAATGAAACTCATGCTATATTTCGATGATGCTCCAATATATCGATAGAATTGGATACTCTAGTATCATTAACGAATTTAGAACTCTGCAGCAGGCGGTTAGGAAGCTCCAAATTTTACTTTATAGCACCGACTCAAAAGCGAGATTTGTTTTCAACAGTTTAGATAAGATATTTACTTTTATTGTCAATCTTGACCTGGCTTATTTTGCAGAACACATGGAATCTATTGTGTTTTTTCTTACCTACTTTTTGATCAGCAGATCTGAAACCACAATGCTATTTATGTCTCTCCCTACACCCTTTCATCTAAATCTTTCAAGTTCTCCGCAATCACATAATATGTGCTCTTCTGTTTCTGATGCCTGCAACATCCAAATCCGAATAAATACACACTTGAATTACAATAACCCTTAAAAAAATTCGTCAGGAGTTTCAAGTTCTTGAGAACATGAAAGCTGTGCCTCTAAGCGTTTCATTATTCCAACTATCTGCCTATTTTCCGGTCCTTGATTAGATTGGGAATAGTAGTAATCAATTTAGGCTATGAACCAATATAGGGCATCGCTACTCCTTTCCTATCTAATACAAACGTTGTTTCATTGCCACTTATTTTACAGTTTCCAGGCGCCCAGAACAACTGGCTTCTATTTTCAAGCGCCAGTCTTTGCAACGTGTCATAGCAACATTTGGCACGTTTAGGTACCATGGGAATCGAGTGCTCTTAAGGAAACTTGGCGGTCTTTACTAACCTTTAAACTCACTGTCCAGGTTGATCTTACCTCAATGATAAGGTTGATTACAGGTCTTGAAAAAGTAAAGAAACTCAGATGAAATGTTTCAGAAAACCAAGGAACATGAATGATTCTTTTGTGACACAATGAATTATATTAAGCAGAACATGAAAAGCATTTTACTCGTAGATAACTCGTTTTAATTAGAGAGAAGTGATCACCGACACCAAAAAGTGTAATATTTTCATAAAGAATTATTAGTATTTTAATGCGAATTTTTTAGAGAAGTTGTATTTATTGAAACAATTGCTAAAGTAAAATAATAAAACTATCTTGTGATTCCTAGATAAATTTTTTGCTATTAATGTTAAGTAACTTTGAAGTGACCATAGATTTAATGGTCGACTCCAAAAAGAAATTTTCAAAGTAATTCAGTCATCTCAAACATAAACTCGCATTTAAATTTTTTATTTGTTTCGTCTGGTTTAAGAAGTTATATTGGTTTAGAAGTATTTCCAATCATATGTGTGACAAATGAGTTTTCCGGCGTCTTCAAATTACACTGCAAACAAATAAAGCAAAAAAAAATAAAGTTTAGTTAAGAAAAATTATATGCAATACTCTTGCCAAAAATTCTTCTTCTTTGATTGTTGCTTTTACAATGTAAAGAGAAAACAAACAATTTTTTTTTAATATTCGAAAATTATGAAATAAAAAAACTTTCGTTTGTTAAGTTATGACAACAATATGCAGTAATTTATCTTAAAAATAAGACAAATTGGAAATAAAACACAAAATCTTTGGAGAAATAATGAAAGAAAAGGATAAAATATTTGATCTGCTTTTCCATACTGTAGATATAAGACTTATTTAGTTTTTTTTTATTATTACTTTTCAAATTGTAAATAATACATTTAATATGGTGCCATATTGGTGATGCTGCCACAAATACAGACAAAAGAGTATACAAAAGATTGCTATGTTTTCCAGCGTGTACGAGTACGTTATTTGAGAAATGTATGCAACTATTAATTTTAGTATGCTACTCAAAGATGGTTATATTAGTATTAATAACAAAAGGAATATACATTTTTATGGGCTTTTAAAAAGGTAGGCCTATTTTGTGAGTTTTAGATAGTATACATATGAGTATGTATAAGAAACATTGAAGATTTTGATTTTCAATCATTTACGAATAACTAGTTATTAACATTTAATAATTTCAACAAGTATAACTAACTTATCCATGTAGGGCTCCTTTATATTTCATATCATGACCTACCAGAAGAACTTTATATCATGCAACATGTACTCTTTTACGAAAAACCATGCATGCATGCAAGATTATTCATAAATATTTCTTCATGTATTTTTGCTCTTTCTTATTTATTTTTATTTTTTGGTTCCACATCATCATACACTGAGCACTACATGGTTCATTATTTATATATTATGGACTATATTGTAAAATAATAGTGCTTCTCTTCTTCTTATTATTATATTGTATATGTCTTTTTTTCTGTGCTATAACAAGAAATCTGAAGGCGTTTTTAAATACGCAAGACAATAAAGCAGATAAAAGTGAAGAGACGAAGGAACCAAAGATATTATGAAAAACATTCGGCTCAAAGGATAACATAAACAAAAAGAAAATAGTTCTGTACATGTGCTGGTATGCGAATGTTTTTTTATAGAAGTGCATGATAAAACGACAACAACTACTCTCGTACCATGTAGCATGAAAGAATTGCAAGC
The DNA here is from genome assembly GCA_023159175.1 of Wohlfahrtia magnifica. NCBI lineage: Eukaryota > Metazoa > Arthropoda > Insecta > Diptera > Sarcophagidae > Wohlfahrtia > Wohlfahrtia magnifica. The sequence goes on from JAKWBJ010000196.1 coordinate 1,821,570, forward strand.
CAAAGTGAGGCATGCAAAAATGTAATTCTCCCTTTTTCTGCTCTTATTGTTGCAAGTACTTGTAAATGGGTAAATGAGTGAGTGCATGAAAATGCATGCCAATAGTTTGTATATGGAGACTGTGTGTAGTGTAGGCGACAAATAGACCAAATATTTTTAGTCTTAAAAAGCATTTTTTTTTTTTTTGTTTTCCTGTACCAAACGAACAGTGGTATAATAATAACTTTAAGGATATAATTTTTATTTTTCCGCTAATCTTGCCTAGTCTTTCTCTTGCTCAAGCGAGACTTCGAATTAATTTCTTCACATGACATCCTACTAATTATTTTTGACATTTCCCCTTCCTCTTTTACTTTTTGTTATTTTTGGTTTAAAGTCAAATTGTGTTAATTGCATAATAACAATTTGAGGAAAATTAAAGAAAAGTGTTTCAAAACGCCATACTAAACAAAACAATTTCAGATAAGAAGAATAGATGCAGAAAACCAAATGGAATCAATGCAGCGAGCGGCCATTATTTTGCTTATTACTGCAATAAGTTTATGTTTTATTTTTTTTTTTTTTTGTTTTTTTATATGCTTGACAGCTAGTGATAACAAAAACCGATTAAAAAATTGGAGATCACATGGATTTTTTTGTAATTCACAGGGAAATTTAAACTGATTTATTTACAATTTAAGGTATAAAAATATTTATCAAAGGACAATTAAGATTGGAAAATTGTGTTACTTATGTCGTTTTCTTTTCTGACAAAAAATGTTACACTTCTTTTGTTCTTTGCCATAAAACGTCGCTAAAAGCTAAGAAATATCAATCATTTCTACGAGAAACATGTTTAGAGGTAAAAAGCACCATTTCTTTGTATTAAATTTTTTTAAAAGGTAACACAAAAAAAGGGCAACATTTTTTTTCAGAAAAGAAAACGCCATTAATCGTTGCTAAAATAACACATTTTTTATTGAATTAATTAATTTTTTTTTTTTTGAATTTGAAAAATCAGAAAACAAAGTTGTAGTAGGTAAATTCTATTCAATCCGGAAATTTCACAGGTTGCACCTTTTTGTTAGTTCACACAAGAATTGTTTTGTCTGCAGTTAAAAATCTTTAAGTCGCTTCAATACAATGATAGCATTCGTAACTATTAGGTCGAAGAGCGGCTTTATTCTCTCGCCTTCTTTCTTTATGTTTGTAAGGTCGTACATTGTTCTTACGCCCGTCTAATATACTATATCGGGTGATTTTTTAGGAACTTTTTTTTTGACAACACTGCTTTTCGCATCTGAGCTGTTTTTAAGTAATATGTTGCTGTCAAACATGTTCAGTTTGGTCTATAATTTTACCATGAATCGACAACAAACTAACAGCGCATGCATACTATTGAATTTTATTACCAAAATTCACGCTCGGTTAAGTAAGTGCATCCTTCCATAGGGTCTCCCGTTTTTAATAGAGCCCATATTTCCCTCTATGTGCACATCTACAATCATCATATCTCTTAATCATTCTCAGTAGTCCAACTCATTTTTAATTTTCCTTAGGACTTCGAGTTTGGGTACACGATCTAAGTACATCTTTTATTTTCGGTAACACGAAAGCTTGAAGCCTAATCATTGTATTAACTTTTAAGGTCCATATTTCACGAAACGAAGACGAAAAAATACGTTAGCAATTTCTAAATCATTTTTATTCCTGCAACGCCCAAAAGTCCCGGGAAAGCATCCTTGGCAAACCCCTCTGCTTACATGCATATCATTTTATAGAGGGTATATCATTACTACACACTTCTGGCTACAGCGTATATCTTTTCCGTTAATACGTTGACTTTTTAAAACACATATGTATATATCTATCAATTTATCGAACTGTAGTCTTATTTAAGCTTTAGAAATATGTAGATGAAACATTCTACAATCAAACTGTATTATATATATATAAATGTATGTATATATATATATATATATATATATATATATATATATATATATTATATATTAAATATATATGTATTATATATATGTATTATATATGTATTATATATATATATATATATATATATATATATATATATATATATATATATATATAAAAGTTATTTGTTGGCCCCACTCCTATAAAACTTCAACAGCCAAATTAGTTTTAATCCTAAAAACAATAGAATTGTATTAGTTATATATATATATATATATATATATATATATATATATATATATATATGTATATATATATATATATATATATATATATATTATATATTATATATAATGTTATATATATAATATATATATATATATATATATATAATAATATATATATATATATATATATATATATATATATATATATATATATATATATATATATATATATATATATATATATATATATATATATTATATATAAACAACAAATAACTTTTATTATACCCTTAACACAGTGACAGGATACACGGGTACCCAATTCATTTTTAAATAGAAATTGGTTACAGATGTTATTGGTATATGTTGAAAGCAGAACTTCTTGAGAAGTTAATAATTCTATTATTTTTAAGATAAAATCTAATTTAGCTTTTTAAGTTTTTTGAGAGTGTAGCTACAAAGTAATTTGTAATTTACACCAGATTTCGGCAAAGTCTGCTCCTCTTTTCTGTTTTCACACGTATGTAGTGACACGCATAGGCAAAAAATGAAAAAAAGATAAGTAAAGAGATAACAAGTGGAAAAATACAGTGGAAAAATACCACAATTGTAAAATGCATTGAGGTTAGTTTGACGAACGTTGATTTACACCCTTAACGGAGTGACTGGGTACGGAGGTACACCAAACAATGTTCTGCACTTTATATCAGTGATGTTCAAGGGCGAAAATGTAGTTGTGTTAGTGAGAACATTACTTTCTTAGAGAGAGTAAAATTAATGTTTAAAAAATTAAAAAAAAAAAATTAACACATATCCGCCACACATGTGCACTTGTCGCTGATTTAGTGACAACTAAAAGCAAAAACGAAAGAAACTTTCTTAAAATATTTGTCTGTGCCTTAAAAAAAATTTGCGTACATTTACCTTACATGTGCATTCGTCACTGTCTCTTTGACGACTTAAAGCAAGAGTGTAAGAATACGTGTGAGTTGGTTGGGGATAAAAGTCGCATGAGAAGCTTAATCTCTTTGATTTCTACTACGAATAATGTTTTCTTAGAAGTATACGTATAAAAATTAGTATATTATTACTGTAACAAAAGGAAAAAGGCTTTAGTCCATTCCGGAGAACCCACACACATGGTTAAAAACATTTTCTAAAATTTTGTAATCAACAAAAATCCTTTTTGCTCACTGTATGCCATATATTTGTATTGTAACTATGACAAATAATAACAAACATGAAAACAATTTATTTATTATACAAGAAATGTTTGCACTCTACTACTCTACTCATACATTGTAAATAAGTATAAAAAAAACATAATAAATTGAAATAAATTATAGAGAATATGTTTTTTTTTTTAATAAATTTTACAGTTTAATTAAAATATTCTTTACATAAAAATAAAGTCAGTAAAATTTATTTCTGCCAAGAAAAAAAAATCTCATGGTAAATACTTAAAATAAATTGCCAAAATAAAGAACTCTCAATTGTTAACATATAAATGAATATTAAAAATATTCAATTAAAATATAAAAATGTATTGTGTACTTGTACGGCGAATACAATATAGAGAACAAATTAAATTTGTATATCGTTAATAAATTTTTATTGTATTTGAATGGTTCACAATTGCCATGATGATTTTAATGGTGATGCTAAATAATAGAGAGACCGCCATTGCCGCGGTTTGACCAGAGACCAATACCACTTGAAATAAAATAAAAAAATCTCATCATGACTAATGTGTAAGCAAAAGTGAATCAAATTTTTCAGCAGCAACCCCAATGAGAGAAGGTCTTCTAATGAATAAGAGCAAAATGGTCAGTTATGCGATTATGTACCTTTTTTTATATTTTTTTTTTCTAAGTTATGATTACAACTTGCATTTAGAAGTAGTCGCGTGTCCTTTTCATTGTTTTCACTTTTGTTGCATGTTAGTATATGTGCGTGAGTGTGTTGTTTTCTATTGTTATTACAAATGCATCACATCATGCAATACGGAAATCCTGGCTATTCATTGTTTATGAGTTTCTTATAACAGAGTACAGTGCAGGTCGAAAATATGGCAAATGTTATTTGATTTTTTTTTAAAGAAATTTTTGCTTTCGGTTACATTCTAGTCGTATTACAATTCTCTTAATTTATTCTTTGCTCTTTTTGCTATAATGCTATGTAAAGGTAAGGGAAACGTACAGTCTTAATACAAATACAGTTTAGCATGTTTTAAACATATAAATTTACATTTCTATTGAATACCATACTTAAAAATTCTGAATTACAGAATGCAAAAAAAGAAAAAGAGAAAATAATTTAAAAATAATACATTTTTTAACTTAAAAAATTTTTTTTGGTAGTACAAAATATATATCATCGGGCATTTGAACATAAAGTTTGATTTCTAATGGAGGCGTATTGGAATAACGACAGTTTTGTCATTTAAACTATAGTAGAACTATATATAGTAGAACTATATTTTTGATCTATTAAGCATTAACCGCATAACCGACAGCAAGCAGCAAATTGTTGTTAGCAGCATTTCTGCTATGCTATGGATTCATAAATATTTTTTAAGCAGCAGCAGCAATAAAATTAGATTTCATTGTCATCTGTTTTATTTGTCATAAAAATATTTATGATAGAAAATTATATTTCAGTGGTGACATTTTTGAATTATTAAAATAAATGTTGTTTGATAAAATATTTTAATTTATACTATTGTTTTCTAATAAATGAAAAAATGTATTACGTTTTTTTATTTAAAATTTTGTATTGTATTGGTATTACTAAAAATAATTGTTTACATATAAACGTATGTATTCTAAATTTGACATTTTGCTGTCTGCTGCTTGCTGTCGGTTATGTTAAAATTAATTGTTAAAATTAGGTTAATCAATACGTAACCCATTGAAGCAATACATTAGCAACCTGATAGGATATTATTAGTGTTCACTAGCCCGATAAGAAAAAAGTTATATCGTCACTGCTGAGCGTGGTATTCCCATAACAATCGAGGGCTTTGAATAATGACGCCGAAAAATATCCAGAGCACTGAATAAAGAAAAGTAAAACTCTCCAACCACTTTATTACAGAGAGAGGTTTTAAACAAGGTAGGTGACTTAAATTAAATTCACCACCATAATCTACAATAAAAGTATCATATTGCTTTTACAAGCTGACGGCATCGATATCAATGTATAACCAGAGCCTTCGCAGAACTTGAAAACAGTCGAATAATATGGATGTAAAAAATAGATGTTACTTTAATTGTCTATTAAGCCTAACAAAGATAACACTGTACAAATCTGCTCTACGATGCTAAAACCTTAATGAAAAGATCGAAAGCAGTAGTTGAAAAAAAAATATTCATAAAATTTACGACCATATACACGTTAATGATGAATTCAGAATTGGGATGAACCAGGACGAGCTATGCGCCGACGTAGACGTAGCTAAGTTCATAAAGTTCAAAAAATGCGCCGGCTCGGGCATGTTTATCGAATGTATGATAAAGCTACAGCTTTTAAGGCACTTTTGACGTGATAATGACTAGTTATCTCCAATTTGGACTATACGAAGGATCGGCGATCATCTGCGGAGAGTATTCTGTTAGCGTACTCTGCTGGTTATTGGCCTTTAAAGTGCTAGTCTGGTTATATGATTCTGTCGTTTTATTTTGCTACAGGCTCGGTTGTAATGGGCATATAAGTGGATCTACGTAAATTTATTCAGATAACCCAACAAGCAATATTACTTTGAGAAGCTTTTCTATGCTGTGATGCGCTGCGTATGCCAGAAACCATTTTTCAAAAGTTTGGCTAGAAATCCAGTTATAGCAAATGAATACATGCTAGCCACACAGCTACCGAATCAATAAATTTATTGCAAACCAAACTTATCGATATCACAATTTCACGAAATTTATCTGTTAATCGGTCGGATGATATTTCGTTGGGATTTGTTAAAGATAAAGTCTATCGAAAGCCAATCGAATTGAATACATCTATAAAACTCAAAATTTGGGCTGTTATTAATGCAGGAGTCTAGACATTCTACCAAAATGTAATTGAAAATTTTGAAAGAATATCGACATCTGTATGAGTGTTCGTAGCGGGCATTATTTCGATATATCGGGTGTTTTTTTAGAAGCACATAACTTTGAGTTGGGAACACTGCCTTATTTTACAACCAATTTATCAGCTGATAGTTGCTTTTGTTGAGTTTACTTTGACATATTATTTTGGACAGACTTACACTACGTCAACACTGGCAAACTATTAATTTTTTTTTTATCAAAATAATGATTCTGTCGTCAAAATTTGGTTGTTTTGTTTTGTTCTCTTATTCGGCCCATTTTTTGTTGAATGGGTACGTAAATAAGTAGTAATATTTGGAGTGAAAAAAATCCACAATCTTTTGTCGAAACGCCATTAAATCCACAGAATTTACTGTTTGGTGCGCTTTATGGGCTTGCAGATATGTTCCTAAAAAAAGATGACGGCCAGAATTTTACTATTAATAGTGAAGGGTATAGGGACATGATTAGAAATTTTGTCGTACTTAAATTGGCTGATTTAATCCTGCTGACATGCGGTCCCGGACGGAGCCGTATGACACACAGCGCTCGCTATACTTAATTTACTCAAAAAAGCTGTTGGAAATCAACATTCAAAGGGTCATTGGCGACATTATTGATGTTCTAGATTGATCCTTCTACGCGCCAGGCGTTGCGACTATATGGCCGAAATCATATTTAAACTTTAATGTCATAACATATTCTATCCAATAAAGCCCGTTTCATTGATATATGAAATAAAATATTTCTTTGTTTAATTATAATGTTATGTTTTAACCTTTTTAAAACGTTTTGGGTTCGTTTAAATTGCGTTAAATAAAATAAATAGAACGTAGTTGTTTTATTTTACAATCTTTTTATTTCCACACTTTTACATTATACAGTAACTTAGTTAATTTTAACTTTATACACAAAATACTCAATACTTTTATTTACGCCTTAACTCGACTTTTGTTTATAAATGTTATTTACAACTGACTCAACTAAGCATAAGGCCCCGCCTTTTATGTAGAATTGGTACCTATAACTTTCTATTCATGTCCGTTAATTTAAAATGCAAGATCATAATACGCTGAAATTGAACTGGTAACACCGTGCAATATGCAATTGGTAACTTTGTTAATAACACAAATATCTACGGCAATGACAGGGTGATACATTGACAACATTGGACTAGACTAAAACTCTAAAAGAGTACCCGATAAATATTCATTTATAATTGCGAAACCATACCGTTTTTAACATAAGTAATAAAAATGTTAAATATTTTTATATAAATTTTTTGTTTAATTTTGCTTTGAAAAACAATTTACATCTTGATAACCAATCGCTACCAATTTTAAACACCATCGGAGTCACTTAGCTGCTTGGAAAAAAAACATAGTATGCACCCATGTTCACATAACAACGGTTTTTTTTTCGTAATTTGCTCTCTCAAATCACCCAAATTGTATGTAGTTCAGTTTAAATTACCATATGGATAACTAAAAAACAATGTGATTCCTTGTTTTAGTGTTTGTCCACGGTAAATTAGTTTATTTGATTTCCTAACCTTTTTTCCTTTTCTAAAACACAATTTACTGCAAATATAGGGTGTTTTTTATAGTGGGGTATTTAGCCTGCTAGATTCATACGATAATCGCAAATTTTGTTCGTTTTAAATAGCCTTAACTGATGAGAATATTGAGAAAATTACAAATTCGAATCTTCTTCTACACCGTAGCATATGGTAGAGAAGCTTTCACTTGAACAACACGTATAGAGGTGATGAATACAAGTTGCTTACGTGTAGGTGTGTTGACGCATTATAAGCTTAGGCAGTAGACTTAAATTTATTGACCAAAAACGTAATAACTGTTATTTGAGTTCAGCAGTCAAAGTCGACTCATACTTGCTTAATACATTGCTATCAAAATATATTGCGAAAGATGAAAAAGGGAGTAGTGTACATGGACATTTTATGTTAGCTTACTTATATGGTAAGCTGGTTGAAACACGGCGTACTTCACTACCCCTACACATTAATGTTTATATATGTATAAGATCAAAGGAAAAATTAATTCTAGATCGAATTCTTTTTGTGGTGGGTTGTGCAATTCGCTGGTCTATTAACCACAAATAAAGGGCAAATAGCAAGGGCACCGGGTGATTTTTAAGAGCTTTCGGATTTGATTTAAAAAAATTGCATTAAATTTTAAAAAATGTATGAAATCATTTTTGAGTCGATATAACGATCTACATAATTCAATGTTTAAAAATGATTTCATGTAAATGTTGACAGCGGCTGCGCCTTAAAAAATAACCCATTAGTATCAAGAGAACAATGAAACTCATGCTATATTGCGATGATGGTCCAATATATCGATAGAATTGGATACTCTAGCATCATTAACGACTTTAGAACTCTGCAGCATGCGGTTAGGAAGCTCCACCGACTCAAAAGCGAGATTTGTTTTCAACAGTTTAGATAAGATATTTACTTTTATTGTCAATCTTGACCTGGCTTATTTGCAGAACACATGGAATCTATTGTATTTTTTATTAACTACTTTTTGATCAGCAGATCTGAAACCAGAATGCTATTTATGTCTCTCCCTACACCCTTTCATCTAAATCTTTCAAGTTCTCGATTGACATGAATTTTATTTATTCTAAAGATAATCTTTTGGCATTACATTTTAAATATGATTTCTGGCATATGACCGCCACGGCTGGCGCGGATGTACTCCAATCTGGACGTCCAATTTCCGATGATTTTTTCCAACATTTGTGGTCGTATATTGGCAATAACAGGGCGAATGTTGTCTTCCAAATGGTCAAGCGTTTGTGGCTTTACCGCAAAGACCAATGACTTTACATAGCCCCACAAAAAGTAGTCTAGCGGTGTTAAATCACAAGATCTTAGAGGCCAATTCACAGGTCCAAAACGTGAAATTAGGCGGTCACCAAACGTGTCTTTCTATAAACCTATTGTGGCACGAGCTGTGTGACATGTTGCGCCGTCTTGTTGAAACCACATCTCCTGGACATCATGGTTATTCAATTCAGGAATGAAAAAGTTAGTAATCATGGCTCTATACCGATCACCATTGACTGTAACTTTCTGGCCACCATCGTTTTTGAAAAGTACGCACCAATGATTCCACCAGCTCATAAAGCGCACGAAACAGTCAGTTTTTCTGGACGTTATGGTATTTCCACATACACTTGAGGATTACCTTCACTCCAAACGCGGCAGTTTTGTTTGTTGACATAGCCATTCAACCAGAAGTGCGCTTCATCGCTTTACAAAATTCGCTTATGAAAATTGAAAAAAAAAATTCACTTATGAAAAATGAAAATTGCACTATTTGCAAGCGTTGTTCAGGCGTTAGTCTATTTATGATGAATTGCCAAACCAAACTGAGAATAAATCACTTTACAGCTGTTAAGTCGGCCGCCATCTTGAAAAGTAAGCCAACTTAAAGTTCTATACCTCTATATAAAACACGCATTATTAAAAAAATAAATAAAACTTACAAAAAAAATAAGAAAAATATTAAAAATGAATTACAAAGTTGCAATGTGAACTAGATATTTCGTATACGTAGAAAGCAAAGCAATATGTAGTCTGGCTTAAACACGACATAATTATTCAGTATTCATACTGGATTCCATACCACGAAACCATTTATCTTCCATCACGCCGACGGAATATATTATCATCTTCAAGAGTGATGTATTTGCTTCTCTATAAGGATATTTTTAATATTTCTGATAAATTTTTAGATCCTTTTTTGTGCTTTTTAAAGCATTTAATATACTGATTGGTGCCCTGGGCTTGATTATAAAGAATACAGGATCAAAAAATTATATTTGGATAATTGGCTAACGCTAGTATGCACAAAATCCAGCTGTTTGTTGTGCGGTTTTTTAAAGTAGCCTTTTAAACAAATTTCTAGAGTGTTTTGGTTCAGTAAATATACTCTTTTTAACTCGACAAATTTATTCAGGAAAATGCTCAGAGCAACTGAAACAGTACATATGTATGTATGTATAAATAAAAAAGTTAATAAAACATTTATTATGACACAATACAAACAATACAATTTGTTGTCACTCACAATATCCCACATCAAATCAACGCATGTGGCTCACAGAAACAACAAAAGCAAATGCATTAATCTTAACTGAAATGTTGAGCCAACAAAATACAATAGAACAGCAGAGGCAAATACAGATATAAGATATAGATTAGGAGACAAGAAAATGAAAGCGGAAATGAAAGCGAGATTATCATCAGCACCCATCACTAAACCTTTTTTTGAATGAATGATACGTAAAAAAAAAAACTGAGAATGGGAACTAAAAAAGCAAGCAATTGATGCAAGTGCAGGCATGTTTGACGTTTTGCTTCATTTGCATGCCACCATTGAGTAGCATGTCTCTGTTTTTGTATCCGTTGTACCACAAACAACAGCTATAATCTTTTTTACGACTATGTACGAGAAAGCAAATAGGCAGACATAACATTGACGTACACATCTAGACATATTCTCGCTCGTACATCTTTAAATGTCCAAACAAACAAATTGAATAAAAACAGTGAGAAAGGGATTATTGAAATAATAAAAGGAAGGGAGTTAGCTATCAATACTACAACGATTGGTAGGTACCCTATACTATGTAAATTTTAATTTTAAATCTGCATAAATAGGCTTCTAATCCAAAGATATATGCAAAAATTATTACACAAAAATCAATGTGAACCTGCAAAATTCACTACAAATTCCTACGACTTAGTTGTCCAATCTCTGACTTTAAGTTGTCATTGTTAAAATCTTACGCACGTTTGTAATTGTCACTTTTATTACTTACATACGTACATATATTTATAGTGCTTGGTTGTAATGTGCATGTCGCATATATCATTGTTTTGTTAAATACTGATTTATGTTTTTAAATACTACATATGTACTTGTATGTGTTGCATGTTGGTTGTCAAAGCTGTTGAAAAACTATGATATTTTGAATTGAAGGAGTGGTGGTTCCTTACATACATATTTATATAATAAATTCGTATGCTTGTGAATTTTAAATATATTTTTCGTTTTTTCTTCGAAACATATGCGGATGTGGGTCCCACTGTTTTTTACACATTATTTGGTTATAAAAAATGATTTAGTAGTGGGAATAAGTAACTTCTCCGTAAGTTATGAATTATTTAAAAGGATCAAATTTGTTTATTTTTCCAATTTTTTTTTAGGACATAAAAGTTAAAAGTATTCTAAGTCTAGTGAGAGGAAACTCTTCTGACCTTCTAGTAATAAATAAATCGATTATCTTACTTAAAAATGAATAAATTTTATAAAAACAAAGATCTTTTTCAAAGACATGCATTTGGTTTTTATAAATTTTTACCCAAATTGTTAGCAATTTTGATGCATAAGATATGTTATGTGTGCAATATTGACAGTTCATTTTAAAAGAATTATTAAGCAAATAAACTTTTCTGTTTTGGGTAACACTGAATTTTAATAACTTACTTGACATTGTAATTCGTTTAATTTCTGTTAATTTCTATGCTCTACAGAACGACCTTTTTAGGTTATCTGTAAAAGTTGGAGTATAAGCAAGACCAGAGCTTGTCTAAAGCACTACGCGGCGGATATTGATTATCTTTTTCTCACACCTACATGTGCTCACACATCGAACAAAAATAACAACAAATTATCAGTCTGTCAAAATAACACTCAGGAAATGTTTAATTAAACGTTTTTTTGTTAAACCCAAACGTTTAATTTGCCAACACACGTTGTCATGCTGCACTACATTTGACGTAGCAGGACATTTTAACTCATTTATAATTAATATAAAAATGTATCTCATTTTTATTTGTTAAAAAAAAATATTTAAATTTATACCAAATATGTTTCAATACTTTAAAAATATATTCCTGTTTACACTTCTTTTTCTCTAAATGCACTGAGTATGAGAGAACTCACACACAAACAAAATGACAATGTAAGTGTTTTATGAGCCCTGACGTCAGGGATGCAAAATAGTATTTTCAAATTGTACTAAATTGCATCAAAAAGTGTACTTTTTTTTAGCCCAATTGTACTATACTTTTTTAATTTTATTTTATACATACATACATACACACATATGCAAGATCCTGCAAGCTTATTGTGCTACTGTAAGTAAATTTAACAATTAGTGCATAATTTCAAAAGGTAAACATAAAACTATTAGTTGATGAGAACTTCATATATGTAAGTGGATCATTTATGATACACTTTTTGCTTCTTTACTCTTTTCTTCATTGTAGTAGCACGAAATAGATGACTTCAGCAAATCCTTTTTTTGGATTAGACTAGAGATAGTCGAAACCGTCCCTTTTTTCTTTGACTTTTATTATATTTTTATACTAATGCGGAATTTTAAAATCGTGCTAAATTATTCATTGTGGCTCTATTGTACTTTTGACTTACAAATAGTGCTAAAAAAAGTGCAATTGTACCAACTTTTCCATTTCTGATATACATGCTTTGCTCTTACTTATTTTCTTATTAAACATAGTAATAGTAGTTCATGATATAATGTAAAACAGCTGATTTTCTTTTAGGAGCTGTCAACTAGAATTTTGTAATAAAAAAAAAACAAAGTAAAGTTAGCTGCGATTGTTTTAAAGTAAACAGATCAAAAACTAGATCAAAAAGATATGATAGTAAAGATGAGTTGCCAACGTAAATTAATTAAACGATAAACTAGAGAAATTCCATTAAAAAACTAAACTGAGAAAGTTCGAAAATTGGATCAAATTAAATTCTACTTCAGGGTTGAGAAAGTTGGTACAATTAACCTTTTTTTGTACAATTTCAGACTCAAATGTACAATGGTATAATTGGTGTATAATCATGCAGGGTTGAGAAAGTTGGTACAATTAACTTTTTTGGTACAATTTCAGACTCAAATGTACAATGGTATAATTGGTGTACAATGGTACAACGGTAAAAAACAAGTTAATTGTACCAACTTTCTCAACCTTGCATGAAGTAGATACAAATAGTGTTGTTTCTACAAACGAGAGAGATTTTGAGATATATTGCGGTAAATATGAATGACAGCATTTACAACAAAAGCTACATGCTTCGCGCATCTAATGCTGATATCGATACAGTCGGGCACAGGGAAGTAACAAAACTATACCACAAAATTAAGAAAGAAGAGAGAGAGTTATGGAGAGAGTTATGCCTGTTGGTATTAGTAATAAATATCGGCACCGAATGAATAACTAGCTAGAACATTTGGGCTGCATTCACCTCTTTTTTAGTTAGGGCTAACCTTCAAGATGCTGCTGTTAAGATTTTATGATATTCTTCAATGGCTTGAAAAGTTTATAGAGACTCCGCTCCATCAGAAACAATAATAAAACGTGGTCGTAGAGATACCTATGATTCAGAACCCAGTTGTCGTCCAGACGAGGCGGTAACACAAGGAAACATAAAAAACCCACAATTAATGATCGAAAAGTGAGGTTGCGTGAGTTAGCTGATATTGTTTTACATTGTACGAGCATTTGACTATGAAAAAACTCTGTTCAAAGTGGGTGCCGCGTTTGCTCACTGTTACCCACATTTAGTTAATCAAGACAATGGCAAAACTACATGAATTAAACTTCGAACTGGTCCCACATCTACCGTATTCGCCAGATTTGAATCCCAGCGACTATTGCTATTCATAGACCTCAAAAAAATTATAAAGAGGTTATCGCTGAAACTGAGGCCTATTTTAAGGCAAGAGTTAATCGTTCTGCAAAAGTGATATTGAAATGTTACAGTGGCACTGGTATGATCGAAGTGCTCCTGATGGAGATTACGTTGATGAATAAAGCTAATTTTGTACAAAAAATCGTGTTATAAATTATATTCTTAATTGGTCATCGTTAAGCGCATTAGTAAACTTCAATAACGTTGCCTAGGGAATGTGTTGCTACAGAATGAGACAACTCCTGGCGGAGTTGTTGCTCATCGTTGTTCTCGCTAATGAGTCGAATTGATTGAGTAGACAACCGGTATACTTACCCTATACACGTTGTACTTGAAATTTGTTAATTGAATTAAAAGAAATCAAATCTTGCTCAGATGATAAATGAAGTTGTAGTTCTATTTTATTTATTATTTTTTGTTTAATTAAAAGAGCTTATATTCGGGATCATTTTTTATTATAGGCTTAACATAGAACATATTATATATAGGAACGTAAAAACTATTTATAAAGATATGAAGATATTTGTACATTTTAAAGAGAATATTTATTATTATTAATAATATATTAAATTGTTAATATATCGCACTTGATCAACAAAAAGGTATTAACTCAAAATGTTTAATATTTTACTTTTTGCAAGAAATCAACTAACAACATCAATATCCATCTACTGTAAAAATTTGCAACGTATTCCGATTACTCTTTTATCTCGAAAACAACATTTGAAACCATTTTCGTGATAAAAGTTATTATTTTGAGTCAATACAAATGTGGAAATAGAAATGTATCGTATATTTCTATAAAAAAAGGTATAATTTTTTTGCTTACTAAGATGTATTCGGATGTTCAAATTCTCTTAAAATGTAACCACAAACAGTTTTTCACCTCTACTGAAAATGTTAAAATTTTGAGTTAGTACCCTCTTGTCGATCAAGTGCGATATATTCTTTTATTATTTTTTATTCTACATAATTAATATTAAACTTAAAAAAATCGAATACTATATCTAATCATAATTAATGTAATAAAATCAGTTAGGCTCCCGTAAGTTTGTGGTGAAAGTTGTGAAGCCTTCGAACACTTCCTGTCTCTGTTTGGCTTTTGCTAGATATAGTCATTGTAGGCGCCAAGAATGAAGGACACTTAGGGGATATGTCACAGTACGGAGTTCGATAGAAACTGAACTAATAGCTTTTTTTCTCCAATGGATTTACTAGCGTACGTACAATAGGCCGAATTGTGGCACTAGCTGTATGTCACATACCTTCAACATACATACGCACCTGTTATATATTGTTTTTAAGTCATTTAGTGTGCCTATAATTTTGAAATTATAGTTAATATTCTTCTTCTAAGGCTAATTCAATTGACCAAATCTTGAATAGCTCATTGCAATAAAGCCTAGTCGGCTTAGGTGAAATTAAAAAGATACTTGAATTAGCTTAAATCGATAATAATAACTTTAAGTTTGACACCATAAGCTCACCAAAATGTCCAATTTAAGTTCAGTTCGCAACCATCCGTCCATCGCACGGCTCACTTGGGTCCACAGACTTATGCCGATTTTGTAATAACAAGACGAGGGTATTTAAGATTGGATTAAACACATAATGAAAAGAGTTAACAGTGGGCACAAACTGATTTCAATATTAATTATGTTCAACAAAAAGGGTACTTGGCCCTTATAAATTTATTCCAGAAGCTATAGTATACATACAATATGTATGTTTTTTATTTTACTTTTTTACCTAAAATAAATATATTTTCATTTAACTAATAATATTATAATTTAATCTTAAATCTTCGTGAAATAAGAAATAAAGAGAAAATGTTTAAAATGTAATTTAAATGACAAACAAAATAATGTAAAAGTGATTACTTTATAGTGACATACGATGCTGGAGTATAAATTATTAAATAAGATATAATAAATTACAAACTAATAAGTTCTAAAAAAGTGTTAATACACTATTTGTATGAAATATTTTATAAAATAATATAATCTAATAATAAAAATGTATTCCCACCCGTTCCCCATTTAATGTATTTTTTTATCATTTAGTTGTTTATTACAGCTGATAAAGCTCAGTTTGTTTTACAGTTTCCTGCTTCATTTTTTCACGTAAAGTTTTAACGTCTTCATCAATTCGTACAATTGCTCGCATTTTCTAAAATAAAAAATTATAAACAAATAAAATAAATACATTTTAAATCTACTGAGGGTTGGTTCAAACGTCAATTTTGTTTCTCAATTTAGTCTGATATTTCTTTGTTTCAGTGCTTGATAAGCTAAACCAAGGAAAGGTACACAAAATTGTTGAAGCCTTTGACGAAAATAAGCGCTTAAGTTAAAATGCATTTCGTGAACTTTGTGATTTGCTTAGTCAGCATAATCGACTAAATTTTTCCACAATCGGGAGAATTGTACGCAAGTTTCCGCAAACCGAGTCAATAGGAAATGTGAAAACACCTGAGCATGCTCACTCAGTTCGTTCTGTGGACAATATTGCTGTTGTTAGCGATAGTGTGACAGAAGAGCAGTCTACCACGACTCGTCGTCATGCCCAATAATTGAACATCTCACGACCTTTCTTATGCGAATTTTGAATAAAAATTTCAATTTACACGCTTACATGATTCAATTGATTCAAAACCTGAAGCCTACTGACCATTTCAAGTGCCGTCAATACACCAAATGGTTAGTTTAAGTGACAGAAGTGAATGGGGAGTTTACAAAGAAAATCATCTTCAGCGACAGGGGCAATTTCACCTCAGCGGATTCGTTAACAAGCAGTGTGCTTTTGATCGTTGAAAAGTCAATCCACAAAAAGTGACTGTTTGGTGCGGTTTATGGGCTGGCGGTGTCATCGGGACTTACTTCTTCGAAAATTAGGTCGACCAAGCATTACTATGACTGATGTTCGCTATCACAAGATGATAAAGGACTTTTTGTGGCCAGAAATTGAGGATATGGACCTGGGCGATATGTGATTCCAACAGGATGGTGCCACTCATTATACAGCCAGCGAAACAATGGCTCTTTTGCACGAGAAATGCAATGGCCGTGATAACTCATATCGTGGCGATGTTAATTGACCGCCACGATCATGTGATTTAACACTTGGACTTCTTTCCTTGGGGATATTTAAAAAAAGTGTATATCAATAAGCCAAGCATATAATATCAAGAGAGATAATTCGGCACATTAACGACATTAAATCTCAATTATGTCTGAGTCATTAAAAATATGGACCTACGAAGAGAAAAGTCACCGAAGCTGTGGCGAGCATTTGGCCGAATTCCCTGAAAACTTTTTGTTTCAGTTACAAATCAATCGCGAGTTTTGGTTGGACCGTCGTTTAGGTAGGTAGGTCGCGAAGGTGATGCCATGCACCCTCTTCCACAGATCAAATGAAGTCTATTCTGAATAGCTTCAGTATAGAGATCAAAAAAGGAACGGTACCATCAATCAGGAAAGGAAGAAAGAGAATAGACGAAATAGGTGAAAGAAAATACATAAGTTAAAAAGAAAAAACAAGGTAAAGGTGATTTGAGTAAATAGACACCGAAAGTTCAGTTTACTACCAGCTCATGTCTTCAATATATAACTCCTGGCAGAGACTGGCGAACCGAGACCACTGAAACACCTAAACATTTGACCTTTACGACTGGGGCAAAGGCGCAAGATGTGTGTAGCCGTCTCTGATTTCCCTTCGTAGTCACAAAACCTGCAGAAATCATGAGTGGCTGTATCTACAACCTGCTTCTTGCTCTTAACACGCAATGCCCAGTCAGAAATCCTTCATAATTCAGAGAGACTTTCTATCACCGTTTAGGACACATTTCATCTATCGGTGCACTTAGGTCATAGTAGTCTGAATTCTGTAATCACCCCTCTTGCTCTAGGAACTATCCATTCATCGTGGCATCCGTAAGTCAATAGAGCTGAAAACATCGGTAGTTCATCTGTATTTTGACACAGTACCACAAAATCCAACAAAGCCTAATGCCGTATCTGTCTAGGAGCAGTTTAAGGTCGTCCTTGAGGACGCGACTAAAAAATTGTGTCGGTATTAACAAAGTAGTAAATACGATTAAATTCCTTAAAAACAACAAAGCACTTTGTCTAAACACAATCACCAGAGTGAATTGAAATAAAAGAGGGGATGATAATTATTTTCCATAAAAAAGTTAAACTCTGAAGAGTGCAATATCTTCAGAGGAATAACAGTGCTCTTTATGGTCAACAAGATATAAATAAATAAATATCTTAAACCAAATGCTAGCATTAAGATTGGAGTTAGGTAAGGATGTCACCAATCCCCCCATTATAGAATTTAGCTACTGACGATGTGACGGAAAAAAAATGTGGGAATAAAACGTCATCAATGAGCTTGATAGTGATCTACATAACTAAATTACAATATAAATAGAATACTATCGGTTGGAAACCACAAGAAAGCCAAAAAAGTGGACGGCTAAACAGTCGTTGCGTAGACAGCTGGATGTTGAACAAATCGCTTAATACTCAGGCACTAAATGGAACCGAAAGCAGCAAAATTGTTGAGGACATATCTTTCTTGTTTACATTGTAAGATTATAACTTTTTAGTTCACTTACCGATGCAGTATCTCCCGGTGTTTTCTTCCAAAGCCAAACCATATACGCTGGTATATAAAGCATAGAAGATAGAGCTGTAAACATACCAAATGTATGAGCCCACCAAGGATAACTATAGTCAAGATATTTAATTGGTGTAAATTGCACAAGATTGAAGAAGAATACACCCTGATGAACAAAAAAAAAAAATATCGTTAAGAAAACAAATTTATAGAAACATGCAAAAAATGTTTTATTTTCATTAACTGTTTTACTTACCAAACATATAAGTGGCGTTGTTATACACCAACAAAACTTCCACCATACCATAGGATAATAACCAATCATATCTTTTATGCCATCATAGAAACGATCAACACCATAACACCATGATATCGATATGCATTCGAAAAATATCAGCCATAATAAGCAATAACCGCTTACAGCATATGAGTCAAGTATTTGAAAAACATACATGCCACCCTGTGTGTTAAAACAAAATTAATTATGGACATAGAAGTCTCTCTAAATACACTTACAAAACGATTCGTTTAGATTTTAGCCAGAATTATTTTACAATTAATGTGATAACAACTGTGTGTTAAATATTTAAAATTAAATAAATATTTACCCCTCAGTTGTTACTATTTAGTATGTATCGTATTCGTAGAAAATCTAAGTGTGTCTCTTTTTTAGATAATATTACCTGTGATATGCACGAAAGTCCGACTAAGTAGCTGAGAGTGCATACAATTGCTATAAAAATTTCTTTTCGTTTCCTCAACAATTGTGGCCATTCATCAATTATGGCTGTTATAAAACCTTCCATGGTGCAGAACTGCGAATCTAAACCGATTAATAGCAGCATAAAGAAGAATAAGCATGACCATAAAGATGATCCTGGTAACTGTAAAACGGCTGATGGATATACCAAAAATGCTAAACCAGGACCAGAGGCTGCAACTTCTGATACTGGACGTTGTTGTTCATGTGCCATAAAACCGACAACGGAAAATATTACAAATCCCGCAAACATACTTGTACTTGAATTAACTGAACACACAATTAATGCATCTCTAAAGTCAAAGTGTAAAAAAAATATTCTTTATTTTTAGACATCTTTCAGTAAATATATGTGAATATGTGGGTTTTTTTACTCTAAAATGAACAAAATCAAGCTACAAAACTAATGGACCGAATTTAATATCGCATACTGGAGATTTTGTCGATAGATAAACGGCGCTCTTCAAATTAAAATCACACACTACTACACCTCTTTTGGTTAAACAGTGCAAGAATTAGCTATTAAAGCTGGGTTTTCTGTCAGACTTTACTTAAGTTTGGGTCCTTAAACATAGGGAATACTATGACAATGAACACGCTGACGAGTTAACTTAAACAGTATCTGAAGTATTTAATTCTAATGCTATTTTAGTAGGAATTCTGCTGGGGTGTCTTAAAAATTAGTCAGACTGTTTTTCAAAATTACTTAATTTAGACACTTGCAAAGTCGCTTAGTTTATCTTGCTTTCTTTCAATGAGAAACGTAATATGGAATTTATAGCCCGTAATATTATCGAGGTTAATGTCAACAATAACTGGACATTGGCAAGCATACTAGTCGAATTGGATTACCCCTTAAAGACTATTGTCGTAGTTGCAATGACAGTGAAAATACTGCATTCTCTGTGAAATCCCAGTTCTAGCTGTCAACAGTAAGAGATTATTTGACAACTACATACTACAGCGTTCGGCAAACTAATTTTAATGCATTTACAATTGTGGCAGTAATTGAGAGTCTCTCACTCAGGCCACTTTTCACGGTGTTTTTTCCACTTGCTTTCTCTTTACTTTCTCTCTTGTTTATATTTTGTTTATATTTTGCCTATGCGTGTGACTCCGTACGTGTGAAAACAGAAGAGAAGAGCAGCTGTTTGCCGAAATCTGACATACCACTTGGTTAGTTAATTTCGACTGATAGCCAGATACATATCCAGCGCATATAGATCCATCTGCTAATCTCAAAACTCTAAGTTATATCCAGATGAAACTACATGTCAGTGCTCATGCACGAAACGAACCAACCAGATGCATGCATGATATAAAATATCCCTTTGACATCCATGACAGGTCAATATGACACACAGAAACGGACTGCCAAAGAAATCAGTCTTAATTTTCAAAAGATTTGCACAGTGATACAGGAAATGCACCACTGTCTCCCACTCTTCGTCATCCCGTATTATATGTAGGCTCCATTAAAGTACTATCGTATAGAGCCCAGACTTACTTCAATACAAACAAGCTGTTTAATCTTCCGACCGGCGCTGTACTCTGCTCGAAAAGTGTTGCAGAATCAGTAGTCTGCAAGAAGAAAGTGGCGTCCGGAAGTGGTCGCATTTTTAAAATGCGAAATTGCACTGTTACTCCCCCAGAAATGTTCTCGGTAGACAAAAAATACGTTGTAGAAAATTTTACTCATATTTTATCAGGTGAACACGTACCGCATGCGCCCACAAGCGGTCAAAATTTTATTTTGTTTGAGTATCGCCTTCCCCCGATATGAGTCTGCCTAAAATTTTCCACAATTTATTTTTGAAATTTTTGAATTTTCCCACCCTAAAGAAAATACGGAAAGAGAACTGATCTTTGTTTTAACAGATACTAATTTTGACAAAAGGTACGACATAGCTATACTATCTGATAGTTAGGCCGCCTTTCGATTTATTAGATCCTATGAATTAAACGTAAAGTTAGACTATCTGAGTAAATGTAACACTAAATAGGAATAACGATTTCCCTGGTTCAATAGAAGTTCGGAGGAATGAACAGTTAGATAAACTGGCCAGGAAATCAGCTTTCATGTCAATAATTGGACCAGAAAGTTTTTGTGAAACTAAGCGAAAGGAAAGATAACGGGAGACGGGAATGATAACCAGTGTTATAACTGGGTATTTCAGACTCAATAAAAATTTGTAGGGAATAGAAGTAGTGGTTTAAGAAGAAGTAGTTTTACAAATCACATACGTGGTATTTGTAAGCGATTAATTTAAATCCTATACTAGCCAAGAGCTGCACATAAGATCAAAAGCTTGCAGTGCTCCAATACCTCTTTACAATAATAATAATTATAATATAATTTAGTGTTGTTTAGTTTATTTTTTAATGCAATATTGAACTTGTTGTGTTGAATCTCTATACTTACTTGTAAACATTATTCGTAAATTTATTGTAACTACCCAAAGCCACTAGTGTTCCTAAACCAAGACCGTAAGAGAAAAAGATTTGGGTAACAGCGTCTATCCACACCTTAAAATACAAAACAAATCATTTATTTACTTATCAAATCAATTATGTAGAAACAAAAATAAAAGTCAAAATTGTATATTTATATGTTACCTCTGACTGTGTTAACTTCGAAAAATTCGGTATTATATAGAATTTAATTCCTTCTATGGCACCAGGCAACGTAATACCACGTATTAATAAAATTGTCAACAATACATAAGGAAAAAGTGCTGTAAAATATACTACTTTGCCAGTCCATTTAACACCTTTCCAAATACAAAAGTAGCATAAAATCCAGACCAACAATAAAGTACCAGCCAGCTCCCAACGTATGTTGCCTATCTCTTCAATACCCGATGATATTTGTAAAGTGCGACGTCTAAGGATAAGTTTAAAGTTTGAATAAGCCACTATTATAAATAAATAAAATTTTATTTACTCCCAGAATTCCTTAACTGGATCCGACAACGCTGATGCAGAAACATTAGCAGCAGCTAAAGAGCATACTTTGGATGATGTACCGTTTGTTATTTTCTCCCAGCATATTAAGTCCTTGCGCGCATATGGATTTACGCAATTTTCTGTATTCCACGGGTTATTACATGTCCGCCATGGCACATCAGATCGCATGGACATGAAAAAGTAAAATACTGCCCATGCCAATATAACTATATAGTATACATTCATCCAACATGACATAACAGCTGCCGCGTAACCTATGCCCTTGAAAATAGGTGCTATTTTAAAAACACCTAAACCACCAATTGTTAACATTTGTCCCAATGCTAGTTCCATAAAGAACATGGGTATTCCGGCCAATATAAGTGTCATAAAGTATGGTATTAAAAAGGCACCGCCACCATTTTTGTAGCATAAATATGGAAAACGCCAGACGTTGCCTAGACCGATCGCTAAGCCAACTACCGACAGTATGAAGTCCAATTTTGATGACCATGATCCTCGTTCTGGTATATCTACTTTAACAATCTAATAAAAAAAACAATCATTATTGTATAAACACTAAATATATTTTTATTCCCTATAGAGGGATCTTAGCTTGCTTTAAAAAAATAAATAAGAAATAAAACTATTCGAATTATGTATCAATATCCATTTGTAAGGCCTACAGCTTAAAATACTTCTTACCTTTGTTTTTTCTTTATGTGTTGTTGATAAGTGTGTAGTTGCTGTTGTTGTTGTTTGTACTGCACCCCCTGATACGCCTTTACCACTTGATGCCAACGGCGTTTCACTAGAATGCTGTAGAGTATTCATTTCTAAATCTTCGGCATTTTCTGTAGACGTAGCATAATTTGTTGACATGTAGTAGCGACTGTAGATTCTGTACAAATTCAACCGGGTAACTCAGCGCCCCCACCGTCATTTATCAAATCTGAAAATAGAATATTATATAAGTAGCCAGTCCTACTACTGAATTTTAAAATAGTAAAAAAATTAAAAACTCCAGAGAAACGTTGTGATGCTATTTTCGTGTAAAATTTAGTTTTATTAATATTGGTTGTAAAACTTAATAATGCAGATTTTTGTATTGACAATCTTTAGCCGTGATCATTGCCCAATTTGTTGGCATCATATAGATTCTGCACCATAAGAACTGTTCCTTGTTTGAGGCCAATAACAAATCATAACAGTAACGGTTACGCTATTATTAAAATTCGTCCAGGTTCAATGTGGAAAAACGTCGTACCATATTGCACTTTCATTAACTGGATCTATTTGTGTCAAAATCTTAGTAAAATTAGTTCAGTGGCTTACACGTGCTTGAAGTACAATTAAACAAATGAACTTACAGAGAAATGTGTAATATACTAGCGAAAACCCGGAGTGCTTAGCTACCACTACTTTAATTGTTATCTAAATTATAATTTTTACCCATTTCCCCAGTATCATCCTCTTCCGGCCCAAATTCAAACATGAAAGATATTGCTTTTTATCAGTACACCGACTTCAAAAAACATGTACATAAATTTTACTCGGTGGACTTTGTGCAATATGCGCTCATTCAATCTCTCCCGCTTTTCGGCTGATGTATTTATACAACAAAACTTTTACTGTTATCGTTTTCCACATATAAAAATTCCAGAATTTATGGCTGATGATTTGTATTTTCCACGAAGTTATTTGAACCAAATTTAGAAACTTTAACTGATACAATTCTAAAGATATTTAGAAATTAATGTTAATGCCCCGCCCACTTCAACACATATTTTGGCTGATGGTTTCTATTGAATTTATATTTTGAATTGACTACAAAGCTATTTAGACCACATAGAGAAATAAGAATTTACTTCGTATGAGCTTGACACTGCCCAGCTGGCATTTTTTAGTTAGTTGGAGTTAATAAGTGAGTTAATAGAGTTAACTTCAGACATAAAAAGAGATACTGTGAGGATTTCAAGAATACCGGTTTAGACGTTTGGCTGTCTATAAAGTCCAAACACACATTTATTATTATAATATCGTTACGAAAATAAACAATACCTAACAAAAGAGATGCACCACATCAGTGCTTTTCAAACTGCATTGTGGTATTTTAGTCTTTTGGATTATATCAAGGTTGATAATACGTCACCTGGCAACATCGCACTCATTTGTGTATTTGACAGTATTGGCAATTCGATTATCTTTGGAACGGAATCGAATATTGTAGGAAGTACAAATATATTCGGTCATAAAGGCGTAAATATAAGTGTTGAGTATTTGTGTATTAAGCGAGTATTAAGTGCAGGATACATAAGCTGTAAAGTTAGAATTGTATAAGTGGAAGTTAAATTAACAAGTGCATAAAGTAAAAAAACAACAGACGTATTATCTATTTTATTTTACACAATTCAAAAGAATTCAAATGTTTTAAAAAGGTTAAGACGTAACATTAAATAAATACTAATTCACATAACGTTCCATGTGGGAACACGGGGACTTCTCTCAGCACACGTTTCTACTTTTACATTCATTAACACCGAATCCGAACGGCAAGTGCACTAGAGATGTTTTCAATAGTGCATAGAAACACTTATAATCAGTTACTAGCTAATATTATGAGGTGATGCCGCTGTCGAAAAAACTTTTGCTTTTTTTGATTTTCTGCTTAGTAGGCGGCTGTCTTACCGACCATACCACAAGCACACATTACTTACAACTAACGTACTTAAGCGGGTCTAACACATTTTATTACATTCACCTCTTTTTAGTTAGTGCTTAACTTCAAAAAACAGCTGTTAAAATTTTATGATATTCTATTAATTAGTTTGTGAGTTATTGTGCTAGAGTCACGCTACTTTCATTATTTTCAGAACTATGGATCAAAACAATTTCTGTGATGAAATTTCATCAATATTCTTTGATGAAACAAAATAGCGTTCATGCGAAGCAACGGCTTCAAAAGTGTTATGCGGAAACAATAATAAAATGTGGGTTGCTGGCTTCAAACATGTTCGTAGAGACAACTATGATGCAGAGCCCTGTGGTCGTCCAAATTAAGCAGTACCACACAAAATATCAAAAAAATCTACAAAATCGTTTAGAATGATCGGAAAGTAAAGTCGCGTGAGTTAGCAGACATCGTAATGATACGTGTTTATATTGTATGAGCATTTAACTATGGGAAAGCTCTTTTTAAAGTGGGTCCCACATGTACCGAACTTCGAATTGCTCTCACATCCACCGTATTCACCTGGTTATCGCTGAAACCGAGAGTTATTTTGAAGCAAAAGATAAATCGTTCTACAAAAGTGGTATTGAAATGTTAGAGCAACGCTGGAATGATTACATTGCTCTTGATGGAGATTACATTGATAAATAAATCTAATTTTTAGCAAAAAAAAAGTGTTTTTCCGATAGGCCCAGCACTTTTCAGCCCATGTGTTATACATAAAATATACATATCGTTCATTTACTTTAATAGTGTTATAACTGAAAAGTCATGAGTTTTTAATTAAGCATCTAAAGATATGTGTATTGTAATGTATGTATTGTGATCGATACCAAATTTTGATCTGTACAAAATTCTTTCTGATTCGAACAAAATTAGGAGCATAGGAACAAAAAGTTTATTCCGTTTCCAATGCTAAGTAATAAGAAATGACAAACTTAAAACAGATCAGCCGTAAAATTTTGAGCGATATGTCTACGAATTTGAAAAATATTTTTTGTAAATAAATAAATAAATCTTGTATCAAAACAAATAGGAAATGTGTATTCAACAAATCTGTCATTTAAATTGTTTGTGTCTTTTTATTATTTTATTCAAATGAACACATTTGCTTAATGACGTTATTATTGTTTGATTATAATAATTTATGTAAATTTAATAAGGGTATTCATATAGAATGCTAACATAAGTAATACTTAAATTGCTTGCATTTTGCAACATTATGAAACGAATGCGATTTGTAAATACACTGCTAAAATATATTTTTTTTATTTGTTCATTTAAGTCATAATAGTGTTACCATGTTTATTTTTTATTTTTTGTCTATATTTCTGCCACGTACATTTAGCAAGCAATTAATGAGCGAAAATTACTGCTTAAAATATTAACAGCCTCCTACAGTAGTTTACAATACAAATCTTAACATACATTTTAAGAGATTTGAAATAGTTTAAGCAGCTTTAAGAGACATTTTGTGGGTTAAACGAGTATCCCTAATAATTTAAGTAAATTTAATAACAACTAAGCAAAGTACGTTTATGTACAATCAGACATACACTAGCAAGCAAAAGTGGGCACATGTTTATAAGTTTAAATGAAAAGTTGCTGCAGTGTAAAAATATTCAAGCAAATATAAAATGAAATAAACAACAAACATATAATGAAACAAAAACAAATATATAATGAAACAAAATCTTCATATATATTCTTTGCAAAATTAGTTTTTGAAATAAACACTAAGCAAAATTTTCAAATTCAAACCAGCCAGGCTTTAACAATTTAAGCGGCGAATTTTAAACTACTAACTTGGCATCAAAGCTTGCTACTTGGGCACTCTCAAAGCTCTACACCGAAGTGGCTACATAGCAACTTTGGAAAAGAGAAAAACCACACTATTTTATCAAGAGTATTAAGCATGCAAAGAGTGTATACAAATTGGAATCAAGTGATTTGAACCGACAAAAAGGATCTTAAAGCTATTACGTAAACTTTTAGAAAGCAGTTTGGTATTATAAAAAATTAACAATATTTAACTATTTTACGAACTATTACTTGCCATAATTCGTAGAGGAAATTGTTTCTAAAAAGAATTCTTTTTTTACAAATGTCCCTCCTTAGGTTATTAAGTAATATACAAGTCATAGTTATGTTTAAAGATTGCTTAATGTTTCCTAGAATTTACTTAAAATAATTTGTTTGGTTCCACTCGACCATTTAAAAATGTTTGATATGATTAATAATAATAGAACTTTAATAAATCTTAAGCACTTTTTTAATTCTCCCCCCACATCGATTAAAAAGGTTTACTCCTTACATGACCGAATGTTGGCAAACGGTTTACACAAGTAATACTCAATGCATCCTTTGAAACTGATCTTGTACTATAAAATATATTGTAGATATGTGATATAGATTATCATGAGTCTCAACGACGTCTTATGTTATATATATATATTTTTTTTTACTTCGGGAAGTAGTCTTCTGCCTGTTGTATGATATATGTGATGACCTACAATTAGTGACGTGTTTACTACTAGAAATTATGGTGTAGATGTTAACAGTAACTGGTCGGGTCATATGTATATGTAAATACTCTTCTAGTAAAACTTACATTAAGTTGAGATCTCTATGAGATCTCTACGCAATAAAATAAAAAACAGGTGATTAGATGTTCAGTACAAAACCCTGAAACAGTGACCAACATTTTAAAGTCTTTGCATAGTTATCGTACTATTTTGTCCAAATTCCATTTAAGTGAAACATACAAAATTGACCAAATACAGATTCTTTAGATTTATTGTTTCTATCCTTTCTCTTATTCCTACTGTTTGAGTTTAATATCTACTTTTTATTGTTTTTTTTTCTTAAGAAATTATAGCCACAATATCGGTTTTCTCTTATCTGCACAGTGTATACAATGAGGAGTATGAATATGAGATAGCAAATGTTAACACATAATATAACCAATCTCTTTTTATAGCACTCTGTTGCAAACTTATATATTGTTTTCATTTTGTTGTTGATGTGATTTCGATGTAGTAGTGTAGCAGTAGTATAGTGATTTTGTAAACAGCTGATTTCTTCTTTATTAATTGTCCTTTTTGTCCTCGCTGTGTACACTGTGCTTATGTACTCGAGTATTTCTATATTTGCAGGAGCTCTTCAATTTTACTTCTGAATATACATTCAATTTTGCTCGCTACTGCACTAAAATATATGCACAAGAACTTAAATTGATTTACTGAATGAGTAAATTGATGTATTCAGATATTAATGAGATAAACAGAATAAGATTGACTTTCTTTATTGTTTGAATGAATAAAGTGCACACAAAAGAACGACAGTAAAAAAAAAAAAAATTAGTTTAAATATGTAAGATATGTACAGTGGATAAAGAAAGATTCTGCACAGCCGGGTTTTTAAGAGTAATCCGCAAAGTTACAATATTGTAAAGACGTTTATGAATATGACACACATGTAATAAGTTTTGATTAAAGAATGGTTTTGAGGCATCGGATTTCGATGGTACTCTTTTTGGACTTTATAATTGCCATCCTTTGTCCTTATGTGGTGCTTTCGTATTTGTCCTTTAGTGTGTACATACCAAATGTTTTCTATAGTATCCGTGGTTGATGAGTGTAGGGGTGAACCATTCCTTCACAAGATATAACGGATGTTGTAGGTCATTATCTCGTTGCAACAGGAACGTCCAATCCGTGCACAGCTTTGTAGCATTTTTTTAACTGTTCAAGCGAGAATACTTGCTCATTTGATCCTCTATTAAGACGAGATTTCCAATAATAGCATATTCTCATCTTAATGGATTAGTGATACTTAAAAGATCAAAAAGAACACAAGCTATATGCTATTTAGTGTCTGAGAACTAATTTTCTAAAAAATAGTCATATAGTCTGTGCCTGTAGATTGAACGGTAAATGAAATATTTTTGTTTTTTCTTTGATTTTAAGGCAGTTTGCAACTGTCCTGTTGATTTTGAATCATCACTTCTAAGTCATTGAATTGGTGCACATCTAAAATTGTCGAATTAAGGAGGAACCAATTTAGAAGAAGTCTTACTTTGGTGTAAATTTAGCACTGGCAGCGTTACATTTCTTCGATGGCCAGGCCATCATTGTCCACGCTGAGTTTTATAAGTCGGCGATGGCATACTTCATTTAGTCTGAATTGGACAATATGAGTATCAACAACTTGTGGTTTTAACACGTTAGCGCTAAGTTCACACTATCCATGACACATTGGCATTCTGCACGTGCGTTTTGATGTTATGGGCATCTCATGCGGAGATAGTAGATAGGAATAGGCCTGTTAGACTTTTTTGTATGGTTTTCTTAAATCGTAGATCTATGCAAAAAAGCTACAAACCAGAGCGGCTCTCAATGCCATCGATTAAATTCAGTCACGGTCATTGGCCACGACATTCAGTAAAGCCGTGGAGGATAATTGCACGCTGTTAAGGTTTAATTAGACGTGACTTAACATAACGCCTTAGTTGCTACGCAGCAACCAACCTTAGGGGCAACAATGTATCCGATTAGCGGTGACATACCATAACTCCAAAATCGATCAATTTGATTTTGGTTGTCTGGACCATGATTCTGCTTATTACGCTACGTTAAGTCACGCCTAATTGGACCATTATAAATTGCATACGTAATTACATCAATAGGCATTTCAAATGAATACAAAATTTGAATGAAAACTCACAAACACTTTGTTAGACCTCAATTCAACTGAAAGACCATTTATATGCTTAAATTAAAAAAGCACCTTAGGATCAACAGGTGAATAGTTATGTATATATACTATTGGTGCAAAACTGTAGATCTGTGTAAAGCGCATTATGTGTATGTAAATGAACGCGGTCCGTTAGTTAAATGTTTTTTTACTTCTACTTACATTTTTGTTGAAAAATAGGAAAGATTTGGTTTAAAAGTTTTCGAACAGATCTTAACTACTATTTTATCAAATCAGATGTAAGAAAAAAGAACAATAATCTTTTTAAAATAAATTATTAGGTTCAGGCTGATTTCTTTGTAAATCAAATATCAAACACATACATTTTAACACATTTAATCAATTTGATCATCCACTAATACACTATTTTGGATTGTTTTTTCTATATTTTTAGTTCGTTATCCCTGATCGCTCACCTTTTTCTTTTTATTGTGTAATATATTTATTTAATTATTTTTTCAATTATTGATTTAAGGGATTATTGTATATTTAATAAATTCTAAGTATTAAAAATTTGTTATACTTTAAGGATGTAACCGATATTCCTCTATTTTATGTGTGGCTATTTTGTTTAAAATAATTTATTGTTGATAAGTTGATATGTTGACGGTTCTATGGCTAAATAACAACTGAGCATATATAACTGTTGCTTTATTGTCTTTATATACCCTACTCTGGTTGATGATGGTTACAGTAAAATTATAATTTAAAATATGAAAGGAAGCCCAAATAATAAAAATAAATATATATTTATTATTTGTTAAAAAAATGTTTAAAATATACAAAAAATATATATTTAAATTCCAACATTATTATTATTGTCATTAAATGTACATTCGTTATTATATTGTCACACGCTTTTAAATAAATGTAATTTTTTGTTTAATCCAACACCAAATACTAACCATCCGTCGTCCATCGTACGGTGACCACATCTATTGTTGACCTATTATTTACTTTAATGTATGTAGAGATGGATGGTTGCAATATACACATACACACACGCACACACAGTCATAGTGTACGAAAATATCATTTGTGTTCTTTAAAATCATCATAACATCATAACATCCAATACATTATCACAGCATTACAGTAACAAATCATTATCAACCATTGTAATCATCTGTCTGCAGAAACATAACACTATACGTAGATATGTATGTATATTAAAGTGCCCCTCAAAAATTAATAGTCGGAAATGTTGAGACAGTACCCGCTAATTTGTTTCTATTTGAATTGAATATAAGTCAGGTGAAATCTTTCTTAGCCCGCTCCGAGCACGTCTTCTGGGCGCAGTGGAGTTTCAAAGTGCAAAATACGCGTTTCTGCAATGACCATACTGTTTTGGACTTGAACCATTTTGTGATTCTTCTAATAAACTTAAATATAACTCATGTAAAACTGTGCAATCTTACGAACACCTCCTTCCCTATGACACAGCATTAAAGCGTACTGTCTTGAACTTTTTCGTTTTATTTCTTATTATTATTATTATTTTTTTTTTTTTTTTGCTCTAATTCTCTATTAGATCAGAATGCAAATCATGTGTTATTTTGGGCCCCTAAGACCATGCTTTTTCTAAGCGACTGCTCAGCTAAGTTCGGCTACAAATTGTCGTTAGGTCGCTCTAAAATGTAATATCTCTTGTAATATTAATTTCATCAGGTAACACTAAAGCTTGTTTAAAAGGTGACATTGCAAGCTTCACTTTGTTCAAAATTTTAAAAATCGCATTATAGTGTGAAAAGTTATCTACGTTGAAAATTGAGGGAAAATTTGGAACATTACCGACATATTTTTCTATTATATAAAAGGTAAAAATATGTAACAGGGTGCTGAAAAAGTTTGTGAGGTTTATGGGGGCACTGCTGTAACTAGAAAAACAGTAGTGAAATGGTTTGCTCGTTCCTTGCTAAGGTACTAGGCATTCATCACCAACCAGTTTTCAACTATTTAAATATAGATGGATACACAAAAAGCTTATGTTTAAGTGCCTCAATGTTTAAGTGCCTCATGAACTAACAGTAAAAGGTTAAAAGACCGAATTTCCATTTACGATTCATTGCTGCTAAAACGAAACAAATCGTACCATTTCTGAAACGAATTTTTACAGGCGATGAAAAGTAGATGGCATACGACAATAATGTGCAAAAATTGTTATCGATGAAGCAAGGCGAAGCTTTGTAGACAAAAACAAAGCTAGGATTGACACCAGGAAAGGTAATAATTTGTGTCTGGTGGGATTGGAAAGGAATTGTTCATAAGCTTCTTTAACCTGGTCAAACGATTAATTCTTGTCTCTACTGTCAACAATTAACGAGATTGAAGCAAGGAATTCAACTAAAATGGCCAGAATGTATTCATGACTATCTTAAATCATGCACATCTTTTGGGATTAAGTAATCTGAGGGAGTAAGCAAAATACATCGATACATCCACCTTGCACCTTCAGATTATCATTTGTTTCGATAGTAAAAATTGTAATTCCAGAACGCCATTGGATTATTTTTGGCTCAGAAAACCCACTACACTGATGGAATGATAGCTTTACCCCAAAAATTACAAAAGATTATCTATTAAAACGACAAATATTTGGTTTAATAAAACTCGTTTTAAATATAAAAACAAGGTTAAATTTCGAAATGAACTTTTTCGAACACCATCATCATCATTCGAACATAATCATTGAAAAAGTTCCCTATATTCGGATGTCACTGAACTTTCTCCATCTATTATGATCGTTTGCTAAAGTTTTCACACTCTTTCCTTGTCGTTACGCCCAGCAGTTCCTTGATAAGCCAGTTTTACATTGTCCCTGTGGTTTCCATTCAAAAATCGTGAGTGCAATTTCACCAACTGGTCTCCGGAGTGTATGACCGATACAGACCCATTTGAGCTTCCGAATTTGGTGTTCAATATGTTCAATTTGTGTAGTTGCCCACGGCTGTCCGTTTGTCACCCCATTTGACCAAAAGGAGTGTGAACATAAAAAAATATTTCGCACTTTAAGGCTATTTGGCCTAGTTAAGGGCGTAAAATTACATTCGAGTTAAGCTGGGATCACACGATTTTCGCAATGCACCAATTATTGGTCCGGCAATCGTGTGTTCGCCCAATAAGTACTAATGCGTAAATATCAAAAATGCGGCAATATTTATTGTGTTCTTGTGCGAACATCGAAGTTGACAATACGTACCAATGCTTAAATTTTGAAATTTATTTTTATACTCTCCCAGTATAGGAGTATTTTTGGATCCTCAAAATAAGAAAATTTTGATTGATTTAAGTTTGAGAGTACCTTAGCCCGCGATAAATGGGCTGCTTGGATATTTTTAGTACTTGTTCGAGACTTTTAGTAAATTAAAAACCTACAAACTGTCCCTCAAAATTCATTTATGATAATCCTATTTGAACTTTTTTCGGAAACCTTAGAAATATAACTAACTAGTGTGGTGGTTTCACATAAATTTAAAATCCTTTGAACGAGTTTTTGGAACCAACATATCCTAGGGAACTATTGTTGAAGTGCCATAAGGAAAACAAAAAATAATTTATATGAACAAAGTACTAAAACTCTTCTTTTTCAGTTTTTTGTTCATAAACTAATGCTATTCTTTATTTTGCATTTTCAATAAATATCTAAAAAGTTTGACGTCCTAGATCTTTTCCACTATTTTTCCTTTGTTAGACAGATTAGATGATTAGCCCCATGCACGTTTTAAACTGCGCATAAAAACCTTGTAAACTAGTGTAATAAGCAGACAAAACTATACAAATAAACAATCCAAAAGTATTAAAGCACAAAAGTAATACCTTCATTAAAAAAACCTATTTCACATTTTAAAGCTCCGCCGCTTTGGTAAGATCTGGTCGAAGGGGCATAAAATCGCACATGAGTTATATTCAAGTCTAATAGAAAAAAAATACTGAAAAAAATTTATATACTTATTAATGTGAAATAACATCAATATTTTGTTAGGTATTCTTTGATACTTTTTAGAGCCATCTTGGCATGGACTCCAAAAGATTTTTGCACGCTTAAAGATTGTTTCCATTTTTTTTGAAGTGCTTTTCGTAGGACCCTTATGTTAGATATCAGTATTCCCTGATATAGATATCAGTATTCCCCGATATAGATATCAGTATTTGCCTGGATTTTTCACAGATGTTCAATAGCAATCATAGCAGATGACTGGGACGGCATTTAAATTATATGTAGACTGTTATATAGCGTCTAAAGCCGACCAACATGGAAAGATTTCTTTAAATATTTATAGACGCACGACTTTAAAGTGTTCGAACACCCATTTACCCATTTTTTCAGACTTTTTTTTAAATTTTGCTTTAAAATTATCCGATAAGCTAATTTATACATATTGCCTTCAACAAATACTAATTCCCCCACTCCAGTAGCTGATATACAACCGCAAACCATTTGTGATATTACAACATCCTTCAAAGTTGATTGCAAGTAGGCATTATCCCTCACTTTATTAAGTTTTTTCACGTCATTTATTTTCCATAAGAGCAAAATATACCAAATGACGACTTTTCGTTGGATATTCCATCGTTTCAGAATTTGGTTGGCTATTAGAGATTGTTATTGGTAAGCAATAGTCTTCTATGTCTATTTGGCCTTTAATATACAATAGCTATTAAAATGGAAGAACCCCAGACGAGCTTACTTCCTTTCCCTAATATACTTTCATTATGTCGACTAATTTTGGGGCTAAAAGCAGGAACTTTGCTTTATTTTTGTGACTATCCAGTGCTTATCATTATGAATTGATATTCTTTAACCCTTATATGTGTCACAAAGAACACCTTTAACAAGGTGAGAAGGTACCCGGGTACCACACAGAGAATAAATGCAGATTCATATTACTATACTACTCATATATACGAAACCTGCATGTTAAAACGCGTTAAATGTTTTTGTTTAGCGTAACATAAATTCAAATACCAAGGTTCAGTAACTGGAGATGTAGCAATGGAAGCATCTGAGCAAGAGAGATGTATAGAATTTTACGAGAACTCTTACGATTCTGAAATATTTCACGCCAACGTTGTGGTCGCACGCCTGGCTTAAATATACATATTCATATGTATATAAATAAAGATGTAATTAAAAGAATTCTTATCCAAGAAGATATGTGACATAATTTTCTTCGAAAGTAATACAAAGGGAAAAAACTGACTGACGAATATAATAGAATTTTGCAACGTATTTATATAAAAAGGACTAGACGCTTTTTCAGGAATACAAATTTTTTGCGGTGTATACTGTATAATCAAACTCTAAGCATCTATCTGAATTATGGAAAACACATTGTCTATCACTATTTCATGCAACAATAACACGTACTCTTACGCTTTATTTGCTTTGATATGGAACAAACTGGAGCAAGTCGTGTTTAAACTGATAAATGTGTTGCCATTGGAGACATTTGAACTATGAGATTAATTAATGAGATTTTTTTTCAGTTACAAGCAAAGCGTGAGTATTCTCGTTGATGAACAATTGTTTTGGTATAGAGGATGTGCTCGGTTCGTACAATACATGCCATCGTAGCCAGAATAGTATGGCATTAATATGTTTTGGGCGTGTGACTCAAGAAGTGCGTACCCTCTCAAATGTATACTGATAAGCCAGCCAATGGTAAGCAAAAAAGAAATAAAGGCGAAAAAGTAGTCTTAGACCTACTTAGACTACACAAAAGCTCTGGCAGAAATACACAAATACAGATAATTTTTATTTCTTTGCTAACGTCTAAGCGTTAAGTTATGGAACCTTACACTGTTGGGAACAGTGAAAAATAAAATATTTCGGCCATCAAATATGCTGCCTCATAAAGATAGGTAAGAATTAGCATATTTATTTATTTTTGTAAAACTATAAAGCCAAATTAAAACACATAAATTCACATTTTTCATATATGTTGTACAGTGGTACTCGGGTACCCTGTCACCCTGTTAAGGGTGTAAAATATAAAATGATTTTCCAGTTCCGCCCTAGCTGAGACACAAATATCGTATATATAAAAATGAATATAAATAAAAGTTAGGAGTTCCCAGAAAGTTTCAAGCGTTTAGTAATTCTGTATACAAAGAAAACCACAATTAAAATACCAAAAGGTACCCAGATACCCTATCACACACATAATGGTTAAAACATTTTTTAGTTTTATTTGTTATCCGAGCTTTTGTATCTTTTAATGACGTATTATACACTATTACGATTACGATTAATTATTTCCGATATTTGGGATACAAATTTTCCTTTCTCACTCAAACTCCTTTGAAATGCAAATAAGTTTAATAAAAGATTTTAGACAACCTATCTACTAACGGTAAATTACACTGAAAAGTCACTTTACTTAACTAATTGTTATATGAAAGTAGTGAAAATACTTCTGCTTTCTCCTGTACGATTCTAGGTGAAACATTGATATTGTACGTTCTGACAGTAATAAATAATAGCACACACAATAAAAATAATTTAAATAATTTTCAAAACATAAATGGCCTAAAATTGTGACGAAATCACATGACTTACATATGTATATTCAAGTCAACAAAAAACAATTTAGCGGGTAATGTCTCAACATTTCCGATTATTATTTTTTTAGAGACAATACATTATACATAGAACATCACATCGGCACTTACAATTAAAATTCTTTTTTAAAATTATTCCCTATAATACAAACCAATTCCTTTAAATTTCTTACAGTCTCTATTTGAAATCTAAAAACATGCATCTTCTTTAAAATTTGTCTTTATTTTGGCTTTTCAACATTCAAATTTTTTTTTTTAGATCATTTGTTTATTTATTTAGTTAAAAAGGTTTCATCCATCGACTTCAGAGTGATGAGAGGAAATAGAACAATAATAGGAAAATGGTCTCCAAGTAGTTTGAAAATGAAAAGAAAAAAATGTGCTTTGGATGGAAAACGATTTTATTTACATATTACTTTGTCAGGAGTTTAAAGCAAACAAAAGAGTTGAATGAGATGATGAATTACAGATTTATTTTAAGATTTTTTTCTCTTTTAGGCGATATACAGTTTTTCACCTAAAAAAATATTTTTGATGCTAATGATTGATTATTTACCAACGCAAACACAAAAGGTATCAATTGATTTTCAATCTTGAAAAGTTTTCTTCTTTTTTTGAGAGAAAAATTAAAATGATTAAAAGAAATTTATGTGAAAACATGTTTGATTTCCTGTTTAAACTTTTATTCTTTATACAATTTTAAAAGGGGTTTTTATTTATTTTTTGTTTTCTTTTTTCTTATTAAAGTAGAACATTAGCATCTCACGTTCTGTGTCAATAATTTGTTTTCATAAAGTGTTTACAAGATTCACACGATTTTCTGTTTATGTTTTTGTCATTCATTTTAGACTTTTTTATTAACGTTCACAAGGGTTGTTTGTTTTTGAAGATTTTTTTTATTTGCAGGGTTTTTTTTTCTAGTTTATGGATGTCCTTTGCCAACGTTCGATCATTTATTTTAATTAGCAACAGTGTTAAAATGGTGTCGTAATGGCAGTTGTTATTTTTTTCTTTTGTCTCAGTTTCTATGATACTTTGTTATTGGAAATACAATATAAAGAGAATTACATTAGAAGGTGTTACACATTTATAACAAATATAAACCTTAAACGAAAACATAATAAGGAGTATTTTTTAGTTTATCTGGTCTTCCAGTAGGCTTAACTATTATATGTAGTAGTGCAGTAGTGCATGCCTGCGAAATCAGGCATACCAAGTTCGAACAACACGTTTTCAGAATTGAATTAATTGAAGAATTTTGAAACTTAAGTCCACATTCAAAATGATCCACCCAAGCGCCTTGAAAAGAGTAACATCAGCTAAGAACATCACACTAAGTCAGGCAACGTCACATCGTGGCAAAAAAGGTAGAAGTGAATGGTAAGCAAGGTTTCCCACTTCTACATCAAGTACACGTTGTCTCTGACTAAGAAACTAAACTAAGGCAAATTAATTAAGATGCTTTTTAGACACCAATAAGGGTAATGGAAAAAAAACTGCTAAATGTCAAACACTAAACTGTTTTTAAGTTTATTTTTAAGTTTTTTTAAAGCATATTAAAAAAAGAACAGGAATGCTTCCAAATTGAACAATTATTTTTTTAAATGCCAGTGCTCTATTTGATCAACTTACTAAGAACTTCATGATAAAGGGCCCGTCAAATATTTTTATTTTTTTTATTTTAAATGCTATAACAAAAACTACTGAATATATTCTCAAATTTCCAATTTACAATCCTTCCGGTTAATAATGGAAAATAATTTCATTCAAATGGCTGCCTCAGCTGGCCATGCAGTAGCCTACACGATCGGTCCAATTTTAAAGCACATTATCTATTGTGTGCAGCTGTATTTCACCAATGGCTTCACGAATATTGTCCTTTAAAGCGTCAATTGTATCTGGCTTGTTGGCGTAACACTTATGTTTGACGGCACCCCACAAATAATAGTCCAACGCTGTCAAATCGCAGCTACGAGGTGGCCAAACGACATCAGCTCTGCGGCTGATAATGCGATCTTCAAAAACAGGGTGCAAAACATCGAGTGTAGCTTCGGCTGTGTGGCACGTAGCGCCATCCTATTGAAACCAAATGTTGCTAATATTCTCCTCTTCGACTTTTGTGAACAAAAATTCGTTCAACATGGCCTGATAACGACTGCCATTGATTGTAATGGCGACTCTTTGCTCATTTTCGAAGAAAAATGGCCCAATTATGCCTCTAGACCAAAATCCGCACCAAACAGTGA
This sequence comes from Wohlfahrtia magnifica, assembly GCA_023159175.1. Classification (NCBI taxonomy): domain Eukaryota; kingdom Metazoa; phylum Arthropoda; class Insecta; order Diptera; family Sarcophagidae; genus Wohlfahrtia; species Wohlfahrtia magnifica. The sequence goes on from JAKWBJ010000196.1 coordinate 1,860,157, forward strand.
CTCGTCTTGGGTGTATCGGCTTTTCAATGTATACGTGCGCATTTTCTGTGCCCCAAATGCGACAGTTTTGCTTGTTTGTATACCCGCCAAGATCAAAATGAGCTTCATCTGAAAAGCTGATTTTTTTGGCAAAATCAGCATCTTCTGTAAATCGATCGCAGGCCCAGATTCCCATCGGAAGGATAAAACTAATTATCCGTCAAATCAGACATGAGCTAAGTGTTACCATTCACGAAATGGGTACCAGTTGAAAAAAAAACGTTAGATGGCGGACCCTTTATTTACAGTGAGTCTCGTTTTGGGTTAAATGTATATATCGACAATCAAAATTGCCAAATATGAAGCGAAAACTACGCCAAAGCGGTTAAATGAGAAAACTTCGAGTTTAAAATAAATATGTAACTGTCCTCCAATGGTTTTAACGTTTGATATTTCCTTAGAAATGATTTTCGTCACAGTGCAGGACTTAGTGGTATGATCAAGTTTTAAGCACTTCTGCTCCAAACGCTGCAGTTAATAAGAAAACTGGTGGAAAAATTTTTGACATTTGGTGTGATTTTTTCGATCTTATTTGTTCTCGAATTTTTAATTAGAAAGACTTGAATTTTATTTGCAGTGTGAACCAGATTTGAACTAAAGCTGAAAATTGAATATTTCTTTAACTAAACTTAATCAAAAATGAACAAATAGGGTCCCCATTCTATTAAAATATGACTTCTATCTCAGTTAGGCACTCATGCTTACAAATTTGGAAAGATTACACTTAAAAATATTCTTATAAACCTTCTTTCTTATAATTCTATCGATTTTTGCAATGGTACAATAGCTCACGAAGTAAAGCAATCCTATACCATTATATTGCCCCCACCTTTTTTCACGGATTTAAAGCGATTAAATTCGAACAAATTTCTTGTTTCAAGTCCATAAGCATTAAACACATAACCGACAGCAAGCAGCAGACAGCAAAATGTCAAAATAAGAATACAAACGTTTATATACAAACAATTATTTTAAAGATAGCACAGCAAACACCTAGACAACAACCTTTGCTGCTGCTGCTAAATATAAAATAAATTCTGTTTGTTTAGACAGCAAAACCAAAATTTGTGATACAAATACAATATAAAATGTTAAATAAGGAAACGTAAAAATATTTTTTTTTTATTTATCAGAAAACAGTAGTATAAAATTCAAATATTCTATCAAACAACATTTATGTTAGTAAAAGTGTTAAACACATAATTTCATTAATTTTTATATTTATAAGTAATATTTTAAAAAAGCGATTTTGTTTTGCTGGTTTTGAAAAGCTTGAGTGTCACCACTGAAATTTATTTTCTATGACAAATATTTTTATGACAAGTAAAACATAAGACAATGAAACTTAATTCTATTGCCTATGCTCAAAATATATTAAGTGGATAGCATAGCAGCAAATGCTATCAACAACAACTTGCTACTTGCTGTCCGTTATGTGTTTAATGCTTAACTCTGCAGTTTCGGTGTTCTTTAGCAAACTTCGAACAAGCACATTTCAAAATTCTTGTTTAACAACCCAGGCTTGAGTTTTTTTACAGCTGCTCTGTAGGCAGTACTGTGAAGTGTTCTTATTTCTATATATCGACTAACAGTTGTACGAAGTGAGTGTAAAATGACACTACTTTACCAATGAAAGACAGGTAGTTTTGGCTTAAAAAATGTTTTTTCTGGGCTGAAAAGCCTAGGTCTAATATATAGATGGCACTAGTTTTATTGCACTCAGCTCTTTTTCAGTTAGTGCCAACTTTCAAAAGCCAGCTGTTCAAATTTAATGATATTGTATTAAGTGGTTTGTGAGTTATTGTGCTAAGAATGACTCCATTTTTTATTTTCAGAACAATGGATCAAAAACAATTTCGTGTTTTGATTCTACACTGCTTCCTGATGGATGATGTTTCGTTTAAAAGAAGCAATGGCCTGAAAAGTGTTATGTGGACTCTGCTCCATCAGAAACAAAATTTAAGCGTTGGTTTGCTGACTTCAAATGCAGTCGTAGAGACACCGATGATGCAGAAGTCAGTTGATATCCAAATGCGGCGGTAACTCCAGGAAACATAAAGAAATCCTCAAAATCTTTTCGAATGATCAGAAAGTGGAGCTACGTGAGTTAGCTGACATGTTGGATTTATATTTCATGATCATCTGCCTATGAGAAACTTCTGTTCAAAGTGAGTGCCGTGTTTTCTCACTGTTGAACAAAACAAGAAAGTGTTGATGATGGCAAAACTACATGATTTGAACTTCGAGTTGCTCCAACATCAATCGTATTCGCTCGGATTGGCTCCCAGCGATTACTGAATATTGGCAGACTTTAAAAAAATGCTCGCCGATAAAAAATTTCGCACGAATGAAGAGGTCATCGCTGAAATTGGGGCCTATTTTTAGGAAAAAGTGATACTGCACGGTAAAAGCTGCGCTGGAATGATTGCATTGCTCTTGATAGAGATTACATTGATGAATAAAGCTAACTTTGAGTATACAAAAGAGTTTTCTTGGCTATATCCGGGACTTTTTAGCCCATGTGTTATAATCTCCCAATGCCTTACACTTGTTTCAACGTTTTTGTAGTAGCTTTAATCCTTCATTAGAGAGCGATTCCTGATGGTTTGCAAAATACTCGTCCACGTCTGTAATCACTTTATCAAATGCTTCCTAGACAGATATTATTTAATGTTTGGAAACAGTCGCTAGAAGCCAAACGTGGTATGTACGGTAGATGTTCGAAGTAATTCGTACTGTAATTCGTTCAATTTCGCGTTCGCATCGAGAGCGGTTTTCGTCAATTCTAAGCATTCATGTGGAAGGATACAAACTCTGAAAACTATCCGTTCAATTGAGATCCATATTTCGCGCAGTTTTAATCGGCGATCGTCCAACACCATACTATGAACTTATAGAATGATTTCTACACGAAATCTACGACCACGTTTAAATTGAGCAGCTCCAAGTTCCACGATGCATTTCGATTGTGAAGACACCTTATACATTTTTCATAAACGCTTAAAAATTACTTTTGCTTTCAAACCGTCTAAAATGAAAAAATTTATTCCCTCCCGGTATTCAATTTTATCTATAATAAATAATGTCCTGAGACGCGTCAACATTAAATGGCTTGTTAATAGGCAATATATGAATCAGCTGAAACTTGTGTCCTTATAACAATGATACCAATGTTTAAAACAAAAATTAGGCTAGTAGAAGCGCCTTCGGTGGGCAAACGCAATAGCTTATCAAACTCTCCTCGTAATTTTGTTAGACAAGCTTCTTTGGTGTTAAGGATATGTCCGATTTTACTCTATTCATTATAAAACGTGCATACCCGGTGTCAACATCTCTCGGCAATTCTGTTTGGAAATATTTTGACTTTTTTTCTTTAGAGTTTTAGAGCTACTACTTGTGATTTCAGTCACTTCTGCTTCTCACTCTAGATATCAAAGACGATTCCTTTGCAGTATTAATTTTATTTAGGAAATCAATGACATAGGCTGTGCCACTCCTAAGCAAAGCTGTCGTATTTAAAAATTTTTGCTACAAAGGTGTAAAGTATTGAATTCTATAGCTTGTGCAAGATTTTAAGCAATATTGCACCACCCTGTATACGTATATCCTTTAAAATTTTTTCTAATTTTGTTTACTGTTTCTTGCAAATTGGTCTATTGAAGGGTTTTGTGTGTCTACTATACCACGGGTATCAAATTTTTTTCCCAAATATTTGTTTTGGATATTTTGTTTCTGAACAAAAAAAAAAAAAAAAAAAAAAAAAAAAAAACTTGGACGAGCTGCATTAATTTATAACTTGTGACGAATTTTTTATGCAACAAAAAGGAAATATTTTATTTGATATTATCAGGCTCTTGACACTGTATTAATGTGATTATGGTTGTAGTGGATGTATTTTCTTTCTTAAATTATTTGTTTTTTTAAGGGACAAATTTATTTTAAAATTTAGTTCAACAGAAAAAAAAAGGATTATATATTTCTGCTTCTATTGAGTTACGATATAAACAATTTTAATTAAATTTTCAATTTTACAATTCCCTTTTTATGTAAATTAAAAGTTTCTCCTGTTGCACTTAAATATTTCTTTAAATTTTTTATTATTCCTTTACATCTTGTTCTTGTGATGTCTAAAAAATAATCACGATACCAATATTCAAAAAGAAATAAATATTTTTTGTTTAAAATTAAGTTTACAAAATAATTGAAAATAAATTACTACACAAGTCTATATGAATTTTATCTGTAATAATTGAATTCCAATCAATTTTATTGCATAGCCTAAAGAAATACAACAACAAAAAAGTAAATCTTTGATTTCTTTTGCAGAATTAAAACTAAAATTAAAATCTTGACAAACAAATAAAAACAATTTTAGTTCAACAAAAATGCCCAAAAGATATTACCCGATGAAATAAAAAAAAAAGTCAAAAATATTTTAAAACAAACAAACGAATAATAAAAGAGAACAACTTTAACTGCTGCACTTGATGTTGAAAATACAATAATAAAAAACTGAAAAGTCATACATATAGTATATGTATGTATGTATTGCCTTTGACCAGCAGATATGCATGTATGTATGTTTGGTAACTTTCACAAGCATTTACATATGAAGAAATATTGTGGCCTAATAATTTCAATGAATTTCGTGCACCATACAAAGCTTTATTCATAAATTATAATAAAAGATAATTACCTCTTATGGTCGCTTTATGACAGATTTCGGCAAAGAGCTGCTCTGTGTTTGCACACGTATGTACGTACTCATTCGCATAGGCAAAAAATAAGCACAAAAAAACAAAGAGAAGTAAAGAGAAATCAAGTGGAAAAATACAGTAAAAGTGGCCTGAGTGAGAGACTCTCAATTACTACCGCAATTGTAAAATGCATTAATATTAATTTGCCGCACATTGCTTTATGAGCATTATTCGGACATGCATCAAAACAAAATTGTATATGAATGTGTATTAGAAAATAAGAATATTTTTCTGCTCCATTAAATCAGCAGAATTTTATAATTTTTAGATACATCTCCGCTAAAATAAATCGAACTTATTAGTTACTTATGCATCTTTACACCTCTTATGGGTCACAGGCCGAAGACTAAATAAATTGCCAAGCGTTACGGTCATGTGCTCTTCTTCTCTTTTAGTTTAATACCTTATTGATCTCTTGTTGCACTTGATGCTTCCAACGCAGTCTTGGCTGCCTACTTCTGAGATATCCATTGGGTTTGTAGTGGAAATTTTTTTCCATATTAGTCTTTATATTAATCAGTACGGCATGTTATATCTGATACAAGCGCTATATATATTTTTTTTTTTTTGTTTAACTACATTAATGTCTGAATATAGCTTATCTATCATTCAAACGACGCCGATACTCTTCATCTACGAAGATCGCTGCATCGGCTTAAACATGTACCCGAGCTTCTGTGCCATAGGAAGGGTAGAGAGTTATTTTTGTCTGTCGTGAGAGTGTAGCATCTACTAGCAAAAAAATGCTTCTCTTTATATCGAAACGGATTTTATTGGTTTTATTTATGGCGATACTGAGCTATAGATATAAACTCTTTGAATACCTCATAGTTGAAGTTACCAACGTTCACATGATTGTCTAATCTGGATTGCATATTCGTTTAAACCATCAACTTAGTTTTAATTAATTAATTAGTGGGGTTAGAGAGGTCATGGCACAGCGACCCGGAAAGGTCTATTGTGCCAAATACTCCGGGGTAAGAGCCGTCAATGTAATAACAGTAAAAATCCCATCAAGTCAATACCCTTGGGTGAATGACTTTCGGTCCGGAAGCTCCAGTCGGAACAGTCTCTAGAAGAATACCTTCTACCCAATGTGTAGCCGACGAATCTGTTTGGGCCCAATAAGAGCTCTATAAAAGTTCGTCTCCGAATGTTTGACAAAGCAACACATTCACAGAAAATATGTTCTAACGTCTACTCTTCCTTCCTGCCCAGGCGATAATCCGATTCAGGTACTACATTGGGATAGAAGAGACAATAGTTGAGACAGCAATTGCCTGTCAGGAAGCCAATAAGTTTTCAATTGTGGTGCAACTTTCTACTATAGGTGAACAGTGTTATTAGCTGACCTAGGCATCGCACCCAATATGTCGAGCAGAGTTCATGCCCCCATTCATCGTTCCTCTTCTCCATGATCGTAGACCAGCTAATACCACAGTACGTCTCTGGTCCCACGAGGCCAGTGGTCGAGCCCCGCCTTGCCAGTTCGTCAGCGATATCGTTCCCCATAACACTAGTGTGTTACTATGTTCCCCAATGTCAGTGTGTTGACATTCCTGTAGCCCTAAAGTGCCAGTCTCGAGTCTATATACTCCGAAGAAAGGGCCCTTAGTACCGCTTGACTATCGGATTATATATTAATAGTAATATCAACGTTTTCGATCCCACGCTCTATACTAAGCCGCACAATTGGAAATTGCTTGAATCTTCACCTGGGCAACCTTGGGCTATTTGCACATGTTTATCCATGGAATTGGGCTCTAAAATCTTCGCGTCCACACCACCTTCCGTTTTTGATTCTTCGAAGACCACATAACAATTAGGGTTGACACTAGGGACCCCATGGGTCCCTTTTCATGCAAAAAAAAACAGAATTGCGACCGAAGTTCAAGCCCCCGATGTCAACAGTAGCTCAAAGTCAGGGACGCGTCCCAGGATGTTCATGTTATTCCTTTTGTTCACTGAGTTGAAACCGCCTCTGCGTCAGCAACCTGAAGGTTTCCAGAGCTGCAGACTTCATAATGAGAAAATGCAGTAGAACTTAACCCCACTTAACCCCCCCGTTCACTGCCAAGCTCATTTTAGTGTATTCTTTCGCCAAATTTGCGGTGGTAGCAGTTACCTCTCTTAATATACAGGGTCTTCTTAATGTACAGAGTCTTTCATTTTGATATGTAAAAGAAAAAAATATTTTTAGTGATGTAAACAGATGTTTATTTAATTGTAAGCAGGAGGGCATGCCATTAATAATGGAAAAAACATCAGCCAAGTGGCCGCTACGACCTCGCTAGCAGAACCCAAATCTTTTCGTAAAATTTTCTATCATCAAATTACACTTTTTAAGCTGTATGCCTTGTTAACTTAACGAATTCCATATTTGAGATCTAGCGCTGCTGAGCCAATAACATGGGTCATATCTTTAACGTAGCCTTAGAGAAGAGTTCTAAAGGTGTTAGATCACAAGATTTCGGTAGACAATTATGATCGCAAATTCGAGAATTCACTTGATTATGGAGCTTTTTAACCAAAAAAACGGTGGTATCCTTATTTGTGTGGTACATAGCACCATCTCGTTTAAAATAAACGTCGTTCACAACAATATCTTCTAATTTAGGCCATAAAAATCAGTAATCATAGTTGGATAACTTAATTCATTTACCGTCACTGTTGCTCAAGCCTCATATTCGACAAAGTAACGACCGATGGCACCGTCACAATATAATTCGACAATATAATCAAAATTGTGTGCATTTACGACAATCGTACGAACCCAGCTTTAGATAATTGAATTAAACTTTACATATACCGGTAAGTAGGCATTGATTGCCTTATCTAAAGAAGGAATCAATAACTTTATTTTACTTAAATTCAAATTTAGTAATATCAGGTCTGTACAACCCCTGTAACTATAAGTTTGTTAAAAAGCTCATAATATTATTACTTAAAAATAATCGTGTTAATTATTCATAATGCTAGCTTGTGGTAGCTTAAAAAATTGCTTAATTTTTACTTCAATAGACTTGAACAGTTAGCCTATATTGCGAAATACATATTCTCAAGATACATATATATGTATTGTATATTTTTTCTTCTTTATATGTACACATGTGTGTATATCTACTGCTTCATATAGAGCCGGTACAAAATCTCTATAAAAGAGTAATAGTTGTAATGTTTGTTCTGTTGTGCTTGATGTATCGTAAGAAATACAAGCCAAATCATGGCTTGACCATCTTTTTCATTTTCATTCCTTTTTTTTGTGTGTCTTGACTGTAGTTTTTTATTATGAAGAGGACCACCTAGGAATTTTCTACATTTGTTTTGATTTTTTGTTGTAATTGTTGTTGTTGTCGTTATTGCTGTTATTATTGAAGATATTGATTGTAGCTATTGCATAGATATTGATTCAATTGCACTGATGCTGCTGTTTAAAATACACAAAAACAGTTGTGTATAAAAGAATAGTACAGTAAAGAAAGCAAATAAAAAAAATTAATTTATGAAAACGGGAATAATAAAACATGTATTTAACATATCATTGGTGTAGAGATGTTTTTGGAAATATAAAACAAATATAATTTTTTATTAAATTCTTTTTTTGACCTGCTATATATATTGTATTTACAGATTTCAATGTTGCTGAATGTTTCCTTCTCATATATGCATATAGGTGAGTTTCTCTCAATAAATGTTCAACTTATAACATAAGATTTTGAAAATGTTAACTCCTAAACATTTCCTTTTGTTTGTTACCGATACACTTATAGACCAAAGTACAAACATATTTACGTATGAACAATTTGAAATCAACATTTTTGTATTTAGCTACACATAAATTAAAGATTTGGTTCAAATAAAGTGTTTAAACCTGCTGTTAGATAAAAAATAAACTTACGGATCTTAGGTAAAGGACCACATAGGTCCATATTGTTTCTTTAAACAATAAATCCACTAAAATGTAATTTCTAACTATTTAGAATAAAATATATTTGTAATTCACACAGTGTTCAGAGCTATATTGAATTCTATTTCTATAATTTTCTTAATCTACTTAATGATATCACTTGTACGCTGTAGCTACAATATTTTTATTTGTACAACTTTGGATGTAAATAGTGAATATGATATCTATGCAACATATTTTTTTTTTTTAATAAAGATGATACATCGTTCGGTGATGCATAGAATGCAATGAAATTTATATCCTTTACACTGTGTCGTATGCAATTTCAGGGGAGAATATTATATCCACACATCCGAAGTGAACGCCATTCGCCGTTTCCAAATGCCATGATATACATATAACGTTCCGTTTTAGTATTTATTCTCCCAAACCTAGAAAAATAATAATTGAAAATACAAGCACGTATGGGAGAGAAAAATTCGACACAAAGTGGAAAGATATACAAGCTTACACTTTCCGCGCATACATTTCTATACTAATTATTGCAACTGTTTATCGTTAAAAATGGCTTGTTTGATGCACGGCTTGGTCACCCTATTTTTCGAGAAAAAATGTGCGAGGAAAACTTTTACATGATTTTAACTGCTCCTTCGGCGATACTATGGCTCGAAGGCAGAGACAGATCGCTTGAAGTAAATCTTTTAATATTTTACAACTGTTTCGAGGATATAATGTCGATGAACAGTTGGTTCCTTTTCGAAATTGTTGTTCTTTTAGACAATAATATGCTAAGTATGTCCCAATATTTTGACTGGCTGTCAATTCCAAATAAGGATTTCTGTGGAATGTCCAACCATACACTGGAAAGTCAAGAACTTAACAGTTTGAAAAAAAGTAGATGGAGCAGATCTTTTGGACCTCATTGAATGCTTGAAAGGTCAAAATATCAATATTAGAAATTAGCTCATTTAATGGAAGCTGACACACACCGGTAAAGTTCGAAAAATTAAATATTTACTACTTCAATATTTTCAAAAAGTTCCTTTATACACATGAATATTTGCTTTCAATTAAACTGTTTCATTGTGCAGCAACTGTGAGCGGTGTGCCCAACATGTCATATAAGTGCGATAGGAAGTAAATCACATGCAACAAAATGTACTCGCAAACAAAATGTACTGCAAAATACAACAAAAAATAATTACCTCATCACTTCGACGGACCAAAATGGTCCTTTACTTAAGATTTCTTACTTTTTATTTTGTTATCTTTCTTTACATCAGAGAACACTAAAAGCTTTATAGAAGTAATAAAATTTAAAAATACCATCTCAGCTAAAGTTTTGAATTGATATGTTGAACCGTATCGTAGTAAAACCAAAAAGAAAAACAAAATTAACTAAAATGGTCAAAACCTAACTGCAGGGTTAACAAAAAAACGTCATTTTTCAAAAAAAAAAAAAAAAATTAACAAAAAATTCATCTGGAAATCTTTCAAAAATTTTTTTTTTTCTATTAGAAAGACTAAAATGTAGTATATTTTATCAAACCTTTCCAAAAATATTTGGGAAAGTCTTTAACACTCCAAGAACTTTGAGTTTTAAAGCTGTAAGCGATCCAGTTGGCTTTAATTAGTCTATATCTTGCACATAGTCCCACAAAAAGTAATTAATAGTGTTATGGCGCATGATATTAGCAGCTGAATATCATGAATTTATGCGACCGGTATTGTAAAAAATTTATTTTTGATGACTGTGTTATATGTGGCACCGTCTAGTTGAAACTACATGTCAGGTATATTCATGTCATTAAAAAAATAGGGCAAAATTGTATTATTAACATATGCCGATATCGAATCCATCCCTCGTAAGCGCATTACTAGTCAAATTTTCTAAGAAAAAGCTTCCAATTACAACTCTGGAGAACATAATATTCGGCAAAGAAAGGCATCTTAACAATTCCTCTTGAATTTTTTTATTTGTTTTCTTTTGTTTTACAAATATTTTTTGCAGTTTGCCAAAGTTCACTTTCCAGAACATTTGCAACGAATACGAAAAAGATGTCATAGACGTGTCTACAACACTGACATGGCTATTGTTATATGCCTTGTAGCGGAAGACATTCTGAAACGACGAAGATCGTAAAAAGTCGTCGATTGGGTAGAAAATTAACTACGCTCATAAAACGATTGGCTCTTTTACTTCAAGAATAATTTGTTGAAGCCTTTCGGCCAAAAATCGCCGTGTGTAAAAATTTTTAAGCTACTTTTTAACTTCTCGATTCGAGATTCGAGAAGAGCAGCAAACATGGTTATCCATCGTTGAAAGGTCCGGAGACTACGGAGAATACATGCACTTAGAAGCTAATAGCTTAGATAAATATTTAACGATTTTAAGATTTTCGACCAATTAAGAACGAAGAGTTTATTTAGATAAGAGTTATTTGGAAATTGCTTGTATCTCTCAAGGAAACATATTTTTTGGACAATTGTCTTAGTATTATACGATTCTTTTATTAGCTGCTTTATTCTAAAGCTTAACGGCCAAAGTAAACCTTTAGTGCACGTTAATTAGCACTCACTTTAAGCTTAACAAACATTTGCAAACGTGTGCAAAAATCCTAGATTAGCTAATGATTGCTTTACTAAATTTTAAGTTTTCATGATGACAATACCATGATTTTTTTTTTTTTTTTTTTTGTGTCAGCGACATAAAAAACAAACGTCACACATGCGAGTAGTCGAACGAAAACAAAAAATTATTTTTATTAATTTAATATAAAATCATATTTTTTAATAAATCTGTTTCAGTTTATTTATATTTATTGAAAGAATTCTTCAAATCCTAAAAAATTTAGGCAATTAATTTTAATAGTGGGATAAAAAATATCCGAATAGCGAGCTTAGTGTACTTTTATTTTTTTGATTTTATGTACATCACTAAAGGGATGATGCCGAATGATGCCGAGGATGATAAAATGTAAATACATATACAGTGAAGTGCAAAACCAAGTGCATGTTTTGAAATTTTTATAGAAAAGTTCCTATAAGAATTTCAATACTCAATTAAATAAAATAAAACTTTACACATTTATTCATTGTTAAATCCTTAAAAAAAGGTGATATTCAAACACTGGGAGAAATGGGAGAAAGGCAATGATATAAAAGAATCTGCATGCACCTAGTTTTGCACTTTTCTTTTAAACAGAGAGAAACTTATATTTTTAACTCTATTCTTAGAACTCCTTAGTTTGTGGTATTTTTAAAGAGTTTAGACAATATTACGCAAAAAAGTAAGAGAAATTCGCTCCGATTCATATTATATTCGTTGTCATAGCTCAACATGTTCCACGAATTCCAATTAATTCTCCATTGGATTGAAATTAGGGCCTTATGATTATTACTAATTTACCTGAAATTTCTGTTGCAACAACCATTCTTTAAAAATTTTAGCGGTCTGGCTTGGATCACCATGTCACTAAAAGGTAACTTTTTCTTTTGGTTATGGTTTAATGTCTCCAAAAAAATTTTCCTTGGCAGCAAAACATGTTATTTTTATTTTTATGTTAAATATGCATAACATACATAAATGTCACTTTAAAGTACTCTTAAAATAGATGGCGTTATACTTTAAAATTTTTGAAAGTTAAAATAGGTTTTACAAAGGGATTTTAAGCTAATAATCATACAACATTAAGAAATTTTGCTTAACAATGGTTTTCCTAGTTTTTTTTTTTTTTGCATATGGCTGTAATAGTTACGAAAAGATTTGTTCAAGGTAAAGAACCATTTTATTGTGCTCCTTTAATAATTTAATTAATGGTACGGTTTCAATACAAAATAGTGTACAAAAACAGCTTTAAATTTGAAAAAATTTGGAAAAGATTTGATGAAAAATGTGCTTGAGTGAGAACACACATATATTCCACAAGGTTGCTTAACTGATTCTCAAGCTACTTATTTTTTAAAATAGATTCTTTCAATTTCGCTGATAACACCATTAAAAATTTTTTATGCCTAAAGAATTTGAAAAAACATGTTTGTTGTAGGGTATTACATATTTGATTTTAGTCGACAACTTTGTTAATAGTTTCATGTTTTCTTTTCGTGTGCCTTTTTTCTTTTTTTTTACCTTTTGCAAATTTGAAAAACAATACATATTATCAATAGTTACTCTCCAAGGCAACATTATTATTTATTATCAACATCATCATCAAGACAATGATAATGTTGATCTTAAAGAAACATATGATGACGTTATTGATAATGTTGATTATAGAGCCTTTCGGCAGTAAAAGTGTGATGTTGTTTGTTCTTTACATTTAGCACACAACAGTCGTATTGGTTTTTACAAACGTATATTTTTATTCAAAAGTATAGTTTAAAATGCAAACAAAACAATGATTTATTTAATCAATGGCTTTTAGATAAAACCAGAAAAATACAAAATCAAAACAAATATGTATGTATTGTATATGGCCTCAAGAGACTGAGATATATTTTGGTTGTTTTACAATGAAAACAGCACAACCAAAAAATAAATATAAAATTTACAATCGGTCAAGGCAAACCAATTTGTATGCTGCATTACAATCTACTTTTTAGAATGAATAGAAAAGCAACTATGCATAAACAGAATTTTTTATTATTATTAAAATTAATATATCATATTTCTGGAGAAATATTTCGGTTATACATTGTAATGACAGGTATATAAAATCCTATTGTTACTTTATTTCAGTCTTTTAAAATACGGTGAAATTAAATATTTTATATATTTGTAAGCGTGTATTTAAGGCTTTTAAAATAACGTAAAAAACAACAAAAACGAACAGCTTTTTACGCTTCAAAAAACTATGCCAAAAAAAAAAAAAAAAATAATAAAGCAAAAACACCTGGGAAGTGATACAATTTTTCAAAGATGCTGTCGAGTACAACAAGAATCTGCTTTTAAAATTTTCAAAATCCTGAGTTTGGTAAAAAAAATGGTTTTTCGTACCTTCAACACTTATGAGATAATAACTTAGCTAAATATTAACCGATTTTAGGATGTTTAGAAGATATGGAAAGAAGAAGAATGGATCTTTTAAATGGTGCATACGTTACTTAAGTAAACTTGTGGAATCTGTCTACATTGCTTTTTATTTATTCTAAATTGTTTAAGTTTGGAGATGATTTTAAATGCTATTTTACATAGGACCCGTATTATTTATAAATTCATTAGAGAAGTACGTTTAGTTCAATTAATTAATTCAATGATACTTTGTTTTTTAAGATATTTTAAACTAAAATATAAAATTTTTAAATTCACTGTATTTTAAAAGGCTAAAATGAAGACGTAATCCTAGAGAATAGTGTTGTTTAGTTTCCTTTGACGCTCACTGTATATATTCGTTTGCTTAGTAATAGAGTGACCTTCTAATTGGGGCCTATATATAATTTGTAAGACCTAAGACCGTTCAACTCAATATAACTAAAAGCATATTTTGGACTTTTATTTTTGTACGTTACAAACATCAATACACGACGGATATGCCTTAATCACTTATAGTAGAGCATGATATAAAAACAAAGTAAACATAAGTTCCATTGTTTTATTAATGCCAAATATATATAGTCAGCCTTTATCTTGGGGTAACACTGCAACAATGTTTTATTACGAAATGTAGCAGGTAAATTTATAGATTTCTCTTTAATTTTTAAAAATATATTTGGAATAGAATTAAAACAAATTATTTCTAAAAAAAATTATTGGCATAATTCATATTCTGTGTTGCAATATTGTGTTTTAAAATAAAAAATTTAAAAAAAGTTTTGATACTAACACTACGATACAACAATATGAGACATGTAGTGAATTGCGCCATTATTTTTTTCTTTTTTATAAATCGTAATTTTTGTATGAATGACTTTACTAAAGATACAATAACTCTCTCAATTTCCAACGGTTTATTTAAAAAAAGGTAGCATTCTATTCTCTACTGGCTAAAACCCGGCAAGTTTCGCTAACTCCTTCTTAATTATTATCTTAAATGTTAAGTTACATTTTTTACCCATTTTTCCGGTCAAAATCCAATAATTTGTTACTTCCGAAAAGGTTCTTTTTTTACTAGGTTCTGCCCTTTAGCTGTATTCAGTGTTCAAACAAACATACTTCCATTTTTATATAGTACACGTATAGAGACAGCTTTTATCCAGTGTGATTCATGTAATTCCCGCTTTTTGGCTGATGTGGATAGTTGTCCTTCTCCACGTATAGTATATCAAATCCAATATTTAGTGTGAATGGATGGTTTCCACTTGTCCAATCTCGCCCAGCTTGAACCTAATTTCGAAACTTCTTTTATTGTCATTCTCAAGATATACAAAAATTACTATTTAATTTAAATAGGAGTTACTACGCCCTTTGTACAATTCCGCCCATTTTTACCTGATGATATGTATTGACTATGAAGTCATTCAGACCAAATTCAGAAGCTTTTACTTTAACCGGTTTCAAGATATACAGAAATCAATATTTAGTTTTATTGGAGCTATCTTGCCCACTTATTCGATTCCGCCCATTTTTTATTAATGATTTGCATTGACTATGAAGTCATTCAGACCAAATGCTGAAACTTTTCAGAGGCTTTTGCTTTAACGGCTCTCAAGATATACAGAAATCAATATTTAATTTTTATGGGAGGTACCACGCCCACTTTTCCAATTCCGCTTACTTTTTGCCTTCTAATTTTTATTAATTGTGAAGTCAATCAGACCAAGCTTAGAAACTTTAGCTGTAACCGTTCTCAAAATACCATATACTGAATTCAAAATTTACTTTGTCTGGGAGGTACCACGCCCACTTGTCCAATCCCGCCCACTTCTTGACTGATAATTTGCCTTGACTATGAATCAATTTGAGAATCTTTCTGTAACAATTTTGAAAATATAGACAAACAAACATACACTTTATATAGGCGTGGCATCTCCCAGTTAGAATTATTAAAGTTTATATAGCTTACAATTCCTTCCACACAAACAGATAGATACTGTAAAATTTCAAGAATATTCGTTCAGCCGTTTAGTTGTCCATAAAGCACAAACCAATAAACATACAAACGCCGGATTGGTTAAGTTTATTTGTCCTTACAAAGCTCCTTTAATGTCGACAAAGATCGCCAGTATGTGCTGTCTGTAATTGAAGGTAGTGTATGATCAAATTCTGATCTTCCCTTGACGTATCTTGTTATTTCTTCTTTTATAAATATTGTCAACTATGCGCTCTAGACTTTGTGAAATGACGTCTAACTGTCTGGCCTTTTTTTGATGCATAAGAGCCATGCGGTTCGGTTACTTTATAAGTGCAAAACTTCTGATCCTATCATTCACTATTTGATTCGTAATGAACATTTTTGTGTATCCTCTTTCTCAGTACCTGTTGTGTTCTGTGGGAAGTGAGCTCTTCAATTTTTCTGCAGTATCATCAGCCATTGGCTTGGATTGGACATGGGTTTTTTAATTTTTTTTATCTTCTAAACTTAATTGCTGCTGTTAATCCAAATCAAATCTATATATAAATAAATAAATTTAATAAAATACAAAACAATATTTTTTATTGAAAATTTTTTAAATTTTACCCAAAAAAAAATTTAATTTCACATCTTTCCTGTACTATTTTGATTTATTTATTTTTTTTGTTTTCAAATCTTTAACTTTCATTTATAAAAGAAATAAAAATAATCATTATTATTACTTCATATTCGAATATTATTTTGTTTTTTATCTTTTTGCCAAAGAGCCCAGCAGGTGTTGAATTTCCTTCTCTTTGTCAACTTCCTCTCTCTCTCTCTAACTCTAAGCTGTAAAACATTTATGAGCAAAGATTGTGCAATTGTACCCGTACGTACTACACACTGTGATTACATATGCATTTTTTCTTTTGGGTTGATCCTTTGTTTACTCCGACTTATATGTGGCATCAAGCTGAGTCAGCCTGTCACCCAGTCGGTATACAGACACACCTATACCGTCTATCTGTCGGTAGGCTTTTTAGTAGAAATGTTGGATTAGAAATGAGTGTTTATTTGCACTTCATTGCATTTTATAAGAAGATGGCATCAAAACATAATTACATTTTTTGTTTGTTGTTGTTATTATTGTTATTGCAATTGTACAGAGAAGTACTTGTGATTGTTCTGTTTGTCTATCTTAACAGCAGGATATAAAATTAAAGACGGTTTATTATTTTACATGGAATATGGCCAACAGTGTAGCAGTAACCAAAATGTAATAAATGAAGTTCAGCATAGTGGGAGTCATGTGGAGGAGGGGCAATTTTGTTTCATTTTTTTTGTATTTCTCTTAACTCAGCAAAAGTAAGACATTATTGCATTTCTTATATATTATAAAAGGGAGTTCTGGGGCTTTACAACATTGTAAGACAAAGAATATCAATATTTATATTGAATTACTTTTAAACTACATTTTGAATACATTTAATAATTGTTATTTAACGTAACATGTTCTTGAAAATATATTCAATATTTGACAAGTTACCTTTTAATTATAAAATTTTAAAAACTTTGAATTCAATATCGTTCCTGGCCTAGAAATGGTTATTTTAAATCACAGTAGTAAAAAGAAATTAATAATTTATGGCTATATTCACAAAAATTTTTAATTTTGAGTTTTAAATATAAATTAGTTAAAATACACTTTAAGGCTAATAAACCTTTTTCGAAATTATTATTAAAAATCAGTATTTTAACTAAAGTACACATTATGTTTTTTCATATGCGGATCTGGCAATACTATATTTATTTTATTTCTCATTTACAATATGAAGAATATAAATTCGTACAAACTAAAAATTTTATTTATTTGAATTTTATTATTTTTCTAAAAATTTAGAATTAAAATACTTTTCGTATATTTCTTTTAAGAAAGAAAACTTTATTGATCCAAAATCGTATAAAAAAAATTATTTTCGTTATTCATTTTGTTAAAAAGGGGGCTTCAGAAAGCACGTTTTTTAATGCTTTCTGAAAAAATGTACGAATGTTGATTTGGCATACTGTAAATTATAATATGGACACAATTTAACAATTTGTCATAATTGAGAAAAATTTTGTATTTATAAAGCAACAAAATGTATGTACATATACATCTTCTTGATATCGTTATAACGATGAAACTAATATGGCTTTAGTTTCTAGCCTACGTCACCATGCAATCTCTCCTTAAATTCCTTATTTTTTTTTTCAAAATGATATGAAACAGTGGGGGATACTGCACTCTATCTTGCCACTGTATTTACTTTTAGCCCTTCTAATCCATCTGCATAACTAAACAAATAAAACTTGAAGTTGCAAATAAATTCCCTTCTTTTTTTTTTTAATAGTATTTCGCTAGGTCACTCAGTTTTTTAATTTTAAAGTAGTTTGCTTCTTAATTGTTTTGATTTTTTTTACTTCTTCTTCAACAGATATTAAGTCAAAATGAGAGCACTATTGTCATCAGTATTTTGCGACACTGCGACTTATGGAATCCATTGTGCATTTCCGGTCTATAGCTTGTTCAGCAGATCTGCTGCCTTCCTAATGCACAAGCAGATCTGAAACCATAATGGTGAATATGTCGCACAGTGAAGCCCTATGCCTACTAAAACATTTCTATCTAAGCATGTCAAGTACCGCACTATATGTCTTATTCTGTCTCTGATGCTTGTGAGCACAGTTCACAAACATCCACATCTGTGACCGCCATCCTCTTAAGATGCACTTAAGGCCTTTGAGACTTTTTTTGACTGTCATACTTACTCTTGTGGGTCCCTTTTTTGAATGAGATTTCTGCAGTTTTTAATACTGCGTACCTCATAGAAAATTGTGCCCTACTAGCTCAAAGTTACTGATCTAAGTGCCTTCGGCTTTTACTATTCCTGCTTTTACTCCGTGAAGTGTTTTGTATACATGACTTGTATTACTTTTAACCGTCTAGGGTCTGAGCCCCACTTCTTCTATGACAGTTGCCTAGCAAACGTTTAACTTAGGATCATACTATTGTCGCAAAAAGACCAATATGATACAATTTTTATTTATTTTATTGCCGCAAAATATATATCAAAATTGTCCTAATTTTTATTGTGTAAATGAATTAAAAAGTTTAAATATTGATACGTACTGTCCATTTTAAT
This sequence comes from Wohlfahrtia magnifica, assembly GCA_023159175.1. Classification (NCBI taxonomy): domain Eukaryota; kingdom Metazoa; phylum Arthropoda; class Insecta; order Diptera; family Sarcophagidae; genus Wohlfahrtia; species Wohlfahrtia magnifica. The sequence continues at coordinate 1,879,031 of JAKWBJ010000196.1, forward strand.
TGCCGTTCCAATAATGAACCCATTTTGTTAATCGTGTCATCCCACCTTTAAACTATCTTAAGCCCTTTCCAAACTCCTCTTCCCTCTCCACAGAAAAGTTCTGGCTCCTTTAGTGACGTAGAGGCGCTCTTTCTGGTCACATTATTTGCCTGTTCACGAATTCCTACACGAATCGAAACCCACCAGAGGCTGACCTTATTGTCATTATGCCAATATTCTGCCTTTTGTACTTCCTGTTAAAGTTGAATTGTGCACAACTATCTACGACCTGATCTGCTTGAAACACGAGTTTTCCTATGTGTTGCCAATATTTCATTTTAGGCCCAAGTCCCTTCACTCCTGTAACACTTTCGGTTTTGAACCTATCAGTAAAGCACAATATAGTATGTCGCCTAAGAGGTATATAGCTTTCCAAGCATCCCATTTACTCTTTCTACTTCGTTTCATCACAAAGTGGTTCTCAAAGGTATTGCATTTCCTTGTATTATACTGTTGTGCCGAATGGATTCCTTCTGTACCACTTTTGAATCTTGAACTATCCGTGAACCACATAATTGTCTGTACTCTAATAGAGTATGTAGGTAGCCTCCAATGAACAATATAATATATAGTATGTCAAAACAGGCTAATTTCTGTATTTTATCCAATTTTGCCTGAGTTGTAATCAAATTTGTTTTTCCTGCACATAACATACTGTGGTACCATAAATCACAATTGTCCTGAAGATCATAATTTATGTACAATGAACTGATCCCTATATGCCATACATTTTTTTTCAATTTTTCAATGGGGAACCTTTTAAATTATTCGTTTTAGTAACAGAGTTCTTTTTCGAAACAAGATGGTTTGCTTGGCACTGTGAAAATATTATTTACAGAACAGCTCTTTCCACACATTCCTTCAGGATCTGGCAAAAAAAATTTTAGCGCGGTCTTTGGTATTTTGGAGAAATGGAGATTGCTGCAAACAGTTCAAGCTTTCATGTTTGGTACAACATCTTCCAAGAGCGGCATTTTGAATGGAGCTTGCATACTGCTAGAGATAAAATTGCAGCGAAATATGGTATACTGTTCCTTGCATGTCGTCACAACACTTTTCAGTTAGTCTTATAAGCTGCTATAAAGTTATATCTTTTCAGCGGTCCTTACATTCCATTATTTAAAAATTTAACATAATTTTTCCAAACATTAACTCTGACAACCTCTTAAACTGGGACCTCTTGCTGAACACTGGAAGAAACTGTTTTTTTCTGTGTCAGAATACTTTTGGGAGGAACTCTTCCGAAAGGAAAAAAATACGAAACGCTGGGCTTATCATCAGGCCGATGGATGACCATAGCGATTTATTCCTTTAAGATTTTGATAAGACCTGAATTCGCAATAATGAAATAAGAGGAAAGAGCTTTGGTAAGAATTTGTGGTTTTATTGAATGTTAGCTAATTATATAAAACCGTGGCTTACTGCCCATAACTCTACTGAGGCTCCATGAAATGATATTTTAATGTTAAAAATTTTGGTAAGGGATGTGCTGAACTTCCAAAAGCTTTTCTGTAAATAACGTTTTCGAAAAGAAGAATGTTTCTAAAAAGAACAATGTTTCTAAAAAGAACTATTTAAGAGGTTCCACATTGAAAAATTAAAAAAAAATTGCCATATAAGGACCATTCTAATGAAACGTATGTACATTGCACCTCTTGGTATAAAGTTTTACTTCAATGTGGCACGTGTCAAAATTAAAATATCGATTTCAAATATTCACAGAATTCTTTTTTTACTAAGACGAACATTTTAAGAGGTCCCCCATTAAAAATTTTGATTTTGGAAAATAAGGACTAGTCTAATGTACAAAAAGTTCAGGCTCTTGAGTTGCAACTATGGAGATCGATTATTCGACTTTTTTAAAAAGCAGTTTTCGAATAATTCAAGAAGTAGCACTTTTTAAAAAACTGGTTTTCGGTTAATAATAATTCAAATAACCGGTTAACCGGTTCTTTTATTTAAATAAAGTTTCGAACAAGGATCTAATTTCGTTTTTGTTGTATTACTTGGTAGAGAATGGAATTAAAGGTTTGTTATTATAGTTGTAATTTAGGTGCCTAAGATAACAAAAATTTCTTAGTAATATAAAGTCCTAAATTGCCTCGACAAGAAAATTTGCTTAGATTTTGAGCAGCACTGTAGGTAAATTTATGAACCACGTATTTAAATACGTGGTTAATAGTGTGTGTGTCACTGTGGCATGTTAGATAAGAACCCACATTTCAACAAAGACGTCGTCGTTTCAATCCCAATCCACACTATTGACAATTTTCAACAGCGATATCTCCTCATAAGATTACTTGGTCTCACTGGTTATGTGTATTTACGCTGTAAAAAACTTTACTAACTAATATATCTGCCGTTCGGAATCGGCGTTTGTGGGTTTGTGGGCTTTCAATGAGTCTAGTTGATCATTCTCCATATATAGCAATCAATATTATTATTACAGAAGATGGGGAAACGTTAGTTTTGCTCAAGAGTGCATATCATTTTCGATCTACCATGGCTATCACGTTCTTTGTGAGACGTTCAAAGTTGTAATATATACAAAAATAATTACATTTATACAAACAGTTAAACAATGAGCATATTTCCATAAAAAATATGCAAACGTATAAATATTATAGTTATTAAAATTAACCGGTTTGTTCGATATTCAAAAATTATTATTTTGAAAAAAACGTATTCGACCAAAAAACCGATTAAAACCGGTCGAATAATAACCGTCCGATCTCCCTACTTGCAACCCTGGTTAACCTTATTTATATATTTTTTATTTTTATTAGACTGTCTTTTATCATCTAAGAAAAGCTTTCATTGCTATGCTGAAAGAAAGTTTATTTTAAAGTTTAATTCTAGAATTCAAATTCATTTTAAGAGTGTCAATATCAAACTAAAACGAGTGAAATATTAATTTCATCACTGCACACTTAACATACATATGTATGTATGTACGTAAACCACAAAATAAAATTTAAATATTTCGTAAAAAAAAACAATGAAAACTCGTAAAGTTAAACGAAATCATTCAACCTCCTGGGATTGTAAAAATATCGAATATTGAGGAGAAGCATGAAAAAAAACGATAATCTAAAGAAATCGTTGATGAAAAATGATGTCTACGCCATTTCCAGGTACATCATCTATCAACGTTTTTCATAATGTCTTTCTCTCTATTTTTCTATACAGCTTGGGTATGTTATTGTTTTACTTATTGTGAAAACAATACGTAAAGAATATACTACGATTTGAATTGGAAGTTATTTTTTTTTAATTTTTCCATTAGATTTTTTCTCTATTCTGTATGACATTTTTAAGAGGGTTTGTTTTGTGGATTCAAATTGTTAACGAAATTCTTTAAATCATTTTTTGAGGGAGTATGTGGCAAGGTTGTTTCAATGAATTTTTTTTTTTTTATTTTTTATTTTCAAATCTGAAACTAAGAGAACTAAGACTTAAAAAAAGGAAAAATGTAATACAAAGCCACATATTGACAACTTACATTGAAATCGCATTTTGTTATTTCAATTAAATTGGAATGTTTTTATTTGCTGAATTTCAAGTTTTATTTCGATTTTGTAACAAAAAGAAAAAATCTACTTTGGAATTGTTAAAAGTGTGTAAATTGTAGTTGTTATAGTTTTATTTTCATTTCTTTTGATTTGCTATATATATTTGAACATTTTTCTAAAACGTGGATATTAATCAATGTCATTGAATAGAAAATGAAATTAAAAGAAATCTTTTAAAGCAATAAATGAATGAGTTTGATAAGATATAAAAAAAAGAAAATTAAAAATAAAAATTAAACGAAAAATTGTTTTTTATAAAATAAATTTAATAAGACTTTAAATATTTTTATTACTCTTGAGCTGCCAATAGCTGCAAAGTGCTTATAGTTTCACTGTTTTGATAGCAGCTACATAGAATTGTAATACTTCTTAGATTTGGCATTTGGCCAATTAAAATATTAAATGTATTTTTAGCGTAAATGTCTGCGAATTAATATGGCTTTTAAAACTTCATGTTTCGATTTGTCTTTGTGCATAACTTTGGTATGTTTTTGGCCATAAAATAATGCATATTAGCCTATTTAAAATGCATTTTTTATTATTGTTATGACAAAAATTAAAAAAACTAAGTGACATCTTGCAGACAATAACAGAAAAAAATTTTGTTTTTCTTCAAAATGTTTAAATAAATTTAAATATTGAGACAATTTATTAATTTCTGTGGAAAAACAAGTGAACTAAATTTTAAATCACGTATAAATATTTGGTGTACTTAAGGTTACTTCTTCTTAATCACTATTTTAATGTAATTAAATAATGTTTTTAATACAATAATTAGATTAATTTAGCGAGTGGTTTGCATAATAATTATATATTATTATTATCGGTTTAAATTTGAACCAGCGGTTATTTCGATTTGGCAATACTTACGTCATTCTATTCTGTCACAATATTCAGTATATTATCTGCACTGAACGAAATTAATCGATTTACGCTTTAACAATGTTGAGATTTATTAGAAATGTATTTCCAGAACAAAGACAATTGGTAGGAAATTGTAAAGAAAAATATCAAAAAATATAATCTTTCCGAACGAACCGCATTTTCATCTTGGTGGGTAGGTGAGTAGGCAAAATTGCCGTAGTTGGGGCTCAGAAAACCCCAAATGTGGTCGTACAGAAGCCCATGCACCCATTACGAGTGACTGTTTGTTGCGACTTGCGAAACGGTGGCATCATTGACCCATATTTCTTTGAAACTGAGACGGCGCAACCATAACGATCAATGGAGACACCTATCGCATCATGCTAACGATTTTTTTGTGCCCGGTCTTCGTGATATTGATGTGAACGATATTTGGTTTCAACAGGATGGTCACACAGGGGCTTTCAACCAATTTTATCACTGTACCTGGTCAAAAATATATGTGCCAAAACAATTTTTTTTCAAAAATTTTTCGTAGCCATTTTTTTTCGCACTACCTATCCATAATGTATCGAAATGATGTGTTTTTTAAAATTTTTTTTTCATGTATCTTTTATATTTCGAATTTTTGTACGTGTATCGAAGTAAAACGTTGTTTTTTGCATTTTTCTGTGTATTTGACTCAATTATCACATTGTCAGTGATTCTCAGCCAATTTTGTCACTGTACTTGATCATAAACGTTTTTCTTTTCCTTTTCCAAGGTATCTTTGCTAAATTTGCAGTTTCCACATTGAAATCCTCCATTTCACATTTTTCATTTTTATTTGGACACACACCAAATAAACAATTTTCTAATACAGCCAATTCTCTTCTATACTCAGTTTATGCCAGAATTGATTTATTGCGTCAAACGTTTGATGGCCGTTTAATTAGCCGAAATGGTAATGTTAGTTGGCCGCCAAGAAGCTGCGATTTGACACCGTTAGACTATTTTCTGTGCGGCGCCGTTAAACACAAGTGTTATGCCGACAAAGCAGAGAAAATTGCGCATTTGAAGGCCAACATTCGTGATGCCGTTGCCGACCTCATACATTCGAAAAAGTTCTAGGAAATTGGTGAGATCGAATGGGGTACTGTGAGGCCAGCTGCGGCAGCCATATGAATGAGATAATATTTCATTTTTAACCGGAACGATTGTACTTCACAACAAAGGAATAAATTTGCAAACTTTCGAACCGTTTTTGTTTTATTGCATTTTTAAATTTAAACTTTTTAATGGCCCACCCTCTATATCGTGTATGTGATCGCAGCAGGTCTCTATACAGATGAAATATCAATTTCTGTTTTGTTCTGAACTCTTCTTAGAAGCATATGGCTTCCACAAGGATTTTTTTTATTTCGGTTTCATTGAAATAATTGTTGTGTTCCACCTAAGCCAGTGCTTGGTCTGCTGCAGCAAGTGTATTCTGATGTTGCCTAGAAACAACGCCATCTGTTTATTAGGTTCGGAGCCTTGCTACTCATAGACTCAAACGTGCTGTTGCCTAATGTTTCTATTTGCCTGCCGTGGGGGAGTAGATCTGGGTAAGGGCTAGTTCTTTAAAATTTGAAATCGCGATGAACTTTTTTCTTTTCCTTTCTAAGATGTTTCTTTATTTTCCCAAGAGTTAGAGTTGCCCAATAGTCCGTTTCTTTCCCTTTCGGAAAAGGAGGGTCTGAAGGTTTTTGTATTTAAATTCAAAAGTAGAGACCAAAGTTGTTTGTCTTCGCTAAAATTTGAACTTTGGTTGCTTGTGTTATATCCAAGCAGTTTAACCACTACACAACGCCACCTCATTAAATAAGAATACCAACACTAAAATACATTTCCTTCTAAATATAACAAATTATAACTGGCAATGAGAGTTCAATATTGGTGCTCGATTAGGTTCGGTTACAAATTGTCGGTAGATAACTCTAAAATGTATTATCTCTTTTAATATTCTTTAGGCTTGTTTGAAAGATGACATTTTAGGCTTCACTTTGTCAGAAGATATTATCAAAATCGATAATTCTGAGAAACGCTATCTACGTTTAGGCTTCACTTTGTCGGAAGATATTATCAAAATCGATAATTCTGAGAAAAGCTATCTACGTTTAAAGATGTGTGAAATTTTTGAACCGTATCGTCGTATTTTGCTTTTATATTATAGAAAAGATAGGAATAAGTCGTGGGCTGCTGAAAAATATTTGTGAAGCTTACGAAAAACAACAGCGAAATGGTTTGCTCGTCTTCGATCCCACAATTTTAATAATAAAAATACACCCCACGCTGGTCGACCAATCACTAAGAGAGTTAATTCCAGTTTTTATGAAACGTCGCTATAAGGCCTTTGGTTAGAGGTTTCTATACGGCATCTCCACGATATCCGGCATTGGACTAAGTGATCTCTTCAGAAAACTTAACTTGACGGAGTGAGTGTAAGGTATACCCGACATCATAAGATTTTTTGGGGGCTTGTGGCATTTTTCAACGCCTTGAAACATAGAAAGTTGAAAAGAAATGCTAGGGAACTAGGCGTTCATCAACAAACAGTTATCATCTATTTTAAGTAAAGAAGCTCGATGTTTGGTTGCTGCTATTCATTACTAAAACGACGTTGACCCATTTCTGAAGCGAATGATTTCGGGCGATGAAAAGTAGATCACGTACTACAATTATGTGCAAAAATTGTCATGGACGAATCAAGGTGAAGATTTGTAGACAAAGGCAAAGTCAGGATTGACACCAATAAAAATAGTATTTTGTGATATAGGAAAGAAATTGTTTATAAGAAGCTTCTGCGACCTGGTTAATAGATTGACTTTGATCTCTGCTGTCAAAAATGGATCACATACGACAATAATCTGCAATCATAGACGAAACAATAGGAAAGCGTGAATTGATGAAAGTTCTTTATTATTAGCTTCTACAACCTTATCAAAACTAATTTTGATCACCGCTGTTAATAATTAACGAGGTTCAAGCAAGCAATTCAATTAAAATGGACGGAATTAATCAAAAAAATGGTGTTGTGCTCCACAATGCGACGCAAGAAAACAAAAATTTTTAATGGCTGGGCAGAAACTTAGAGCGCTTAGCTGGAAAATTTCTTAGCATTCACCTTATAGCACCTTTCGATCCCTGGTCAAATTGTTAACTGAACATTTTCAAGCACCCCTTATTTACAAGACAAAAATGCTGTTTTCTTTTCAAAATTGGTGTTTAAAGTATTTTACAATAATAAAATGGTAGCGTGTTCAAAAGTCAACCTCTACACATTTTACTTTGGACTTATTGCTGTGCTTTGTTTCACTGAATGCAAAATACTAAGAAGATACAAAAAATAAAGAAATAAAATAGCATCACGTAATTTTAATCATTGCATTTATATCATTGATGATTGTTCGACTGCAAAACTGTAGCACGTTCCTAATTCTTGATGTCAGTTGTACTTCTTATTGTGTGTTGACTTAATCTCGAAGCACTTAAAAAAATGACAATTGTCTCCGGAGATTTTACAAGTTGAACAATTCTTTTATATAAATTTAGCTTTCTTTTTATGTTTTCTTAAAAAAAAGCATTAAATGTGTCTTTTGAAAGTTCAAGGAAGTTACTTAAAATAAATAAATGAATGTATAGATAATTTAAGAAGTCTTTGAAATTTTCCAAATCTTTTTATTTTATTAAATTTATCTGTTTCTTATTCATTTTATCTTATTAACTCTATAATTGTAACAATTTGAAACATAATGAATTTTATTTTAATGATAGATTACTAATAAAATGCACTCAAGTGCAATCAAATGCATTTAAATGCATCCACTACAGTTGAGGAATTCGTGTGAGACGATTAAAATAGTTGTGCGTGAGTGAATTATATTTAACAGTCAGTGAAATCACTTTAAAATAAATAGTGTACAAAGTATTTGGCATTAGAGTTAATCGATGATTAATTACAGCCTTCGTTTAGGATTTATTTTGTATGTATGAGTTTAATTATAGATATTAAAGAAGAAACTAATTAATGTGCTTTACTTGTATAATAATAATGATTTAATATCACACATAACCTGTTGGAATTTTCAAAAGGTAAAAAGATTAATTAACTGTTTGATTTATATCGAATGGGGTAAGTGCGAAGTTTTATTCTATACCAGGGTCATTAAATAACATTACTTAGTAATTAATCTTCATCTTCAAAGGTTTTTTAGTAGTTTGACATTTTTATCCTTTTTTTGGCGCTATACTTATAAAATAATTCAGAGTCATCACAAAAAGTCAATTATACAAAAAAAAAAAAAAAAACATTGTCGTCTTATGCTAGGAACACAGTTGGGACGAACGACGAATTTCGTCCAGCGTAACGAAGTAACTCTGTACTAATTTGTTCGTCGTCGCCGGCATAAAAAATTAGTATAAATATTTCTATCTCAGTCTTCGTCCCGCACGACGTTTGTGTTGTGTTAATTTTCATATGCACAAATGTCTTAATTCTGATGACGAAAATTCGTATCGAATAATTCGTCCTTCGTCCCAATTGTGTTTCTAGCATTACTCGCTACTCTTTTAGATACTTGAAAAATAGAAAAACTATAATGACATATTTATAGAAATATATATATATTATAGAAATTATATATTATATTAGAAATATTATTATAGAAATATATATAAAAAAAAATATTTAATTCTCTTAAAAGTGTTAACTTAATTTCAAATGCAAAGTAAGTAAACTATTATATAGTCGGTTCAATTTAACTACTCGTATATGGTGCCACACGGCTAGAATAGAATTTCCCTAAATTATATCTCTCAACTCCGTTGCTCTAACGAACTTCAGGATGTCGGCCAGTGCCAGTGGGCGACTAGGTGCCTCTTTTTATTCACCAATTATGTGCTCTATTGATTTAGTTTCCTCAACACAGAATCTAAATTGGATTTGAAACTAATCTCATTATATTCAAATGTTTATTGAATCTTCAAATGCCTGCTCAATAGGCCAGTTATCATTCTCTCACTATTTTTAAATAGGCGGATACAGGAATAAAATCTTTTCCCATTATAGTTTCCAAAAGCTAAGACTGTGTCAAACCTATTTAGCTTGGGATGAGAATACACCTCTCGCTCTCATACCTTTCGCTAATCAGGCTTTTACAAATCATTCTCTTTATTATACAAAAATGTGCTGCCTTTCAGTGGATTGGAAGCTCCCTTAATGGACAGCTCTTTTACCTGTTATTTTTCCTCTATCCCTTCATAACCCGGAACCCATCTTTGACCTATCAGTGAACCACATAATGTCTGTAGCTTCCAGACCGCCCTGTTATTTCTCAATTTCGTTAAAAATCATTTCTTAGACAGATAGAGTATCTTTTTTTTGCCCAAGGGACAGTCAATGAGGTGGTTATTAGACTTGAGATTCGCCAGTTTATTAGACCCCTCGAAGATAAGAGTATCATCTTGATATACAATGTTACAATAACGGACCGATTGACTTGCTACAGTGATAAAGGGTTATACTCGCATATAGTATGTTAAAGTATTCAAAATTTGATTCTTAATTGCTCTCATTAATGCCGTCCATCAACACATCTTTTTACTGTCGTTTTAGAAAAATAAATTTCAGGGCAGTGAATTTTAAATTTAAAACGAGTTGCACCAATTTCGAAGCTGTGGCAAAAAGTTAATCTATACAGAAATTTAAATTTTTTTTATTCAGGGTAAAAATTTGCGCTGAAACCAAGGATAGTAATTATGTGTATAAATTCACAAAAGACCTACAGCGAAGTAATTCGACTAAAGAAAAATACATTTCATACATCAAAATATTCTGAAAATTGAATTGAACGAAAATTGTGGTGTCCCCTTCTTCTATTGCCTTGTGGATATAATTATTATCTGTGGCTTGCGCCCACAGTCTGCCTCTAGAAGTAATTTTTGGCTAATTCACATTGATTTCGACAAATATTTGACGCGGATCTGCATGAACGTACATCATTCACTATAACCGTAGCTCTTACTTGATTTTGAAAGAAAATGGGCCAATGCTGCTCCTGACTCTCAATTCACACTAAAATATATACTTTTGTTGATTCAAAGAGGTCCTATGGACTCGTCTAGGTTTGTTTTTATTCTGCAGTTTTGCTTGCTAGCATATTTGTTTTATTAAACCATGCGGATGTAACAAAATCCTTTTATCAGGCTCCAGGTGGTCCTATGGGTAGTAGATTTTTTGTCTACTTGTTTTCTTCAAGTATGTAATCCAGTAAATAGCTACTTTCGTTATGTTGTCATCAGTTTTTTGTAGGGAGTGTCCTATCCACCTCCATTTAATTCGCATAATTTACTTTTTATTGAAATTTGATGAGATCTTTGTGGTGAACAGGGAAACCAGAAATATGCTCTTAAAAATGTATTTTATGCGCATAAAATATGTAATAAAAATACGAAAACCTAAAATATCTTCTCAGTTAATAGAAACAAAATTTATTCAATAATTCAATATCTTTTGAAGATATATATTTCGAGCGTAAGATAAAAAATTAATATACGAAAAATAATACAACAGAATTAAATTTTTATTTCAATTTCTAAGGAGATCAGAATACAGAACTTAAATAATTGGTAAAATAAAGCAGATTTTTTTATTGGTATGTTTTTATTGTTGCAATAAACAATAAAACATTACTTAAATTTTTGAAAAGAAAGCGTTGGATATAACATCTGAGCAAACATGTATATCTCTTTTCACTGTCTTCGATGTATTGGGGTCATAAATATTTCCCTAAAGTCATATTTATGAACTTGATTTGAAGAAGACGCTAAGAGTTTTGTTAGATATTTACATATAAATTTTGATAAATCCAGTTGTTTGTTTTAGCTACGTTTTAATATTAAGTTTTGAATTACAATCTTTCATCTTGCCAATATTCTAAACCATCTCAGTTAATATGGCATATTTTTCAACTAATCTTAGACCATTGGTTAGAAGGTTTTTATGTAACTCTTAAACAAAAGCGACATTTGATGCAATAAAAATGGATTATTTTTTATATACAAATTTTTTAGTTAGAACTTGTAAATTCTTTTCACAAATGTAAGCGAGTAATTGATGGCCGTAAGCCGAGTTCTCTAACGAGTTATAACAGGTTCGGGTCTGGATTTATTCGTTATAAAATTTCAATTCAAGTTGGAGCTTTCAAGGACACTTTAGCTACATTTGCAGTGGCTATGTTTACGTTTTCGAATTGATCTCTATACGTTCGCATAAGCGATGCAGTATATAACTTATACATGCAACTTGTGTTAGTTTAGGCTAAAACATATTTGGCAGTTTTTGGCATATACGGCACAACGACTATAAAGAATACCAAAATCAAATTTTTATATAAATTTACGTCCAATATCTTTAACAAATTATCATAAAGTTGTGCAATTGTGAAGTGATTGGTTTTGTCCAAAACAACTGTGTTGATTAAGATTTTTTTGGTTGATGTCACAATATAGAACACCTACAATTGCATCATTTTTGCCACTGACGTCAATAGTTTCGCTTACGGAAATCATCCATAAAGATTGGTGTTTTATTCATTTAGACTATGCGACAAAATAAAGTATACATTTTTAATAAATGTAATCATTTTGCAAAGAATTAAAGACCACTTAAGATATTTCCAAAATTAATTTTATATATAAAATAAAAACGTATTTAAAAAATAAAAATTAATTTTAATATATACAACATAGAAAAAAATAATTTTTATAGATTATTTATAAATTAAAGAGTATTTCGCACGCGACAAAATAAAGTATAAAATTTAAACGGATTAGATGAAATCACATCCTACATCAAATTATAACTACTTAATATTTGTTTCGTGTATATTTTTTTCACACCTCGAAGTCGTTTCGGTATACTATTGACCAACTTGCCTAACCCATTTACAGCCGCCGTGCCAATTTAGGAACACCTAGTTTTAGGCAAATTATGCCTATTTCTTGGGGATAGTTAATAAAACATTAGAGGAAATCACTCTTTGTTGCGAAAAGGCCTTGTGAGTCTTGCACACGTAGCAAACCTAGCATATCTGCTACATTTTGCTACGTCACAACAATAAATTAGGGTGGTCTTTGCTACACCTATGCATATTTGCTAAACAAAAAATCATTTCAAGTTTGCTATACTTAACAGCCATGTTTTGTATTTTGTTTATATAAGCAAAACACTCAAACGTGATTTTACACGGCAGACACATTCCAAACGATAAATAAAATGTTGAAAAATCTTGTTTTTTGACAAATATTTCAAAAAATATTTATTATTCATTTGTTTTAATATATATAATTGCTAAACGTTCTATAAAAGAAACCCACTCTGCGTTGCTGAAATTTACAACAAAGAGTGATTTTCGCTATTGTGTTTTTAAGTAGTGAAAGGTGAAGTTATTAAATATAGTATTAAATAAAATATAATTTATTTTTTCTTCACAAAATTAGTAAATAATTTTTAAAAAATTATGAAAATTTTTTTTCATAATATTTTTATTTCTTTACGGCTTGAGTTTTACTAAATAAAGATATTTTAATGTCCCGAACTGATGATATTTTATCTATAGAGTTCAAGTTTGATCACTACAACAAACTTTGACATATTTGGGCTTTTAATTTTCCAAAAATGACCTTACAATTAGTAGTATGTTATCCTGTTGTATTTTATTATAACACATTAGCTGCGATATTGTTACCGATTTTTACCAAGTGACTGACTCTCTTTTTAAATGGCAGACCTATACCGGAATGATTCTAAACTATGATTTACAGTATACTGAACGAAATTAAGTCTGCCGTGGTCGCAACTTAGAAATTTATCGGTAAAATAAATGAATTGTAATTTGCTAAAGCCATAATCTTGTCAACAAGGATACAGGTTAAATAAACAAGGATGCATTCAGAAACATTAGGCAAGCTGGTCAATAGTATACCGAAACGAATTAATGACACTTCGAATTCGTTTCGGTATAATAAAAAAGCTACATGAAACAAATAATAAGTAGCTATAATTTTATGTAGGATTAAATTTTTATACCTTATTTTGTCTCGTGCGAAATATTCTTCAATTTATCCATAAAAAATAATTTTTTTCTATATTGTATAAATGAAATGACTTAATGAAATGACTTAATTAAAATTTTTTTTGCTGCAGAAATACTATATTTTGGAGCACAAAAATTACAAATATGCGCTACAAGTGTTTGAAATAATCTTTAAATACGAAAAATTTCCGAAAACATGCTCTTAAAATTGAAATATTAAAAAATGCTGTTATGAGCACAATATGCACTAACAAAACGCTGTCAGAAAAAACATGCAATTGCATATTTCTGGTTTCCTTGGTGGTTAGATATTTTGAGAATGCAGCTCCAATAGCGGTTGATAAGTTTCTGAAAGGAATTGACATCCTTAACTACAGCTTTCCACTACTCGCAGCCACACAAAAGTTGAATCTTATAAACGAATTAAAGGTATTAGTTTTAGTGATATTTATTTGCAAACTCGCTTTGTACACTTCTGTCTGTTTATAACCCAGATTTTCCTGCATATTGCATGTTACCTCAAATAATGTCCTCCATAAAACCCTAAAAAATATGTTCAAATTAGCTTGTCGAATAAAAAGGTTTTACCAAATTGTTACGATTTCCTTTACCATGCTTTATAAGTTTTTACATATGCTTTAGATAATTTCTATCAATTATTTGTTTATTTAAGCCCTTAACAAACTGATGAATTACAGAAGCAAAGTGTAAAAAAGAAAGATAAAAATTTTGTTTAATAATAAATAAAAATAAATAGTTTAGCATTTTTTTTTTTTTTTTTTTTTTTTTTTTTTGACGCATGTCATAAATCACAAATGAGTCAATATCTTATTTCTAATGTATAACTTTTTTTTTTAATTAAAAGAAATCCACACAATACGAGCATAAAATGCATTCCTAACTTTTTTTAAATTAAATGCATTAATCAATTTTTATTTCTTTTATAAACACATTTGAACATTTACACCTACTTAATACTCATATGCGATAGATCAGTAACAATGTAACACCTTTTTATACAAATTTTAACAACTTAATATAGGCTGACAAAAAAAAAAAATAGTATACACGGTAGAGAGAAAGACTTAATAATTTTTACCACAAAAACGAGCAACTTTTACCACAATCAATCATAACTGTCATTTCGAAATAAAATCGATTAAAAATCTAATTTTTGTTTCTTGTTTTTTTTCGTTTTCATTATAACAAAAGAGGACAAAAATGACACATCGAAATAAAATGCATTACCCGTGTATGATATTGTAGTGCATACTGCTTACTTAAATCTAAGCTGATTAACTCTACAAAAATTATTGAATTGAATGACATGCAGCAGAGATATTAATGAAAGCAATACATTTAGAAAACGAATATTTTGCAATTCTTTAACAATTTCCATAAAAATAGTTAACTAAAGGCTGAAAGACAGAAAGAATATAAAAATAAAACACTTTATCATAATCGATCAAATAGAATTTGTATAGAAAATGCCAACAAAATACTGGATTTATTGTATCGATGGCATACAAATCTAGTAACAGAAAAGTCACTAAAACCCGTAGCGGTTTATATGTCATTGTTAGTTTTCTTTTTGATCAATAGACATTATCTTGGAAATTCAATGAAAAGAATGTTACAATATTTTTAAATTTAAAAATTGGAGAGAAAGTAGTAGTTGGTCAACTATGACTGTACAATGTTCTATACCATAGTTAAAGGTAAAAACGTATCGGGTGTTTTTTTTCAGTTACACAAAATTAAATCATAATAAAACAAAGAAATATATTTATAATGTCATTGAAACGAGCTTTGTTGGATAGAAAAATTTATGACATTAATGTTTAAATATGATTTCGGTCTTTTGGCCGCCACGGCTGCCGCGTACAAGGCGCAATCTGGAACATTAATTTTTCAATCTTTTGGCTGCATTTGTGGCCGTATTTTGCCAATAACTCTTGGAATGTTGATTTCCAGGCATTTAATTGTCTCTGGTTTATCGACGCAGATAAGTAACTTTACATAACCTCAAAGCAAATAATCCAATGTGCTTAAATCACATGATCTTAGTGGCTTTTTAATTGGACCATTTCGTGAATTTAAGCTTTCAACAAAAGTTTCTTTGAGTAAGTCAATTATAGCGCTCGCTGTGTGGCGTGTGGCTTAATTCTGTTGGAACCACATCTCAGCAAGATTAATGCCAGATAATCATGTCAGTATACCGTTCACCATTGACAGTAGTATTATGACCATCATCGTTTTTGAAAACAGTAATTTATTGTGGATGTAATGGTGTTGACAAAGGCTTGTTGATTATCTTTATTCCAAATGAAATCGTTCTACTTATTTATGTACTCATCAAACTAAAAATGGGCTTTATTGGAGAAGAAAATTTTGATCGGAAATTCAACCATTATTTGGATAAAAAATTGAAACAGTTTGCAAGCTTTTTTCTGGTGTAAGTCTATCCATAATGAAATGTCATTCCAAACAAAACAGACAGCAACTGTCAGCTGTTCATCGGTTGTCAAATAAAGCAGTGTTGCCAACTCAAGATTATTAATCATATGTTTGCTCTTGATAGAGATTTCGTTGCTGAATTCAACTAATCTTGAAAAAAAATGAGTGGTTTCTTTGTTAGGCACGGGATTTTTAAGCCCATGTGTTAAGTTCTCTCTATACAATAAAAATTTGAATGAGTTTGGTGATTTACATAAAATTCTTTGTTTATATTTTGTTTAAAAAAAATTCCTTGTTGAAAACCCCTTATGAACTTCATCGCTCTAGTATATTTTCGCTTTTGATTTGTTGATTTGTTACTCCATAAAGAACATGTCAACTCTAACCCTAAAAATGATCGCTGGCTTTATATTGTATTTGCTATGATATGTTTGATGTGGAAAGTCATTGCCAGTATGCTACTTTCGGTTTATCAGAGTAGGGCAAGGTCTGTTTATTAAATCCTGGATAGCGTATTTACAGTATACATCCGAAAATTCTCTTATGGAAGTAGAAGCCATTGCCCTTATTATTTATATCTCAATTATATGTTTCCATGACAATACAAATTAAGAATTACTCCTAAAAACTTTCACTCTCCCAAATTTCACAGAACAGCATCATCTATTTGTTCGATTTTTTGTTTGTTTTTGCCAACTACCATTAATTGTACAACTTTGCAGCAGCAATGTAAAGTACTATACAATGTAAAGTATAGCACTTTAAAGTACTATACTGCTGCTTGACTTTGACTGCAAATGAATAGAAATGAACATGCTTTACTCGATCACCATTCTTCACTTATAGTAGTGTAGAGTACCATTGAATATATAGAAAGTTCTTAAATAACCCTATAACGAGAAAAGTTTCAATTCCATTTAATTTTTCATTTATTGGATTTTTGTTTTTTTCTATTTGATCTTAAAAGCATTTGATTTTTATTCTGTAATATAGTTCAGTCATAAATTAAACGTAATCAAATAAAAATTTTTTTATTTTTTCTAGTATTGACCACTAACTGGAAACTAAAAAGCAAAACTTATGTAAGACAAGAATATACTTCATACTCGTGTTTTATAGAGATAGATGAACTGCATCAGTAGAAAAAACAATAGACCATCATAACACATTCACTCTATTTATTAAAAGTAAAAAAATAATATTAAAGAATTTCTAGAGGAAATAAAGTAGGTGGGGTATAATATTAACGAACAAGAGCAGAGTTCACATTATCATTAGAGTCTTTGTGACAGTGACTTTAGATAATGAAAAACAACATTTTTTTAATCTTTAATTTTCTATCAGGAAGTAATATGTGGTAAGAGTTTTATTTTTATAGCGAAGTTTTTAATGTGACCACCCACCGTTCAATTAAGTTTTTTACAAGACTGTTGTTTTGAACATGCTTGTAATCAATAAAAAACTTTGTTGAATAGAATTTCTATCTTTAGAGCTTTAAAAGTGTGCAGACAACAAGTGACCAGTATGTTTTTTTCATAAATTGTTCATTTAACTGAAGAAGAAGCTGGTCACGCTTCGTTTTTTATGAAATCTAATATATCAAAATATTTCTTATTCTGTGCTAAAAAAATACACTTTATTTGTCTTGACGAATTATATAAATTTTTTGGGAAAAATAATAACAAAAAAAAATTTTAAAGAAGCAAATCTTTTGTAAATTATTTTACTAATATAGGCATGTTTTAAAATGTGTTCTTAAGGCAGAATATCTGTTATTATTTCAAAGTTTTAAACTTGTATAGAAACGTAATGTACAGATCAACATGAGAGAAAGAGCAATTAGTGTCATACTTAAGAAACTTTGTTTAGTGGAGGTAGTGAACAGAAAAATTTACTTATAGGACTCGCCTAGAATACAGATCACTAGTATGTAGATAGCTCTTGACTTTTCTTTCCTTCTTGACGAGAAGAATAGCCCAAGCAGTGAAAAATGTAAGTATATCATTAATTATAGTCGCTTGGAAGTTCTACAAATTCTAGTAATGCCTTACTTACAAGTAAGCGTACCACCTGCGTTTCAAGTTATAAAACTTTAGGTTGTATCGATTTTTAATCGAGTACATGGTAATCGTATTTAGATCAGTCATAAGTGTGATTGCTTCTCCTCGTTTTGCTGTGGCGCACAGTTTTTTTATTGTGTGCCGCTGTGGTATGATAGATAAGACACCCTCCTAACAACCAAAATGGTCCTCGGTGCAATCGCAGGAAAAATTTTCAACAGCATAACCAAATAACATTGCTATAGACTGGTTATGAGTAATATTTTCTTCTCCGCCACTCATCTAGAAAACATTTTGGCTTCCATTTTTCTAGTTTCATTAATCAAGTTGATTTTTCTTCAAGCTAAGTAAGTGATTAATCCACTGTAGCTCCACTCCATATGATTATATAGTGGTGAAGATCTTTGCTAAGTTATGGTTGTGATCTTTACTTAGCATTCTAGTTTTTTTCCGCGTAGATGGCGTTTTGTACTGATCATTAGTCTGATGGTTGTCATCATCGCCAGAGGTTAGCTGGGAGCTTATTAGCTTAGCCTTGGTTTCAGTGAAGGTTTTTTCTGCAAAAGATGATGCTTAATGAGAACACAAAATTAATTTTTTTGCACTTTCCTCTTAAATCACGCTGTAGTTGCTATCAATGGCCGTCAAACACAAACTCAATGACGCAGCTTGTTCAAAAGTTTGACAGTGGTTAACTGACAGATTGTCCTTACGGTTGAGAGACATCAATAATAATAGATCAGTGAGTTTTTGACCCGCCTGTTACTCTTCCTCTACTTTATATTGAAACATCTGATATTTTGTGCTCTGCAAGTGCAATATTTATTAAGCCATCGACATAAACTGATGTTGCCGCTAAGTTAATAACAAAAAGAACAAGTGCTCTCAAGTTAATACACAGTCGTCCTATTATAGTTTCGTCCATTAAGGTAAAGTTAGGCTTTGCGTTGGACTGGTTTGAATAACAGCATATTCAAATGTTTATGAACATGGAATGGCATCTGGATCTACTTTGGATAAAAATGTCGGGTGATTTTTTACAAATTTTTTTGGCAACACCGTTCTTGACAGCTCGCCTTTTTTCGTTAAAACATGTTACTGGCAACATGTTCAGTTTGGTCTATAATTTTACCATGAATCGACTTACAAATAAACACCACTTGCACTTCTTCCATTTTATGGTCAGTTTTGGCGACCTTCTGAGGCGGCTATTCGGAAACTTGTGGCTCAATTTCGCACCAAATTTACATTATTGGACCACCAACACGCATACGTAGAGTACGGACATCGCAGCTGTATCCGCCAGTATTGTCTGTTCGATCGGCACCGTTCGCAGCAATTGGGACTCTGTTACTCCACTACGTAGAAAATTTTGCTGAAGGATTTGGGTGTAAAAACTTTAAAAACACAGCTGGTGCAAGAACCGCTATGACGAATTTTTGGTGAATGGGGGCTGGCAAAGTTGTATGAAGTTCCATTTTTTATCGGAAAATTGTGCTCAGCGACTAATCGTACTTCTAGTTGAATGAATATTTGGTGTGAAGAGCAGCCAGAAGCATTGCAAGAACTGCCAATGGCGAGCACTACCGTGCTTTACATTAAAATCTTTTTTAGCCTAAAATGGAAGAGCTGGACTTGGCTATGTGGTTTCAACAAGATGATGCCATATGCCACACAGCACGGGGAACAATGGACCAATTTGGAGACTAGTTCGGCAAATAGATTATTTGGTCGCCTAGTTCGTGCGATTTAACGAATTTGAAGTATTTTTTGTGGGACTATGTTAAGGTTCATGTCTACAGGAACAAACCCGCAAGGGTTGACGGACTGGAAGCCAATACTGAAGAATTTATTCGTGAGATACCTGCCGATATGTTGGAAAGAGTCTGCCAGAATTGAACCTAGCGTATGAAACATTTGAGGCATATCTACGGTCAACGTTTACATGAAGTAATTTTTAAACAGTGAATTCATAGATCGTTCTATCGACTGAAATAAAGATTTCATTAATTTCTCCTGAAATCTCTTAAAAAATCACCCGATGGAGATGGTTCCAAGAAAGTAGAAATTCTGAAAATCATACTATAACTATGCCCTCACATTTGTGTAGATAGCTTTGTGCTCTCGAGCGATGACGTAAACAGAAACTGTCTGCACTTAAAAGAAAAAACGAGTATCCAGCTATGAAGGGATTAGAAAAAAGTATATAAATCAAATAAAAATTTGTGCTTTGAATATTCTTGTGTATTTCAGATTTTAGAAAAAAAAAGATTCTAAAAAATTTTCAAAGGTCAGAGTATTTTTACCATTTTTTTTTTAAGAATTACTTTTTTTTGTAAATTGTGAAATTCTTGAAGAGGCTGCTTCGTACATCTTATGATAACTTTGAAATGACTTATTTCGTCACGAAAGACGAAAAATGTAAACGTTTTTTTTTTTTTTTTTAATCTTGCTCAAAAAGCAAGTAGTATGTGTGTCAAAAATTAAAAAAAAACGTATCCATAGAATCTAAAATTCTGGTGATTTTTAAAGTTAGACGACCATAGGGCATCAAAAAAATATATTGAATATCAAAGGTATTTTTGCTTGTTGCATTGTGTTATTGCTATAAATTCCTAAGCTTGAAAATGCCTTTGGTAAATTAATACATTATAGCAAATGCCTTTTTTTCAATTTCTCTTTTCTTTCACGACATGCATATTAACATGCATTTGAATCATTAAGACGTTAAGAATTAAAATTTATTTGATTATAAATATTGTGTAACTACAAAATGGTATGCAAATGTATGCTGGTTGAAATTGAATACGTTATTGACTTCTTACATGTGTTTTTTTCCTGTGAATTTCCAACGATGTCATTTTGTCAATCTCATGTTACACAAAATGTTTTTGGAAAATTAAATGCCTATAATTCAGAAAAAAGTGCTATTAACCACAAGACATTTTATCATTTGAACAATTTACGATATAAAAAGAAAACTAAATTGAAAACCTTTTCTATGGCCAATAAATTAATGAAATAACGCACTTGTTTGTTGGTGTCATGTCAAATAGAACATTAATTGAGTTAAAGTTAACGGATATGTTTAAACAAAACATTAAATTAAAATGTTTAATGTTTTCTTTTTTTTTGTTGTAAAAGTTTTTTTTTTCTAAATTGTTATCATGCCTGGCGGTTTTAAAAGACAAAAAAATTCTATGAATAAAAACAGGAATTTAACAAAAAAAATAATAAAAATATTTCTTAATACTGTGGCCGTTTACTTTAACAAATGCACTCTAGAAATTTTAATAACATTTATGCAACAACGCATGCCACTAAAATTTTATGTTACAACCCATAAGACCAATAATAACAACACATTGCCTACAATAATGGCCCGAGCGATGATGATGACAACGACATGGCAAGATGATGACGTTCATCATATGTTTAATCATGATGTGGGAATGGGAAATTATGATGGTAGTGCTGGGATTTAATCTCTATCCGATAAAAAAAACGCTGTTCGTTAGTTTGTTTGTTTACTTTAGTCGGTGTACTGTGGTGGTGTTACCTCAACTAATTGTAAAACAACTAAACAACATGATGTTGTTTTACTACCGAAACATTAAAAAAAATTGTTTGTCCAATAGATATATATGTGCATATATATGTTTGTATGTATGTGTATAACTCTATACATAAATATGTTTACTTCTAAGAGTATTTATGGCAGCCATAAACTTGTTCATATATGCTTAGACATGATGTACGAAGAGTAGTACTTAGATTATTATTTGAAGAAAAAAAGAAGAAGACGAAACAAAACCACCTAAAAGAAGTCATCATAAAAGTAAAGAAGGCGGTAACACATTTCCATTGACCCGCATACAAAAGTTCATTTTAATTCATTCAACTAAATGTGTTTAAAGTTTTTTGCCTTTTCAATGATTCCCTTATTTCTCGTTGATTATTTTAGTAATGAGAATTTAGCTTTTTAAAGGAAACTTTAGCGTTTTTTACCTGAAATCATTACAATCATATTTTTGAGTAATTTAATTTTTCGTTACATTTCCGGTAAATGTTCTTCTTCGAATGGAAAAAGCTGCTGAAGCATTTTAAAACCAATAAGGATAGATGCCACAGACGAATCTGCACCATGGATATAATAGAATTTAAAAATGGTGATTTTGACGTCAACGAGACGTCTCGCAGTATAAGTACTTTTGAATTCAACAAAGAGCGTCTCAAATCACTTTTGAAGAACGAGGGCGTCAAAGAGTTCGTTAATTGGCTGAGAAATTAAACTGTGATCATAAAACGACTATCAATCATCTTCATTCAATGACATTTGGCCAAAAATGTGAAGCCTAGGCTTCGCATGAACTTAACTAAAAGAACAAAGAAAATCGTCTTAAGATTGCTTCCCAACATGAACAGCTAATTTTGTACCGAATTTTCACTAAATATAATATAAAGAGGGAATCGTACGCAAAGCTGCTCTTTCCTGCGTCGAAACATTTTATAGTTGTTGTTCCCTCAAGTCCGTTTGAATACTGATCAGCCAGGTTGTTTGTATTCTTTCTTTTGTCGTTCTAGGCTATATTTTGTTCATAGCTACTTTAACAATGTGGTTGTCATCTCTTCTCAGAACATGCCCCTACCATCTTAGCCTGTTTTCTCTCATTTTAATCGTGATTGGTACGGCTTTAGTGACATTTCGTACCTTGCCATTTCTAATATAACGAGTTATGAACAGAGCACCAACGGATTTCCATCTTTTTCGGTTCCAGTCGAACCATATAAGAAAAATTTCCTTCGACAATTAAGAGGTGAGCTGACTTAAAAATTTTTTCTATACCAGACCGTTCGATTTTTTGCGGAAAAGCATCAAATTTATCGAAAGATCAATAAAAACCCTTCGAACTTACCATGACCCAACTTAACATACTTATAACCCAATAATATAATCATTGTTGTAGATGCTGTGTTTTCTCATAAGCTTAGGTATGTTTATTGCTAAATATACACTGGTAGCCATAACTAAAGCTACTGATGTTACACAGCTACGCTGTGATTTATATAATGCCTGAAAAAAGATTAGACTGAAAAAATGTTATTGATCTTCCACCTCATTTGACTTTACCTTTACAATAACGAGGTTTAAACCGTTCATTTTGCACGTCTTCTTAGCGGGAAATTTTTATGTCAAATTGTTTTATATATTAGGTTAGGTTTTGTAGGTCGCTTGAGACTTACATATTCACTCGGAGGCCCTATGGCAATTGTGCTGCCCTTTACAATACAGGTCCATTAAAGAAGCCGAAAGGCAGGACATAGGAGAGTCCAAAAAAGATTCCATCTAAAGACCAAAAAATCACAGTTTCTTCAGGTGAGGCAGCAGGTACCCTTGGCGAAGTCCATTAACTTCAACAGTGACACATCTTTAAGACAGTCCAGATCATAGCAGTGACTTGCACCCAAGCGCTTTAATCTAAGCTCCCATAGAGCGAGGCAGTCATATAGAAGGTGTTGTACCGATTCCTCTTCTTCCTCATCCTGACTACTACTACAGTAGACATTATCAGGGCATCCCATGCACTCTAACGTGCGATCTTTAATATAGTGCCCGGTAATTAAGCCCGACCGATCGATTCCAAACCTTAGAAGATAGTTTCTTTCCATAGAAAAAAGAGAAGGCCAAAGCATTCTGGATATTCTATAAGTGGTAATATTCTTCCACCTGTGTTCCATCTTGCTTAGTGCACATCCACCTATCAAGCTCGACAGCTCATGCACATCTCTCTGCACGACAGCCACAGAGTACCTCCTAGCAGCCAATTCGTTAGTCACTTAATTCCCTTGGACGCTCGCATGACTCAGAACCTATTGAATTTCGATATGATTCTATTCCAGCTGGGCCAGTAAAGGAATGCAGCTTAGAAGATATTTAAATTTAATCATGTACGACATAAGAGCACTGATTGTGGTGAGACTGTCTACGGAGATCCTAATAGGCCTAAAGGCCTCAATATTTAATTCCCGGATACGCTTAGCGGCCTTGTCTATAGCGTAAACCGCCGTCTGAAAAACAATTCATTCATCGGATATTGTGAGGCATACCCTGAGATCCCGACCATCTGTGTATACTCCTAACCCTCCCCACATTCCCGTTTTCGAGCAATTCCGGTAGCCCAATCATCTCTAGAAGGTATCCTACTGCGATAAGCTAAATCAAAGTTCAAAGTAGATACCACCCTATCTGTCCGACGCGTCAGGAGAATGGTACCGTTTTGTAAGATAGTACCGTTTTCAATGAGAGCGTGTCTCAGTCCACCCAAATCCGTGAATCTAAGTACGGACTTTGCAGAGACACATTTGACAAAGATATCCAGGGGCGGTATTTGTAGCATTGCCTCCAAATCGGCCTAAGGAGCGGAGCGCTTGCTACTAATGATTGCAAGACAGGATAGCCTCCGTAACCTATTCGGAACGGAAGTTTTTGTGACTCAATATCCACCGCCTTCCACCAGACAAGTACCCCATAGGTGTGGATTGGTCTAATGTACATCCTATATCAGACACGGGGTCTGAGATCCCATTTTTCCTAAAATCCCTCTTACAAACGTAAAAAATACATAATGCCCTTCTCATTCATTTCCACAAAAGCTCCTAGTCCAAAATCATGCTCAGGTCCGTGCCCCCTTCGGAAATTTCGGAGTAATGCCGTCCAGTTTTGGCGAACAATATGTTTCGCCACTTGACAGCGCTCCAACCAATATGAGCCTTTGCAAAAGCTAATCTGGTCTTGCGTTTTTTTTTTAAGAAATAAACGTTTTTTTGGTGAAACCTCAATAATGGCGTGGTGCTGTTTTTCATACGATAGTGTTGGATCAATTAATCAGATAACTGAAAAATATATCGATTTATTTATAAAACATAATGTTGTCTGATGCAGTAGCAAATATATCTATGATTTGGGCTTAATAGCATGATAATGTACCGAAACAAGCTTCGAAACTTGTCATTCAAAAGTAAGGGTTCTCGGATAACCATTTCAATTGCCTGACCTTAATCCTATTGTTGTTTTATTATGCAAAGAAAACATCTCTTAGAAATATAAATGATAATTTCTTTTTATTTAAGTTTTTTGAGAATAGAGTGTAGTCTATGTTTTCTAAGACACCATATTTGCCAAAATGTCGCTGTTGTGTAACATCAGATTTAGCGCTTTTAATTATTTACGTTGACAACATAGATCATGATTTCGTTTTGTCATTTTCATTTTCCACATTAAGGCTTGTGTGGTTGTAAAATCATTTTACCTGTTGCCATAAATACTTAGTTTGTTCTTATTTTCTTTCTATTGAATTTTAGCTTTTTCTTCTGATGTTTTTAATACTGCCTAAGAGACAGACAGACAGACACACAGATTAGGAATTGATTCTACATGTGTTAGAATATTATTGTAATTATTATTATTGTTGTTGTTTTACTGAGTTTACAATAGTACACACAAGGAGCAGAATGAGTGGTCGTATGCATCTCGATGGCTAGCAACACTCTTACATATAGAGGTAGCATAGAACAAGAAGAAGTACAAGACGCAAGTAGGGAAGTTTATCCTTGCAGCAACAATATCTTGTGCTTTCAACTCGTTTTGTGATACGATGACAATGATGTGTCCGTTGATAACGTTGCCATTGCTGTTATGGTATTATCTGCGTGTGCATCCATAGTATATTTGTATCTATGGCAACAGCAAAGACTTGCGTTAAAATGTTGATCATAAAGTTGTGTTTAACGATCAACTAACAGCAACAATAACAGCAGTAACAGCAACATTAACAACCGTCATATTATGCAACATAAAAATTATGACAAGTTGTTACATGTTGTTGCACACAACATGCCTATTTCCTTTTTGAGTTATACATATAAAACCTAAATGCTTTTTATATTGTATTTGTTTAAATTTGCATTAAAATATATTTAACGATTTCTAACAAAGTATAAATTTATAACTCTACCCCTCCACCCTACCACAACAGCCAAGTTAGATATAGATCTGTGTTAAAATATATATGGTCATAGGAAAATGTTGAAACGTTGTTGTGTAAGATTTCCTTTTTTCTTTGTGCATTTTTTAGGAGATAAAAATAATAATTGTTTGTCAGAAAATATTAATAAGAATATGGTATTAAAAGTTGAGATATCTACTCGTGCATAGATTTATTCAATTTTCCACTGACTTAAGTTTTTTCCGCTCATTCATCTCTGCAACTAAGAAATTGAAAAAAAAAAGAAAACATTTTCTTTTCATTAAGAAACTATTCCATTTAAAATTTTTTTACATCATAAGTGAAAAACTTCTGTTTGTCAAAATGAATTCCTAAGTACATCATAAAGTTAATGTAAAGCAGACATTGGCAATGTCAACAGTAGTAGTAACACAGCTACCACATGCTTAAAGTGCAACATGCAACAACAACAAGTAGTCAAAAAGAAATGTTTGTCTATCAAGCTGTGCTACTGCTGCCACAGCTACTGTTGTTAACAATGACAACAACAACATAAGCACAAACGGAGTAAAGCAAAAAAGTAGAAATGATGAAAGTCACACATCCAAATGACAACATCATTAACAGCAGCAGCATATATTCATACTTGCTTGTTGCTGAACAAGTAACAACTTCTCATCTACCACTTTGTTGGCTTTTTTTTTGTGTGATTTAAAAACTTTTAAGCTGCATGACACATACACAATTCGCTCTTACTTTACATCATACATACATAATTATCTCTGTGATATTTAATTCTGCTTAATACGCCGAATGGTTAGAATAAAGCTTAATATTAAGAAAAAAAATAAATTATTGATATGCTGCTTGTGTATATACATAATAAGTAGCACTACATAGTTTGCAGTATTGTAGTGTATTTAATCGTTAACAATTTTAGTATTCGCTATCGTGATTACTATTGATCTAAGAAAGAATGTTTTAAAGCCACAGGAAACATACGACACTATGAACTCAATTCCTGACATTTGGCAAATCTTAAATGATTAAAGCTTGAACAACACTACCAAAAAATTTTTGTATGTATTTCCGTCTGTTTGAAGTCTATAAATAGCTAAACTGCTGAACAGATTTTCTAGCTGAGTTTACGGCACATAAACTGATCGTTGTTCGCATCGATGTGCTTTTTATGTGGCTGAATAAACAATACATCGGAAGCTCTCGAACCTCCCGATATTTCAGGTAGATTCCATTTCTTTTAATTTCTTTTTAGTGCTTTTGTAGCCATGCCTATGTAAACATCTACCTCTTTCAGCTCTTAGTATTTGCTGTTGCTTGTTTATTGTCTCTTACTTGCTTTCTTTGCTGCTTAATTATTGTTGTTGCCGTGTTATTTTTATTTACTTTAACTCTGCTAATGTTTGTTGTTGTAGATTTGGTATTTGTCAACAGCACAAAGAGTTGTTCTTGCAGATTTTGTTTATTTATGTTAGCGATGTAATAAGCGCAGAGGTTCCCAATCTTATTTTCGTAGCAATATGTGTAGGCCATTTAAAAGTTTAAATTTAAAAATGCAATAAAACAAAAACAAACGTTTAAGGCAATAGACGATTGTGGCACGAGGTGTGTGTCTAGTTTCACCATCCTGTTGAAACCAAACATCATTCACATCAGTACCATGAGGAACGGACACCAAAAAATCGGTTATCATGGTACGATAGGTGTCTCGATTGACCGTAATGATTGCGTCGTCCTCATTTTCAAATAAATATGGGACAATGGTGCCTGATCAGGCCGCACCAAACAGTCACAAGTAATGAGAGTAGTGGCTTCTGTGAGACCATGTTTGGGTTTTCTGAGCCCCAATTACAGCGAATACCAAGATGAAAATGACCTTCATCCAAAAAGATAGTTTTTTTTTTTGGCAAAATCGACATCATTGTCAAATTTTGTACGACATTTTCGTGCAATTACCAACTAATTGTCTTTGTTTTTTAAATAAATTACCATAAATCCCAACGTTGCTGAAGCCTGAATTGATTTATTTCGTTCAGTCGAGTGAATTTATAACAGAATAGAATGACATAAATATTTTCAGATGCGAAGAAACCACTAGTTCAAATTTAAACCGATAGATGGCCTACCCGATGTCATAGGTTTTGAATATAAAATTTGTTTTTTGTACTTTTTACTCATATGAAGC
Organism: Wohlfahrtia magnifica; assembly: GCA_023159175.1. Taxonomy (NCBI): domain Eukaryota; kingdom Metazoa; phylum Arthropoda; class Insecta; order Diptera; family Sarcophagidae; genus Wohlfahrtia; species Wohlfahrtia magnifica. The sequence goes on from JAKWBJ010000196.1 coordinate 1,907,348, forward strand.
GTATGTCAATATGTCAATATGTCTAATAGCATATTTCGACAATAAAACAAATTACTTGTTTCGCTCTCTTAATCATACTACGATTAGCAACGTAGTATTTACACGACGACATATACGTGCCTTAGTTTGGCAACACTACGAGAGAGCGAATCCTGATTAAGATAGTGATGTTTCTTTAAAAGCTGCAAATGCTGAATACACAGATTTTTATCGGCCTCGAAATTCAAATTCGAATTCATTAGAAATTTCAGAGTCGAAGAAGTTCTTCTAAATTTTAGAAATTTTATTAAAACTTCTTATTTTCCACTTTGTGTTTAACTTTTTAGAACATTTTTATATCTGTTTATTTCTCGTTTGCGTGCATTTGTTATTTTGATAAATAGTTCAGATAAGCTTTGGATAAAAAATAGAGAAGACACCAATTGTTCTTGCTTCCGAAGGTCTTTTATACTGCAACAATTTAAAATGAGATGTTTTGCTCTCCAATTTTGGTATGAATAAACATGTTGTTTTAGTAGTATTCAGTACTCGAATTTTTTGTAACCAAATTTCAATAAAAAACTTATCAAAAGCTAACAAAATTTTGTTTAAAAGATAAGATAAAACTATAAACGATGAGATAAAACATAATTATAATGATATATGTAACATAATATTGTAATAATATTATTTTTTAGAAATATTAATTAAATATAGACTGGTCTAAGACAACTTGACAAGTTTGTGTCATATTTTTAACTTATTTGTACAAAATTTTTGCTAAATATCTCTTGCTCTTAGTAAATCGAAAAATACCCGAATCAATGAGTAGCGTTAAAGTTAAATATTTGAAAAATTTCGCATATGTCGACTTATGTGCCCACAAAATAAAAAAAGCAACTAAAGAACATCGATTGCTCACAGAAGCTTGTCATAAATATTTTCTGCCGAATTCAACGTGCAAAAGATTATTTGTGCGAATCAAAAGTTATTATTTCGATGCGAATAGAAAGACTTACAGATCAGCCAAAGCTGTTCAAAGAGTTAATGTCCGATATGTTTATCAAAAGCCATAAAAATATTTTGCGGCAACTAATTATTACTAGCGACGAAATATTGATCCATTTCGAGAAACCGAAGTACAAGCTTTGCCATAAAAAATACCTGAAATATTCGACCAGACTTAAGGCCATTATATTCCATCATGACAGACATTAAAACCAATTAAAACTATATAATAGTAGTTCGAAAGTTTTGTCTTAAACGCCTTATTATATGCATTTGTTTCGGTAGGAATACATTTCACTTCAAAACTAAGTATACGAAATTGACTTAATTTGCAGTCTTTTGACTCGAAGTCCACATGTTATAAAAAAGATAAGAGAGGTTATAGCTAACGCTTATCAACATTTCGAATAAACTTAAATTGTACCAATGTTTTACAACATTGTTTTTTTAATTCTACAACTAATAAAGAACAGAGTAATAAACATTTGAAGAAATCGTTACCTTTACTTCGTACTTCGAGAAAAAATAACCAAAAAATAAAGTGGAAAAAAGTCTACATCTACACATCGAAGATAAAAATAAGAAATTTTAGTAAAAAAAAAATAATCAAAACGACAACACTGGTAGTACATATTTGTGGCATAAATTACGAATGAGAGGGCGAAACATGATTATTTGCCCATGTGGAAACAAGCTTTGTTAACAGAGTGCTCACCACATTTTTAGTGAGTAGTCGTTTATGTCCCAATTATAAATCATTTTATTACTTGTTAACACTGTTCTATAATCTGAGAAATCACTTTATATGCGTCCGTTCAAAAAATCAATTTAAAAAAGGCTGATACTTACTTTGTTTATACAATTGAAATATTTTTAAGTTTCATAGCATTTTTTTAAGGAATACGAAATTTATGCATAATGTTTTTTTTTTACATTTTTAAGTGTTCCTTCGTTCATCTTAAAAGTTGTTGAATTAATTATTCACTTTTAGACAAAAAAAAAAAATAAATAAATTAAATAAATAAAATAATCAACATGTTCAGTTACTTTACAAAAACCATGACAAATTTGATGATTCCCTGATAAATACATTAAATTAGGTGCAGCTTTTTCAACTGCTTTTTTATACATTCTGACTGCCATTATTAAATTCATCAAAAATTCAACACTATTATTATTAAATACGCCTACTGAAGAGCAATTATAAAAGCATAAATTAAAAGGAAAAAGATGCATCCATCTTACGAACAAAGTATATTGTACGTACATATGTATGTTCATAAGAACGAAGCATCGTGTATGCGAAGAGTACAATGCGTACAAAATATAAATTGAAAATAAAATCAACACTGTCGTAATAAAAGGGCATAAAGGCTAATTTATAAGATGAACAATGAAGAGCGTAGCTGCAGAAAAAAAACTACAACTTCTACTACAAAATATGACACTCATCATAAAAATAAATAATTTTAATATTTTTTTGTAATTTTTTTTTTTTTTTTGTAATTTTAATTTTCATCTTATAAAAGCTTTACACTAACGTTCATACACGTTCATATGAATTTGCATTGTAATAATGAACGCATGCCAAAAATGCGTACATGTTAACGTAACTTTAACGTCCGTTTTGTATGAGAGAAGAATGAAAAATTATGAATTTAAAAAAAAAAAAAAAACATTTTTACAGATGAAGCAAAAGTCGTTGATAGAATAAAATAAATGAAAAAGAGAAATAAAAAGAAAATACGTTACAGTAGATATTTTTACATGTGGGTGGTTAGTTGGACGTTTTTAAACAGAATTTTATAATATGACCGGAGGTAAAAAATAATGTAAAATAATAATAAAAAAAGAAGAAATCTCCATATTCATATGTATTATTAAAATTACCTTTTGTCTACATTCCTTTCTTTTTTTATACCATACCAAGCAACATATATATTACATCCTCAAATGTCATATGGTATATACTGTATAGCTGCTTCCTTTCACTGCTGCTGTTGCAGTTTATGATGATAGTGATGATCTGCAATTTCATCATGCTCATGAGTTATCTGTTATGATTTTAAAATGTTGTGCAAAAGTGTTGAAGTGTTAAAAAGTCATCGCATGCAAAAACAGACAAGGAAAGTAGGCAAAACTAAAGTAGTCTTATGAAAAGTTGTTTTTGTCGTATTTTATGCCTAACAGCGTATCATACATTCAAATTAGCATACTTATCTGTATTTCCTATGCGAACTTTTTTATTTTTCTTTTCTTTCAACAATAATTTAGTTTACCCCAATCCAACAATAAACTAAAAGGCTGTCTATGATAAAGGCAATACCTATATGTAGCTCAAAATATTGTTGGCAACTTAAACAGTATTAAACCATATTTTTCTATATTTTATAAGAACTTTGTACTACAGAAAGTAAAAAACACCGAAGCTATAATGTTTTGTTAAGGAATAAATTTTATTTAGAATCGACTTTTGCTTGATAAGAGAGGGCCGACTATAAAAATGTATTTTTATATGATTTATTTAACGGATAAGATCTTCTAAACTTATGTTTTCCAAGCAGATCATATGCTACAGGTGTTATATTGTCGATATATAGATTTCTCTATAATATAAAATCTCCGGTAATATTAATTACATAAGGTAACGCTATGGCTTGTACGAAATGTGACATTCTACTATTCACTCTAAAGGAAGACATTATTAAAAATTTTTTTCTGTGAAAAGTTGTTCACCTATAAAAATGAGTGAAAATTCGAAACACTGTCGTCATATTTTGCTTTCTAAAAAGGGTTTTCCAAAATTAACGCAAGATTTGAATTAAAAAAAAACATAGTTTTTAGTGTTTCTTTTTTAGATTGAATCATAAAGTACATAGGATAAGATTATTTATGGAATGACACATCGTGGCAAATGGTCTCCCAGGCTTTGTATGCACATACGCATCCATTTGTTAATTTTTCCATGACCATTTTACATAAATACAGCTGAATATCGTTGATCCAAAGTTGAAACTTCTCGTTTAATGCACGGGTGGTTGCGACTTATTGACGTATACCTTATTTAAATAACCCTATAAAAAGAAATCTAATGGTGTTAAATCACGCGATCTAGTGAGCCACCGAAAACGATAGAGTAAGCGACCAGGAAATGTCTTATGCAGTAATTTCTTTCTTTTACGGGCTGTATGGCATGTAGCACCTCCTTGTTTAAACCACATATTGGCCACAAATATCTGTGTTATCATGTAGCGATATCGAGCTCCAATAACATTCACTGCTTGACCTGCATCATTTTCAAAAAAGTATGGTCCAATTATGCCTCCAGACAAAAATCCACACCAAAAAAAGGGGCACATTGTGGATGCATTTGTTTTTTGGCAATCGTATGTGTGTTCTCAGAGTCCAAAAAGCAACAATTTTGGCCATTAGCACAGTCATCAAGGTGAAAATGTGCTTCACCGCTTAGGAAGATTTTGCTCGAAAAATCAGCATCAATTTGTTGATGTTCAATAATCCATTCAACGAACTATCTTCGCTGTGCATGGTCATGAAGCTTCAGTTGTTGTGTTAAATGAATTTTGTAAGCAAGGAGACACAGATCTTTAGTGAGTATACTTTGTAGAGAGCTTCTTGAAATTTGTAATTCTTGTCCAAGACGCCGATTTGCGGCTCTTGGAAGGTCACCGACACTCTTACACACTGCTTTGATATTGACATTTGAACGACCTGCATAAATGGCGACAAATTCAAATCTTGCGCTAATTTTGGAACACCCATTATTATAGAAAAGGAAAGAATACGTTGCAGGCTGCTGAAAAATCTGCAAAGAGTAAGGAGACGATGCTGTAACTAGAAAAACAGAAGTAAAATAATTTGTTCGTTTTCGATCTAAAATTTTCTTAACCAGAGTCGACATGGAAAAAATTTAGCAAGACCAGTACAAAAGCAGCGTGGACATTGCCAAAGAACGAGGCTTTCATTATCAAGCATATGAAGATAGCTAGATATACAAAGTAGCTCGACGTTTGGATGTCACATGAACTGAGAGTAGACAATTTAATGGACCGAATTTGCACTTACTATTCATTTCTAAAACAGAACAAAATCAAACCATATCTGAAGCGAACGATAACGGACAATGAAAAGTGGATCACGTATGGCAATAATGTGCGAAAAACATTATGGACAAAGCAAGGTGTAGCATCGTCCAAACTCTGGTCTAGTTTTATTTATTCGGTTGAAAATATTAGCTTTGGAACCGCTATGAATGATTCTACTTCATTAAGATCTTCATAAAGATCTTATACAGAAAAACATTCAACATTATTTTTTATTTATTTATTTTTTTTTTTTTTTGAGGTCAACCTGCAATTCAGTTTCTTAAAGTATTGTGATCTCAGCTTGAATATCTCAGAAAGTATAGGTATGCAGAGAGATACTCAGGTAAGTCCGTTGCCTTATTAACCGTTGCCTTATTTATAACAATATCCAGAACATAGTTAAAGAGGAAATGAAATAGTACGCAGTACAAATTTTCATGCTTTTCATTATCTACTTGAAAACTTTGAAGTCTATCTAAAATCTTTTGCTCGCAAAGTTCCACCTGACTTTCGGCAACGAAATTCTCTGCTATTCAATTCAAGATGAATGATTTTACTTACGTTTTACTTAAGTATTACTAGAAAAGCTTGGAAAAACTTTACAAACTAAAGACGTCAGATCATTTTAAGTTCTGGAGTTGGATACAAGATGATAAAGGGTGCATGATGGCTAAAGGAGCTATAACAGTCCACAGAGTAGTTATTACAAAGACCCTATATCGACGTGGTATAGTGGCTAGAGCGCACCTCTGGCGATATTGAAATATCAGAGGAATGATAAGGGGAAAAGGTCACCTACTGCGAAAAAATTACAATGCTAAGTAAGGATCACAGTCACCACAACTTAGCGAAGGTCTTCACCACTACAACCTACACCTACACTACATCTATGGAGGCGAGTTACAGTAGATTAGTCATCTACTTAGCTTGAAAATCAACTAAATTACTGAAACTGAAACAAAGTAAGGATGTTTCGTAGAAAGCCAATATATTCCCTAGAGGATGACGAAGAAGAAAAAATATTGACGCTTAAGGCGTTAATCTGGTGCCCTACTTAAAAATTTTGAATTTCTGCTTGCTTACACAAAAGTATATTATTGGGAACAGGTATAATATTCTTGATTGAACACCTATGTGGAGTTCTCAAAAGAAGTGTGGAAAATTGCAAATTGCGTTTAATTGTATTAAGCCTAGCAATTGCTACAGAAGAGTGAATACTCTGTCCCGCCGTATACAATCCGCTACTAAGGTGTAAAATTGGTTAATTTAAGTAAACTCAATTAACTGTGCCAATAAATCCCAATTTATGATATTGTTGTTGTTGGTAAGGCTACAAACATTTTTTCGGCGCGATAAAAGTCTTACACTCGTTGAATATCGGCGGTAACTTGTGCGTCTTTAACAGCCTTCCCTTAACTACACGATTAATAAGATGGTGTTGTTAGTTTATTTTATTATTTTAACGCATTCAGCATGAACTAATTCAGGCTTTAACTACTTTGCTACAAGATATGCTAAAAGATATTTCCAGGCTTGGATTGTTTTCTTGCATTATAAAAACTATTTATAAAAAAGGGATACAATTTTCAGGATATAATAGTGGCATTATATCATACAATATAATAAACTAAGTATGCCAGCCACATTTGCAAGAATAATTAAAAGAAATCATATGTCTGCGGAATTCCTACCGTTACCTATTTTGCTTTTTTTTACAACTTTAGCTTGAGTATCGAAGAACGCGACGACTTTTTCTTTTGATTTTTACACAAAATTTTCATTTCTTTCTGTCTGTAGTAATTCTCGCCTCATTTATGTCTTTCTCTGAGGATGGAAGTGTAAAAGTCTAAAGCATTTGTTTTGGTTGTTGGTTCGTTTTCTCATTTTTTTCTTTTAAAAACTTTTTCATAAAATTGCGTTGTTGAATGTTTATTAACTGAGGATGTATGGTAAACAGCAATTGCTGAAGTAGTAGCAGCAACAAAGAGATAATGGAAATATAGACCTACAAGTACCCTTTAAATACAAATATTCATACTTACGAGTACATACATACATATGCACTAATATTTTGTTTTGAATTCTTGTAGTTTCTTTGTAAATGTTCAAGTTCATCTTAAAAGTCAGACAGACGGGCAGGCATTGCATATTGTATTTGAAAAAAACAAAAAACTTTGAGACCTGCAGTATTTATTTGTGAAGAACGGAAGACAAATGTCTTACTAAGTGAATTCATTAAGTTTCTGAATATTGGTCGTATCTTTTAAAAATGTACATATGTATGTCTGTGTGTACATACTGTGTATCTTTACGAAAGAAATATGTAAAAATATACGTATTCATGTATGACAGCTTGTGTGATATGTTTTCTTTGTGTTGTGGCCTTTGGAAACCCTTAAATAATAATAAAAGGAAAAAAACTGTTTATTCATGTGCGTTTTTTTACACAATTTTTCTCTTGAGTGTTTTACTTATGACTTCACTTTTTTTTCAAGATGTTTGCAGTTGCTGAGATGTAAAAAGTAATAGTTCACAGGGGCCAACAATAGTTCAATGGCTAATGAAGTGTTCAGTAAAAATATGTCATATAAAATACTAAGTAATCGAAGGTATGATTCTGTTGTTGATTTTCAAAAAAAGCAATCTCTAGCAGGAATCATAGTTTTTTAATAATACTGAGCGTTTTTTTTTAGTATTGCTTTCCAGAGTCGTAATATCACTTTGCCACCTCAATCAAAGAAACATCAGCTCAAATACAATTTAAGATCGTGTATTGTCACCTGAGCGAAATACTTTGGACACTATTAGACTTTAGATACTTGATTTGCCAAATCGGCATTAATAGTACCGTATAGCCAGTGAGAAGTCTCATACTCCTTGGTAGATCCGTATATCGTTATATGAAATCCAAAAAAGCCCAAAGTTACATATCAAAAATTGTACAGGAAAAGCAAAAAAATGTTTAAAGTTTAATAATAAACCTTCCAGGATTGGCTTAGAATATTGTTAATAAGAACGTTATTTTTAAGTGTAAAAATGTTAAAATTCATGTGAGCATGTCAAAATCGAAAAGTTGATTTTGAATTTTTTGTAACTTTTTATATTTCATATGACAATATGCTCTTGTACCCTGTGTCGAAATGTGATTTGTTTGCAGACCAAACATTGTAATTTTTATTAGCGAAATGTGCTTATAGAGTACCAAGTAGAATGCCGGTTAACTGTGTGCCAGAGTCGGCATAATCCAGGGAGAATGCAGGTCGCTGGCAAGCGTTGTGACGGAGCGATAATCGTACAAAGGTAAATGAGCTACAGATGACGTTTAAATTTAGCGCTCACGGGCCTCTTGAAGTAATAGCTAAACGGTGGTTCTGAAAGGATACTTTCTCGGACACCGTCGTGATATTACTGATTGGAGGTCCCACACTAACTGAGACTCCAACTGCTTTACACTTCGTCGTGCAATTTGCTCTACAGAAATCACGAGTGCTGCGTATGGATATGTGGTTATTAAAAATAAATTCATTTATTCAGAATACATTTCGAAATAGTATCAATAGAACAATGAAACACACACGCCACATTGTGACGAGAGTCAGGCAAAATATACAAATGCATTTTACAATTAAGGTAGTAATTTGAGAATCTCTTACCCAGGCCACTTAACAGTGTATTTTTCCAAATGTTTTCTCTTTATTTTTCTTTTTTTTTTTGCTTATTTTTTGCCTATGCGTGTGACTACGTACGTGTGAAAACAAAAGAGAAGAGCAGATATTTGCCTGATTCTGCTCTAATAAATCGATAAAGCTGGATAACGAGCCATTCTAGCCCTCTAGTACATGGTCGAAAAGTTCCAAAATAGGTGTTGAAGCACTGGCAAATAATGAGAATCTTCTAGCTCTCCTGTATGCAATCGAGAGGTCGAGAAGTTCGAAAATAGGTGTTGAATCACTTGCCCATATTTCGGAGTTGTATTCCATTTTAAGTCGGATATAGGTATTGGAAATATTAAGAACATCATATGATGTGAAACACTTGAATGCTTCTTTATACGATCAAGAGATGTGATTATTTAATAGACTTTAAAATGAATTCTAATATCCAGAACATAAAGAGCATATGCCTTTTCCGCATTTTAATTACTCATAGTCACAGAAATTCAAAACAAACCATCACCACTACATCTATGTTTAAAAAACAACGTTAGTTCTTGCGCGCATTAAAATCGAAGCTCTGTTCTCATGACCCCTATTCATCGATCTTTTAATTCAAAGTATATGAAATACAAATGTTACTGTTAATGTTAAAAAGTAGAAAGCTGTTTAGAAATATTATAAATAGAGTGAGAGATAAAATAGAGCCTTGCGTACTCCTGAGTTAATACTGCACATGTTGAATTCGACTCTTTCTATAACCACTCGCACAGTGAGTTCTATGAGAAAGCTCAATATAAATCGAGAGAAATGACCACTGATACCGAGTACAATGAGCTTGAACATGATAGCCACGTGGCAGACATTACCAAACGCCTTAAAAATATCAAGAACCAATACCTCATTCTTACAAATTCCGATAATGGATTTATTTCACTTTGAGAAGACCAAAGCAACGATCACTTCGCAAATTGTTGGGCTCCATAGGGTGACATCAGATCAGGAACAAGCTGAATGACGTCTCCATAAGTCCAGAATTGACCACATAAACAGCTTATGTGTAATCGTGGAACAATCTATGGAATTAAGTTCTCAGCTGTATTTATGTTTTTTGGACTTCTGGAAAGCTTTCGAAAAATAATTTGCAATGTAATTCTGAACTTTCTTTCTTTTGAAAACTCGTAATTCTTATAGAATTGGACTTGACAAGCTGTTGAGCTGACCTATAGAAGTTCGAACTGGGGCTCGACCCAGCTGTGTTCTATCACCACTGGTAATTACTATAGCTCTAGGTACGATCCTTTAAGATGCTTCCGACGATATCAAGGGTATAGAGTGTGGTTTGTGGTTTACGCACACGATACCTGTTTTTTGGCTCACAGTTTCCAAAATCTTGCATCAAACTTATATAAACAATGCCATCAATTTTGGAAAAGGGTCTTATTCCAATTGCTAAATATGCAAGTTCTTACTATTACGGTGCCTCCCGCAAGCTTAAAATTATTTTTACAATTACGTGGATCACGCCTTCTACTAGGTATACTTTCATACTACTTTCACTTTACTCGTTATTAAATTGGGTTTTGAAGGGAAGAAATCATCAAAATGTAGAGAAATCGTCAATTTTGGCAAAAGTGGTTGCATTCCAGTACAAAAAAAAAATATATATATTACTTTTTGTAAGCTTGAGTAATCAGACAAATATAAGTGCCTTTCAGTTACCATCTCTGCAAACTCTCCTGTGATATGAGTGAATATGTAATGTGAGTGAATTAAAGTGTCATGACATAGTGCACACAGCTAGTAGTTCAGTCACTTAATTTTATATTCACACTTAAAGCAAGCACTGAAGTATAATAAAAAAAAAACGAGAAAATAAAGCTTTAAAGTTGCCAACCACTAAAGTTACATCATGATAGCATTGTTTTTGTTACTTGCAACACAGTGTTAAAATTAATAATAAATTTTGTAAATATTTACAAACACATTTGTATTATTAGCTTTTTAAGTTAAAATATAAGAATATTAAAAATAAAATATTTAATTTTCTCTTCAAAGACCACACACATATGTGCACTCGTATTTACGAAAAATTTTATCTAAAAAATAAATGAAATCATCGACCAAAAATCCATCAACCAAAGAGGGACCCTTGAAACAAGTAAAACTTGTACAATATTTTTTCAATTAAAATGCATTTGGCTCATTAACACCACCACACTCAACGCATGTTAAAAAGACAACATCTTTTGGCCTGTTTCTTAACTGCCGGAGGAGAATGCTGCTCGTGTTGAACTTTAAAATGCTTGAGTGCTTTCTTCACAATTTTCAAATTGAATATTTGAAAAGAATAAAGGGGCAAAACAAAATATTCTCCAAATGTGAAAATAAAATGTGTATCAAATCTATGGAAAATATTTCTATTTATTTATAATTTTCATTGCACTTGTTATAAAGGGAAAAATGGTTTTATTTATGGCCACATGTGTGTTTATATTTGCAAAGACCCTGGTAATATAAAACCTCGCTAAAAAAAGGCATGTAAAGTATCGAAATGATGTAGAAGTGTCTGTTTCTAATTTACGGTATTATTTTGCACTCAATTTTCACATTAACAGTTCATTTCATTTAAATATATATTTTTTTAATATTCGTTTCTAAAGAAATAAAAAATGTTATTCATTTTTTTCTTTTCTTAAGTGTTTTACATGTGTTAGATCATGTTTTTAAAAGCATACCAAATTGTTGTAAATTGCTGTTGTTGTTGTTGTTTTTTATTTTTATTTAAAAACTTAATGCTTTTTTCTTAATATTTTTATGGCAAAATATTCATCACTTCAGTTGTAAAATTCTAAAAATTTAATATAAATTTATGGCCTAAAGCATTTTGGTAATTAAAAATGGGCGTATTCGTATTCATATTTATATGGCAAATGTGTATAAAATTTTAAATTTTCAGCAATTTCACGTATGTTTTTAAAAATATTCGAAAATAATGCTTGGAACAGAAGAGGATATTACCTGTGGGGTCGTGTGCAGCGCTGAACAGACAATAACAGTTCATTTTTTATTGTTTCTTTTTGGTATTCAGCTTAAAACAGCTGTTTGTATTAAAGTTTTAGGTGATCAAAAAAGAATCTGCTGATTTTGGGTAAATTTTTAAACGATAATACACATACATATTTCTCATTATATTCTATGAATCTTTGCAATTTTTCAAGTAGCTTCACAGACTATGGGAGAAGCAGGGTTGGCAACACGCTGGGTAACCCACTTAAGCCCGCTCGAGTTTTATTGGGTTTTATATTTAAAAAATCCCGGGTGGGTTCATTGTTCAAAGTCTTTCGTTGTTTAATTACAAAAATTACACTCATACCTATTTATACGGCCTCGTTTTTTACGGCATTTCGCTATAACGTCCTGTGTTAATTTTGGAACATATTCACTTAACGGCACAAATTAACTCGTTATAGGGCTAAAAAAACGGGGATTCACATATTTTAAGAAAAAGAGCAGAAGCAACTCGTTCTACGGCATTTTGAATTACGGCCTATATTTTCAGAACCGATCTAGGCCGTGCAAAGAGGTATGAGTGTAATTAAAATTTACGTATTGTTAGCTCAAAAAAGATTATAAGTTAGCAAACATGTAGTCGGTAGCCGTTACGACGCTAAGATAATTATTCTCATATGCACACATGTATTCTATTTTTATTTGTTTTTTATTTGTTTATAGCATCACTCTTAGCACAAATAACTAACAAACTAATTAACAGAATATCATAAAATTTTAACAGCTGTGTTTTGGAGGTTAGCACGAACTGAAGAAGTAGTAAATGCAGTCAAACTAGCGCCATTTGTGTGTTAGTTTCGTTAGCTTACCTACTAACTTTGGTGGAAGCCACAGAGCTGTTGCTCCAGTTGCCGAAAATAGAAGAGATCTTTAAGCACCACGATCTTCTGCACTTCTTTCCCCATTCTTCCATGTTGTATATGCTAATCTTAGTTGGTATTTTTCTTCTTTTTAATTCAAAACTGATGCTGTTTATTTTGTTTATGATGGAGCCGACGCAGATATAATCGCTGCCTATCCAGAAGATGTAGTTTTCAACTTCCACTGTGTCTGCATAAGTCAACTGGACTTCATGTGCGTTCTTCTTTTCTTCAAAACTGATAGTTACTGCTAGTAATCAATCCATTATCTTAATTTCGTCGTCATAAGCGAATAGCATAAATTATCTGGTACAAATTTTGACAACTGGATTCACACCTGCGTTTCGTATTACGTGTTCCAGCAGGGTATTAAATATATCACAAGATAGGCTATCTACTGGTCTGAAACCTTGTTTGGTATTAAACGGCTCGGAGACAATTTTTCCTATTTTAACTGAGGAAGTCTTATTAGTTTGGTAGGGATACCAAAGTCAGACATGGCTTGAAACAAGTTATGCGTATGAGATTGTCGAAAACGGCTTTACACTCGACAAACAGATAATAGTAGTCGATCTAATTTTCTTGGATCTTTCTAAGAATTTAGCGTAACATGAGTATCTGGTCGATAATGGATTTGCCAAATCTAATTGATATGGTCGAATTATATTTTTGGCTTTTATTTTTAATCTTTCACATAGTAGCTCGTCAATACTTTGTATGCGATGGGAAGAAGACTTATTCCTCTGTAGCAGGCACAAACTATCTTTTCTCCTTTTTTGTGCACGGTTATGTCCCGTGTTGAGGTTCCAAACGTCGGCTATGCCTTTCTCTAGCCAGGTTGCAAAAAAAGCTGACGCATGCGACCTATCAGCGTGTCCCCATTAGTATTAAACAGTTCAGCTTGTAACCTATCAGCAACTGCTATTTTGGCCATATTTCAGCTAGGCAGTATACACTCAATATCCTAAACTGTGATTAGTTCTGTGGTGTACTCGTCAGCGCTACTGTCGAATACCAACAGTTGGGAAAAATGTTCTTTTCAATTCCTCAGCACACCAATTGTATCTGTCACTAGATTACCCTTTTTAACTTTGCAGTCTGATGTGCCTGTACTAAAACCATAAGTTTGATTCTTCATCTTTGTTAACATTTTTGCACTTTATTCTGGTTCTTGTACATCTCGATCCGCTTACACTCATCTCTTTCCATTTATCTTTTCTTCCTGAGAGGAAGATGTTTCTTCTTTTCTCCCAATATCTCTCCTTCGCTTGGCCCGTTGCTAATGTGTGTTTGGTTGACGTGCATGCCACATTATTTACTATAGTAGCACAACAATACTCCTGATCGTACCATGGGTTCCCAGGAAGAGGCTTCTGATGAGTTTTGCGGTTCAGTTAGCTAATGATAGCAAACAATTCTACTACTAAACAATTATATTCCCTTTCCAATTCTACTTTTTAACCATCAATCCAGGCTTGGAAATCGACCGTGGAGGCTTGTTGGCCTTCGAACACGATGTTCTTCGTTTAATATTCTCTATTCGTTTAATATGCAAAAAATATTGGTTTTTGAAGGTGTATGGCAATTACAAATAAAATCTTTTCTTAACTTGCTGAAATTTCTTTAAGTTTTAAATAATATTTTTTTGCTACTCTTCTTGGGAGCACAAGGCTTTCACAAAGCATCTTTGCCTTGTCTCAGTTTTTTTCATCGTTTGTTAAACAATCGGTTTTCCAGCTAAGCAGGTGTAGAATAGATGACGGTGTATTTGGTGATGGGGATTCTTTGCTGCTTATCGTAGATTCCTACCATTTTTGTTTATTTATTAATTTTTTTGTTAGAGGTCGCGCTGCTTGACCGTTCTATTTATTTTGTATTATATTGTTTTCCATTTTTTCATCACCACGGTCAGCATATTTCTTGGATAGATTTAATGAGGGAATCGAAACTTCTTAATTATTAAAAATTCGAAACTGTAATGATATCGCCGGGATTTTAACCTGGGCAGTTAGCTTTTGTATGTGACCACTTGAACCACTACAGAACGCCATATGTGCTATTATATGGCGCATAAACATTTGTCTTACACAGTCAGATAACGGTTTTATAGGAGACAAATATTCCGACAAATATTTGGTCCAGTTTGAATGAATAAGCTGTATCAGCTTTATTTAGAGAAAAAGTTTGCTGGGAAAAACATTTGATAATGAAGCCGATATATGTCACAGAAGGGGAGGAACAAAACTGCACTGGAAAGATGTAGCTTAACAAAACTTAGCACTGTAGAAAAAGCGCATAAGACCTAAGCGCTTGGCAATCTAATCTACGTTCGGATTGGAACTTACAAAAGTTTTTAAGCTGCAATAGTAAGTAAGTAAGAATAATGAAATCAGAGTCCATTTTGCTCAGCTTGATGACAATGGGCCCCATATATGATCTCTTTACCTATAAAAACCTTCCTTATAAAGGTACATAGGCACTTCACACAGTGTGGTGAGTTGCTGCAATTAATTTAAAAAAAGCGTACAAGAATTTTAATCTTTCATATCTAAACCATTACCATTTTTTAAATCACCTTTTGAACCCCTACTTAGTAATCTTACAAATTAGTTTAAATCACTCATTCAAAATATATCCTCGATTACTTAAACACTTGACATTTAAAGAAAAATCACGTACAAGTAAAGACACTTAACAAGCAGTGAATGTGATGACATCATAAATACTGATGAGAAAGGGTTTTAAACGACAATAAAACTAAGCCATAGAACAATCGATAATCACTTTTATATACCCTGCATATACGAGTATATTCATCTCAGAAAGCAAAAAGGATAACTGTGTCAAACGTGTTTAGCCATCGATTGTAATCTATAACAAATAGTGATTACAATAGCGATGCCGATGTGGTAGAAAGAAATAAAGAAAGATGCACCTCAAAGATACAATTGACACTTAAAGAATTAAAAAAAAAGAATAACAACAAAAAAAAACAACCAGCAGAAAAAGCGCATTAAAGCGGAATATAGGAGAGATACAAGGAAAATTAAACACTTAACGATGATACAACAACAAAACATTATTAATGTCACACAAAGATTACTTACCGGCAAAGAAAGAAAAAAAATTAGAGAAGAGTTTCTCCAATTTTAAAACCAAAGAATTAGAACTTGCAACATCCACATCCACTTTGTTAAATCTATGCGTGTGTGTAATAAAAAAAAAAACATTAAAAGTAGATTTCTAAAGACAACTGTTGGACTGTTCTAGTCAAGAATCTTCTATTGAATGGCGCCAATGTGTAACAAATAAAAATGAAATGTTACAGGTTTTAATTGAAAAATTATGTTCCTTGTATGAGACATTAAAAATTCCAAAAAGCCATTTGTCATCGTTCTTATTGGTAACGAAGCAATTCATAGAAAAATGTAATACGATATTGACTTGTTACTTTAAAGTAATTTTTTCTTTTTTTACGACACTTTCATGCTTTAATTCTTTACATTTTACAATTGGCAATTAAGTTCAAATGTAAGAGCATTTCTACAATTTTTTCTCTTTCATTGGCAATCTAAGACAAATTTTTCGAATTTATTTAATCGCCTTATTAGCACTTCATAAAATAAAAGTTGTTTTATATCGATTCCTTAATGCATTACAATTATCTTTTGTAATGTGAATAAATAAGAATATTTGTGGGTGAGTATGAGGTCTTAGTCATATAGTATGTTTAATCACTTTTTCAATTATCATTGCCTTTTAGCATGTTCATCAAAAAGTAATCAAATAAAGAATTTATTTCCAATCTGAAAAACATTTAGAGAGATTTCTAATTTTAATTTTACAATAATACCACCTTGATCTAAAAGTTCGCGGAATAGCCCGCGTGTGGCGGTCCCATCGTTCCGATTTGAGATTTTGTGCTATCTGTTAAGTTGGTACATCTGTTGTTGATATTCCCGCTCTGTCTTAGCGTCATATATCGACTTTTGCGAAAGCTACGTAGCCAAGAGTACTTCTATCTCTATGTGTGTTGGCGATTTTTTACAATTTAGAAATTGATTTAAATTTGCAACAACGAACTTATATTAAATTTTGCGTAACAACCGGATTTAATGGTGTGCGAAAGTTGGAAATGTTGGAAAAGTGTTTCAGCAACGATTCTCTAAAGAAAATAGTCGTTTACCAGTGGCACGAGCGGTTCAAAAGTGGTTTTGAGTTAATCGAAGATGATGAACGCAGTGGCAGACCATCGTCATCTGTAACCGATGAAATGGTTAATGATTTGGGTTTTCGTCGTGTAGCAGCAAAATTGGTGCTAAAAGACCTCAATTTCATATAGAGAGACCGTGTTGAGGTCGTAAAAACATGATTTGCTAGGTTGAATTCGATCCTACATTCCAGCTGAATCCGATCATTACTGGAGACGAGGCGTGGGCTTATGAGCATGACACGCAGTCCAGACATTTGGCAATGAATGGCGTTCACCAAATAAGCCGAGACCACAAAAACCACGTCGTTTTCAGTCAAAATAGAAGGCGATGTTCACGGTTTTTAAGGACTACAATGGTTTGTTAGGCAGTAAACAAAGAGTATTATTTGGGATTTAATAGACTTTTGCGTGAAGAAATTCGCTAAAGACACCAGAATATTTTTTTAATAAAAGAAGGATCTATGACAATTATGTGTGAAACAATATATTTGCCAAACGTTCACCACGGCTTCGATGGCATACCTCTCCTCTTCGGTCAATATTTTCAATGACCTTGCGATATAAATGAGGTTTAATGTCATTAATGTGCCAAATTATCTCATCCTTTAGCTCTGGAATTGTTCTTGGCTTATTAACGTCATTTTTCTTTTAAATATCCCCAAAAGAAAGAAGTCCAACGGTGTCAAGTCATATAATTAACACGAACATTGAATTTCTCGCTCAAAAGAGCCATTGTTTCATTTGCTGTGTGGCAAGTGGCAGCATCCTGTTGAAACGACATATCGTCCAGGTCCATATCCATAATTTCTGGCCATAAGAGGTCCGTTATCATCTCGCACTAGCGAACACAATTCACGGTAACTGCTTGGCCGATCAATTTGTTCGATTTGTTATCAGTAAGTTGTGATAACTTATTTACTTTCTTATGAGAAAATTTTTCGCAAGTTGTATAGGTGTTTGCGCACAGCCGATCACAACCGCAATCATGTAACAACTTCGCAGGAGTGTTTCGCACCATTTTGTACACCAGAGACCAACATGCAGTCAAACAGATGGTTTCTTTTGCTAAATCGGTATAAAGAAGGTCACGCCTGAATTCAAGGAGGTGAACATTTTTTAGGATGTTTCACTACCTTCAAAACTGTAAAACAATCAATGACATATTTGGCCTACTTAATTAATTAGGATTAAAAAAAGCGACTGCATTTGGTCAAGAAGCTTTTTTTGCCAGAATAATGCAATTATGCACACATTTAAGCTTTCAGTGGTAAAAATCCTTGAAAGAGGCTACGAACTGCTGATTACTCGTTCTATTTTCCGGATTTATCACCGAATGATTATTTTTCGTTTATAAATATGAAGAAATGTCTTGGTGGAAAGAGATTTACCTTTGAAGGTGGAATCATTTCAAACACAAAATACATTTGTATAACCTCGACAGATCTTATTTTTTAGAGGGATAAACAAAATTGGAGAAATGTTGGATAAAGTGTGCAGAGCCAAAGAAGGCCACGTTGAAAAATTAAATATATTTTTTTTATTTAAAAAATCTGTCTCTCATTCAAAAAGCCACGATTATATATAGCCGCCCTCGTAATTTAAAAAATAATTTAATAATATGACACAAATAACTTTTCCTCTTGTTGACGAAATCCACTGAAGATTTGTGCAGTAAAGTATTGGCAACCCTGAAAAAAAGAATTCGACAGCTGATAGTTTAAGGTTAGTAAAAATGGAGCGTTACACGATAGATAACGAAAGAAAGATTATTAAATTAATCCAATAATTCAATAATTATTGAACATTATAGAAAAAATAATGAAAGCTTGGCAGTCGCAGTTCCAAAATTTCATACAAAATGTGATCAGAATAGTGTTTTAATTTCGTCAAATATAAAGATATTAATTGAAAAATTCAGAGACACTGGATCCGTTGAAAGCAGTGCGTGAGAATGTCGGTGACAATCCAGGAACCTCAATTTACCACTTTTTGTGTTCTGAGAACCCACATGTGATTGTCGAAAAACAAATGCATAATTGGACCATACTTTTTTGAAAATGAGGCTAGTCTAACAGAGCTTGTTATTGAAGCTCGATATCGTGATATGATAACGCAGCTCTTTCTGCCTAAATAGGATGATAATGATGGGGCTAATATGTAATTTCTAAAAGGCGGTGCCACATGCCAATCATCCCGTAAAACAATTCAGTTACTGCATATGACATTTCCATGTCGCGTACTCTCTCTTTTCGGTGATCAGAATTAGTCCCCTAGTTCATGTGATTTAACATCATTAGATCTCTTTTTGTAAGGTTATTTGAAATCACAGGATCAATCACAAGCCCGCTACCACCCATATATTAAAGGAGGAGATGTAAAGCTACATCAACGACATCAGACACATTTATGAAAAAGGTTTATGGAAAATTTCGAAAAACCATGGCGTATGTGTCGTGGAGGCCATTTGCCCGATGTGTTATTTCATAAACAACCCTATCCTATATACTTTTCTATTTAATTCAAATCTTGCGTTAATTTTGGGATAAACTTTACTAAGAAGCTTTTTATGGATAAGAAATTGAATGTAGTAGATATCTAATTTTTATTAACGCCTAATTTTCATTACCATTTGATAATTGGTCCGTATATGGACCTATGACTAAAAATAAAATTAAATATGATCATTAAAAAGAAATAAGTAAAAATAAAATAATCAAAAATTTATTTTATTACAGCATTTCTAGACACAGACTACATCTATCTCGTAGCAAGCATTTATAATTTTCTCCTTTTTTACTGTTCAATTATTTTCGCAACAGTTGTGGGCCATATTTTATGCGATTCATCCAGCAACAATAATTGTCTGCTGTTCACACTGCACATTATTTGGTTGAATCGAACGAGAACAGAACATCAGTACATTGAAACGTAATTGCTGATGTGATTATTTTATGACATTCTCTCACTTGTGTGTGATAATTATGTGATAATGATGGTAATGAAGTTAATGCATCATAATAAGACTATTTTTATAGTTTTATAAAAATCATTATTAAAATAATAACAATAATGTTGATATTGTCTGCTGTTCTCAACTTATTATATCTCCGCACGCTGTATATGTATGAATGGAAACAGTATTTAAGTAGAAAAGTATTTATGCATCATGTCTGCTTTAAGTTTTTTCTGCTTTACGGCATTTGCAGACAATACTTTAGACTATAAAGATTATATGTATGTATGTATGTATGTGGTGAATATGTGTAAAAACTGATAATAATTATGTTTTCTTACTCTGTCTTAAACTCTATAAAATTCTAATGTTAGTCTTAGCAGTTTTATATAAAACGAAAGATACAATTTGTTGGGTTTTCTTAAAGCTGGAAAATTGTCTTCATCTCTGTATATGTGTGTTAAATATACAATTTTCATGTGCAAAAGAAACTTTCAATTTTGTCAGTTAATAAATTGACTTTTAATTCTGACACTTAATTTTCTTTAGTAGTTGATAATTTTCAGGCATTAGGAAAATTGTTGTAATTGTCTTTAAAAGTCTGTCTGCCAGTTTGATTCTCTTCATCTGCTTGAGTTTTTTTCTAGTATTATTTTTTGTCTTTATGTCTGCTGCGAATATGTTTTATTTAATTTCTTTATTTTTGTCTGTATCTTTTGTTTGATGTACCCTATAGATAAGAATAACCCAGACACATAGAGTTTAGATATGGTAAAAAACTGTTTGCTTAAAGTCAGCGATAATCACATTGATCTCCGGCAAAATATGAAATAACATAATATATATTAATTCCCATTACATTCCATGAAGGAACATGGGGACTTCTCTCTGTCAATGAGCTGCACCAGATTCTACTTTTAGACTCAGTGAAAAGGACCTACAGTTTAACGCCGGCTCCGAACGGCAAATGCATTAGAGAAGTTCTCAATAGTAGTAATACTCATAACCAGTTACTAGCTAATGTAATGAGGTGATACCGCCGTTGAAAATTTATTTTTTTTTTATAGATGGTCTGGCCTGGGTGTCTTACCTACCATACGAGAGCGGCACGCGAAATAATGTAATAGGTGTATATAATAAGTGGCAAAAAGCATCTAGAACAGCGCTTTAATGTGACTAGAATCCGTTTAGTTAAGGCCAAGCTTTGCGCTGAGTATTATTCATTGAATCAAACAAAAAGTCGAAGATAACAAGAGGAGACTGCGGAAAAGGATACTGCACTATAACAACATGAAAAATCTTTATCGCATCTCTAAATAACTCACTAGCAGCAGTTTTATAAGTTTCAAACTACTTCAGAAAAGTATTGGAGAACTGATCAGGTCTAAGGCTGGCCAGTTAAAAATATGGCTGAATCCCTACTCGTTCCATTTGTCAAGTCAAACAAGTGCACAAGATATTTGTTACTGTATAAACCACTCTACTAGACAGTAATAAATCAATGGAACCGCCGATATCTGTAAAAATAACAGGGCTTTCCATAACTCAAAGAACGATGAAGCTCCAGGATTGGACAATATTCACGGCGAGTTACTAAATACAGCACCGCAAGTTAGCGATAAGTTTGACCAACACCATACTTGAATTCTAATAATCGTATCAGTTTAGTGATTGACTAAAAATAGAAACTCATAAAATTTCTGAAAAAGGGTGACTTGATACAGTGCAAAAATGGCCGAGGAATAACCCTCGTCTACATCACCAATAAATTCATAGCCAAATTATAAATAAACATCTCCCTGAGGTCTTTTATACGATGTTAAGCTGTGAAAAAGCAGAGGTCTGTGTGCATTACATAAGCAGTCTTCGAATCATTACTAATCGGTCCATTGGTTTCATTAATTTCGAAAAAGCTTACACATTTGGCTATTTGAAATGCATTGGTCTGCAGAGATACGAAAATAAGCGCTATAATTAAAGCTCTGTCCACTAATGCGAACAGTCATATCCATTTGTTAATAAAGCTGGTTTTAGACAAGGATATGCTCCCTCTCTACTGCTGTTCAACTTTGTTAATACAATCATATTCTCTCCAAGGGGTGTAATCTGGGAATTTAACGCAAGAGTGAAATACCTCTACTACTTATAGGACATCTGTATCGTGGTTCACAGATATTGCAATATAAAGAAGAAGCTCGATTCTGTGCAGGCATAGACAAATATCAGCAAATAAAAATCAACACTACAATAGTACTATAGCAAGCCTTCAAATTAGGAATTTGGAGAAAGTTTCGTCATTTTGGATCTCGATAGCAAACTTACGTCATCGAGTGGATCCAGTGCATCTATTCGAATTAAATTGAACCTATGCAGCCAATTTTTTGTCCAACTAAGCATTATATGGCGATATTCACACAGCTTAATTAAGTATGTCAATTCCTTTCTGGCATTTAGCATTTAGTTTTGTATATATTCGGACCAAATACAATATGCAAACTTTCTTTTTGGCATAGATCAAGCCAAGTTCTATCTATTTGAAATCATAATAAAACAAAGAAATATATTTTGAATATCAATGAAACAGGATAGAATATTTCATGACATTAGTGTTAAAATACGATTTTGTCGCATACAAGTCGTAATCTGGAGCGCCAATTTTCAGAAACGTTTCGCAGCATATGCGGCCGTATTTCGCAAATAACTCTTCGAATGTTAATTTTCAGGTGTTCTTTCTGACTTATCGACGTAGACAAATGACTTTACATAACCACGATCAAACTAATCCAATGGAGTTAAATCACTCGGTCTTGGTAAGCGATTTGAAATTACTCTTTACATCTTTATTTTAAATAAATAAATTGTAGCACGCGCTGTGTGGCAATTGGCGCCATCCAAATGACAGGAAGGTTAATGTCAGCTAATTGAGGTAGAAAAAAATGTCTAAACATGTCCCTATACAGTTCACAGCAACATTATGACCATCATAGTGTTTGAAGACATATGGACCAATTACCCCGCTGGCCCATAAAGCGCATCAGACAATATTTTTGATATTTTCGAAAAACGAAGAACTAATTTTGTAATTTTTGAAGTTAAGCGAGTATAACAATTATTTAAAAAAAAAAAAATTTTAACAATTTGCCAACATTGTTTTGGTGTAAGTCTATCTATAATGAAATGTTAAACAAAACTACACAAAAAGCAACTATCAGCTGTTAAATTGGTTCTGAAATATAGCAGTGTTGCCAACTTAATGCAATGAACTTCTAAAAAAAGCACTCGATAATAATAAAAGAAATTAAGCGAACAATATTTAGATGCATTGTCAGCTGTGACTCAAGGAAGTGCTCATCGAATGAAAACCACAGGGAAACTGATGGATTAAAGGAAGAAGAAACACGAGAAAAAGCTGCTTGTTATAGGACCTCTGGGATCCACATAAACATTAGCTTTAGATATTTATCCTAAGGAGGGACTTATTATGGTATTTGGAGGAACTCTAACTTTGATTTAATAAAATGTTGGTTTCTTTATCATTTAATAGGGTTTTTTAAAGTCATTGTTAACTAGTTTTTAGGTTGCTGAATTAAACTTTTGTCTTCTTACAAAATTTCAGTCATGTTGTAATTAATCATTTTAATGTAACATGTGATTGCTGGGGAAAAGAAAAAATAAATTCAACTGAATATTGCTAAGAAAGTTCTAAATGTGCTCATTTTTATTTTTAAGTTGACACTAATTATTTTAGTTAATCATTTGAAAAAAATAAGTTTAAAAAAAAGAAGGAAAAGAGCTCTATGAAGTTCTAAAGATTTCTGGGGAAAAAATTAGTCTTTGAAGTTAAAAATGATTAATGATATGATTTTATAATATTAAATAAATAAAAAGAAAATAAATTCGTTCCTACAAGCTTAAACTTAATATAAAGAAATGTTATAATAAGGATTAGAATTTAAACTTTAAGACTAAATTTTGATATATATTTTTATAAAGGGTCCGCCAAATAATTTTTTTTTTTTAATATTATAAAAAAATACTACTGAATATTTTCTCAAATTTCTTTTTTTATTTGAAAGTACAATGCTTCCGGTTAATAATGGAAAATAATTTCATTCAAATGGCTGCCTCGGCTGGCCATGCAGTAGCCTACACGATCGGTCCAATTTTTAAGCAAATTATCGATTTTGTGCAACGGTATTTCACCAATGGCTTCACGAATATTGTCCTTTAAAGCGTCAATTGTCTCTGGCTTGTTGGCGTAACACTTATCTTTGACGGCACGCCACAAATAAAAGTCCAACGGTGTCAAATCGCAGCTTCGAGGTGGCCAAACGACATCAGCTCTGGGGCTGATAATGCGATCTTCAAAAACAGGGCGCAAAACATCGAGTGTAGCTTCGGCTGTGTGGCACGTAGCGCCGTCCTGTTGAAACCAAATGTTGCTAATATCCTCCTCTTTAATTTTTGTGAACAAAACTTCGTTCAACATGGCCCGATAACAATCGCCATTGACTGTAACGGCCACTCCTTGCTCATTTTCGAAGAATGTCCCAAATATGTCTCTGCACCAAAATCCGCACCAAACAGTGACTCTTCTTAGGTGTATCGGCTTTTCAATGTATGCGTGCGGGTTTTCTGTGCCCCAAATGCGACAATTTTGCTTGTTTACATACCCGCCAAGATCAAAATGAGCTTCGTCTGAAAATATGATTTTTTTGGCAAAATCGGCATCTTCTGTAAGTCGATCGCAGGCCCACTTAGCGAAGCGAAGTTCAAGCATATGCACAACCATATTCGTTCAGCGGAAGGATAAAACTAATTATCTGTCAAATCTGACATGAGCTAAGTGTTACCATTCACGAAATAAGCACTAGTTGAAAAAAAAACGTTAGATGGCGGACCCTTTATGTACTAATGATCTAAGATTACAAAAATCCTTAACATCTAAAAAAAATATCGTTAAAACACAAATTCAAAGACATTGAAAGTATTACTTTTTTGGTATAATTTTTCCATCAAAATTCAAATATCGAATTGATGTCTTTTCAAAAACCAAATGCTATTTGTATTAGATTCGTAATAGAAAAAACAAATATAAATATATATTTTATATATACAAATATATATATTTTTTTTAATTTAAGCATAAATACTCGTATGTAATATTATATGCTCATTGTTTGATTTTTTCATATTTTTATGGAAACTATTAACATCATTATGCATTTTTTGCAAACGAACTTTCTTCTTCTCTTGTATTCCTTTGTATTCACTTCTTCAGCTATTGTTTCTCAATGTATATAATTTATACTGCCAATGATGATAATACGACAAAATACAGAATGCATTTGTGCGACAATACGGTTCTATAAAGACCTTAAAATATGCTTAAATACATTAAAAAACAAAAGCAGATGACAAAAAAATAAAATATTTCATTTTTTATATACATATGCAATGAACATTTGAACATGTTTGTTGCAGATCAAATATTAAAGCTATAAGAAAGGCTACAGAGATGGGACTCATATGTAAAGGAATCAAAGAAGGTTTTGAATTTTGTTTTTTATTTCATTGTATACATTATGAATTTTTAAGCGAGCAGAAATATTTAATACATATACGATGGTAGTCAAAGAAATCTATAGTATCGGGTGGGCCATATATCGGCTATTTCGCATTTGGCAATACTTATTTCATTCTATTCTGTCACAAATTTCAGTATATTATCTCACTGAACGAAATGAATCGATTTACGCTTGAGCAACAATGGGGTTTAGTGGAAATTTACTTCCAAAACAAAGACAATTGGTCGGAAATTGCAAAAAGATAAAAAAAAAATGATTATCATCAAAAATCATCGATCTATGGTGTCACGCAAATACTCCGTACTTGCTGCAACTAGAAAACTGTTGATTTTACCAGACCAGAACAAGACCGTCACAAGAAACCGAACACAGTACAGCATTTTCTGTAAAACGTTCGGAATATGAGACCAAACATGATGTCTTAATATCCCATTGGCCGAATGCTGCGAGACCAATTAAAAACTATTCAAAAAAGAATGGTTAAGAAGTTTTACTCACCCGATAGCTCTTTTAATAAAGAGTCCATATATTGCCAGAAATATGAAAAAAGAACCAAAGCTTGTGATGACCAATACTCTGAATAAATTTATAGTGTACGAATGTTTTTGTACCAAAATTATGGAACTTTATACGACCTATTTAGGGCAAGATATCAAACAACATTAGCAGAAATGCATTCGACTGATATCTGAAAGGTAACCGTAAAATAAGGAAATATGCATATAAATGAAGACGTTTGAACATTGATAAAGCTGCAACTAACAATGAGCAGGCCTTCTTGCGCTTAGACTCTGTACGTTTACATATATTTCATTAAATAATACGGTGCGAGAAAATGAACGAAGTTGAAATACCTGTGAAATGATACTGCTTTTCTATTAGGCGCTGTCGAGTAAAACAAGGATCTGTTTTTGGAAGTTTCAAAACACCTCCAAGATTTCGAGTTATGGGTATAAAACCGGTTTTCGGCACTACATGCACTTATAAGCTAATAACTTTTCTGAATATTACTCGATTATAAGTTTCTCTTCGGATTTAGAAAGAAGAGAAGTAGGTATTTTTAATGATATATATGTAGTTTAAGGCCTTAAAGGATCAAAGTGTATTTCTCCAACAAACACATTTTTCATCAAATTTGTTCCACATTTTTCAACGTCACATTTTTTCCATCAATTTCCAACTGATTTCTAAGTCTTATTTTATGTAAACATAATATAATTCCTTAATTAATTCATCATATATAAAATGGTGCGCAAAAACGCATCTAAAGTTGAAAAATATGAAAAAATTGAATGAAAAATGTGTTTGCATGAGAAATACCCTCAGATTCTTCAAGTCTACTTGAACGATATATACAGTCACTCACAGCTTATTTGATGCAGTCATGGGACTTAAGAAAATTTTCAAATATTTTGTATGTTGTTGCTTATAGCACAAAGAAAACATACGTCAACAATATTGCTAAAGAGTAGATTTTATTAAATAAAAAATTAACAGGAAATAACTCAATATAAAAAATATAACAAAATAAAAAATACCTCGAATTTTCGGCTCACAGCTTAAAAAATGCAAATCAATTCTGCGTTTTCTCTTCTTGACATTAATCAGTGGCTTGATTCGAGCGTTCCGGACATGGAAATTTGTCTGTCGCATAATTTTTCGAATAGTTTTCGGCTTCAACTTCCAACTTCGGAGCACTAAGAACGAATTTTTTCTTAACTTATACGATCCACCCACCTATCGGTATAATAAATTACCTTGTTTGGTGCTACTTTAGACTTATTTTCAATTAGATTTTCATCAGTATACCTTTCTATATGTGCTGAACTGATGCAGAACTCAATGCGACAATTTCCTTCCTGGAAATGTCGAATGACATCCACCCGCTTTTCAATAAAAGTTTGCTTTTTCATTTTAAAAAATTACGACGAAATACTTCCAAATCGAACTTTTCTCATAAAATTATGCTTTTAATTGTTGTTTTCTGCCTACCTACACCAAAAATATGTAAAATTGGCCCATTATTTTACTGTTGTTTTTATGTGAACATTATTTGTTTTGGCGATATATCTTTAAGAGTATACTTTGTTGTTGTTTCTTAATTAACATATGTAATTAAATAAAGATTTTAATATCTATGTGCATTTTTGCCCTTAAACGTAATAAATTTTAACATTTTTGACCAAAATTTTTAACTGCAAATGCCTGTATCTAATAAAATAGTTTTTTTTTTTTACTCGTAAGGTAAAGAAATTCGAAAACAGACGGCAGCGCCTTTCAGAAAAATAATATCACATGCCTGGTATTTTTTCTTTTGCCGCACCGTGTAATTTTTTAGAAATCATGTCAACAAAAAATATGATTTGAATTTTTAAAAATGAATGTTATCCTTATTATTATTCTTATTCTTGTTCTTATTCTTATTCTTATTCTTATTCTTATTCTTATTCTTATTCTTATTCTTATTCTTATTCTTATTCTTATTCTTATTCTTATTCTTATTCTTATTCTTATTCTTATTCTTATTCTTATTCTTATTCTTATTCTTATTCTTATTCTTATTCTTATTCTTATTCTTATTCCTATTCTTATTCTTATTCTTATTCTTATTCTTATTCTTATTCTTATTCTTATTCTTATTCTTATTCTTATTCTTATTCTTATTCTTATTCTTATTCTTATTCTTATTCTTATTCTTATTCTTATTCTTATTCTTATTCTTATTCTTATTCTTATTCTTATTCTTATTCTTATTCTTATTCTTATTCTTATTCTTATTCTTATTCTTATTCTTATTCTTATTCTTATTCTTATTCTTATTCTTATTCTTATTCTTATTCTTATTCTTATTCTTATTCTTATTCTTATTCTTATCCTTATTCTTATTCTTATTCTTATTCTTATTCTTATTCTTATTCTTATTCTTATTCCTATTCTTATTCTTATTCTTATTCTTATTCTTATTCTTATTCCTATTCTTATTCTTATTCTTATTCTTATTCTTATTCTTATTCTTATTCTTATTCTAATTCTTATTCTTATTCTTATTCTTATTCTTATTCTTATTCTTATTCTTATTCTTATTCTTATTCTTATTCTTATTCTTATTCCTATTCTTATTCTTATTCTTATTCTTATTCTTATTCTAATTCTAATTCTTATTCTTATTCTTATTCTTATTCTTATTCTTATTCTTATTCTTATTCTTATTCTTATTCTTATTCTTATTCTTATTCTTATTCTTATTCTTATTCTTATTCTTATTCTTATTCTTATTCTTATTCTTATTCTTATTCTTATTCTTATTCTTATTCTTATTCTTATTCTTATTCTTATTCTTATTCTTATTCTTATTCTTATTCTTATTCTTATTCTTATTCTTATTCTTATTCTTATTCTTATTCTTATTCTTATTCTTATTCTTATTCTTATTCTTATTCTTATTCTTATTCTTATTCTTATTCTTATTCTTATTCTTATTCTTATTCTTATTCTTATTCTTATTCTTATTCTTATTCTTATTCTTATTCTTATTCTTATTCTTATTCTTATTCTTATTCTTATTCTTATTCTTATTCTTATTCTTATTCTTATTCTTATTCTTATTCTTATTCTTATTCTTATTCTTATTCTTATTCTTATTCTTATTCTTATTCTTATTCTTATTCTTATTCTTATTCTTATTCTTATTCTTATTCTTATTCTTATTCTTATTCTTATTCTTATTCTTATTCTTATTCTTATTCTTATTCTTATTCTTATTCTTATTCTTATTCTTATTCTTATTCTTATTCTTATTCTTATTCTTATTCTTATTCTTATTCTTATTCTTATTCTTATTCTTATTCTTATTCTTATTCTTATTCTTATTCTTATTCTTATTCTTATTCTTATTCTTATTCTTATTCTTATTCTTATTCTTATTCTTATTCTTATTCTTATTCTTATTCTTATTCTTATTCTTATTCTTATTCTTATTCTTATTCTTATTCTTATTCTTATTCTTATTCTTATTCTTATTCTTATTCTTATTCTTATTCTTATTCTTATTCTTATTCTTATTCTTATTCTTATTCTTATTCTTATTCTTATTCTTATTCTTATTCTTATTCTTATTCTTATTCTTATTCTTAATCTTATTCTTATTCTTATTCTTATTCTTATTCTTATTCTTATTCTTATTCTTATTCTTATTCTTATTCTTATTCTTATTCTTATTCTTATTCTTATTCTTATTCTTATTCTTATTCTTTTCTTAATTTATGATCTTCATTTGGCGAAAAAAATGCAATTTAAAAAATAATACAAATATTATATTTTCTCCCTATTAGGCAAAAATTTTCATAACGATAACAAACAACCAACTGACCAAATATGATTGATTTGAATTTCAATCAATTTCAATTTATTTTACGATAACATTTGTATACTCATATGTAGTAACTAATGCTTAGTTAGTTACCTACTACAATAGCATAATTACCGTTAAGAATTTATTACATTTACAATTTATTCAATATACGAGTAGTTTTTCTATTTATTTTGTTCCTTCTGATACGTTTTTATATATGAGAGTCAATACGAAGCCCCCTTAACATTTATTGTAATGGTAAGTAATATTTTTTTCTAGCTTTTCTTTATTTTATTCTTATCTTAATTTCTATATAAAAGAAAATAAAAAGTTTTTTTTCAATATTATTTTTTGTACTACTACAACAATGCAACCGTGTACAGCATTGAGTTTTGCATTAATTTTCGTATTGCATGAGTAAGATTATTCAATTGCAATTTTGTTTTCCTTGAACATTTTACACAGATGCTGCACATGTCATTTCAAAAAAGAATTATATAAATCCCCCCCGAATGAAATCAGCCTAAAGCTTTTCTTATTGCATTCTGTTGTTGTTATTGTTTTTGTTTCTTTTCGAAAGAGTAGAAGAAAAAGTTTCAATGGTTTTATGAAGTAACTAGTACATGTATTTTAGTAGTAAAGATATACGAGTCCAACTATTTTGAGTCTATAATAATGCAAAAAAAAAAAAAACGAAAAAACACAATGCAATAGATTTAAGATTTCGAAATGCATAAAAAATGCAACCTTAATTGCCAACAATGTTCATCCATAAAATAGCGTTCTTAGTTGATTTTTCTTTTTTGTGTTTTTGGTTTTTGTTTCATAGTGTTTTTTTCTGCTTCTTTTTTGGGGTTTTAAAGTAAAAATGACCATAGTAATGAAATCAAAAGAATATGTATAAAAAAAATATACAATGAGTACTAAAAGTGATGGTATGAAACTACAAAGCTTAACATATCAAACAATTAAATAACAAATCGTAGCAAAAATCAAGTTCTCGTTAAGGTATATATTAATTCGAAGCTAATTTCTCAAGGTTTATTATAAAAAATGTAGACTTAGCGTATCCAATCTTTCAACTGGAACAACTATCAGGTGTACCGGTATGAATTGTTCATCAAGATATAAATGTCTCCATAGGGTACATTTATTGTGAAAGGGCCTTAATTTTCTTTCTGTGTTGGAAATGACATCTGGTAATCAAATTGCTACGAAAATAAAAATGACTAAAATGAAAATACACTGCATCAGTGCTTTTGGAACTGTATTCTACGATTAAAGTCTATTAGTTTGTGACAAGGTTGTTGATGTGTTACCCTGGTAATGCCGTACTGATTTGTGTATTTGACGGTATTGCCAATTCGACCATCTTTGGGTAACACAATCTTACATGTTTAAAATTAACGGACGTAAAATAGAGGATTTGAGAGCTTTTGACACATAACCGGATCTTTCCAAACAGTAGGCGGTTAGGTATATAAGGAGTCTGATTTGCCTACGCCGATATAGTTATCGTTTTACCAGTCATAAAGTAAAGTCATGTTTAGGCGTTAATAAAAACGTTGAATAAGCGAATATTAAGCGCAAGATAAATAAGTTGCTGCATTCAGATAAAGTGAATAATGTAAAAGTGGGGAAATAAACTCTGTAAAACAACAATAACGTGGTATTTATTTTATTTTGACGCAATTAAACTCAAACGTTTTAAAAAGGTTCAAACGTAACAATATTGAGTATACATCAAATCAGTGAGCAAACAACATCATATTTTTTTCATCGTATTAAGGATGACGAATTTTGTACCAGAAGATGATGATTTGCGGAAAGCATTAATTTTGCTGCAGAGTCGCATCGAATGCTTGTTCAGGCATATGGTGATCATGGCTAATCTGGGACAACCACAACCGCTCGGCTGCAAAATCAGATCGATTCGATAGGAAGACAATGCTGTATGACTGGTGGGACCAGAAACGTGTACCAGGAGCTTCTGAAACCCACTGAAACCGCTAATAATCAACGCAACCGTCTTATTTACCGGACTTGGCTTTATCCGTCTAATATTTGTTTTCTTCGATGTGATACGCGTTGGCTGAGCAGCACTTCGATTCCTAGGAGGAAGTCGAAAATTGGGTGACTAATTGGTTTGCTTCAAAAGACGAACAGTTTTATTGGCGTGGAATCTACAAATTGATTGAAAGATGGGAAAAATGTATAGCCAGCAATGGCCAATACTTTGTTTTTACTTTCCCATTAAAAATTAATGTTTTATTTTCACAAAAAACGCTAATTTCATACCGGTACACCTGGTACAACATGCAAACGTATAGACTGTTTTGCACAAAGCAACCATTGCCTTGTTGTAATTTCACTAATCAATAGTTCTCAAGTAAGTAGATTTTCAGCTAAGTAGATGTTTAGTCTATTGTAGCTCGCTTCTATGTGCGTGTGTATAGTACTAGTGAGGATTATTGCTAAGTGGTGGAGATCCTTAATCAGCATTGTAATTTTTCCCCAGTAGGTGGCGTGTGATATTTGTCATCGTCGACAGAGGTATGCTGGAATATCAGAGGAGCTTCGTTTTGACTGGAGGGGGATTAAAGTGTCTTAATTACACACGAAACCCAAAATTAAATTTTTTGTCATGTCCTTTGTTGAGGGCTCTCCTTACCCATCTCTACTCTCGTCTGTACTTTGTTTTTATGTTTCTTTTCAGTTCGTTTCAGCCAGTGGTTCTTTCTTATGAGCAGTAGCAGACACGTGTGCCCTAGAGCAGGGGTGGCAAAAGAGATTACTTCATTTGTTGCAGTAGTTGTAAGTTTTTGTAGTGAGAGTTGAAGAAAAAGCAAACAACAACAAAAATAAACAATTTTTATATGAAAAGCGACATACATGTGCTTTCATTAAAAGCTATCACACAATGGAATGATATTTTTGTTTATTTCTTAATCGCTATTGAATATTTTTGTTTTCGTTCGGGAGCCAATTATGCTTCGGCCATCAAGTGCCACTTTGGCCATGCAACATGTTCATATTGGCATATTGGCCTTTTCGTCACAATTGTCACCATCATATTCAGGAGCCTAGTTCAATGTAACGGCGTTAAATTTCCTTAGCGTGTTGCATATAGTCATCGAGGTGATCATGGTTGACTGAAGGGCTTTAAAGGTCGCTTGATTATCCGAAAGTTTATAGATATGGGTTTTCTTTCCGACTTTTACTGAGATAGTCTACCATACGAATTGTTGGTATTCGAGCAAATAAGAAATGTTCATAACAAGGAAACAATCGCCTCTGTGATAAAGTCATTACATATATCCATATTTCGACATCATCTTTTTTTGTAGCATAGTGTAATTAATTAAATAATTTATTGTTTGATTATTTAAAATTTTATCAGAAAATATATAGCAGTTTATGTCATGAAATTCTTTATTTCAATTATGTAGTTCTTTATTTCAATTGTACTAATTTACCTCCAAAATATATTTTTAATTGACGTTCTTAAAAAATCAGCACCGATTAATTACCTCCCTCACTGTTTTATTATACAGCATCCGATGCATTATACTGTTTAAATTTTCGTACCATACCACACTGGTCACATGCTACAGGCATGAGAGAAAGATTGTTTTCATTTCTTTAAGTTTTTGAAATACTTCACATTCTATACCACAACACAACAGCCTTACTTACTATAGTTAAAACCTCTAGTTGTCTATCTTTGTTTTTTACTATATAATCTTAAATATATTTATACTTTTTTTTGGTTTTCCTATTATTATTGCTGTTGTTGTCGCTGTTATTTAAGCTGCTCTAAATACTGTAACGAATTTTCAATATGGTAACGAATGGATCTAACCATGTGATCATCATCATTATTATTATCATCATGATCATTGAATGAAATAACAGGTAAGTTAAATTCTATACCATCAGTATGAAATTCATTGCTTAAATTGTATGCATTTTTTTATTATTGTTGCTGTTGTTGTCCTTGTTGCTGCATTAGCATTTGGTCTACTTGCATACATAGGCATACATAAATATACATATAAAGTCGGCATTTTTAATTTGGTGGCTATTTTAACGAAAAAAAAAAACAAAACAAAAACTTAAAACAATGAGCTGGTACCTGGTAGCCTTGGTCTATCGTAAGATGGTCCAAGAAAAGCAAAAAAAAACATATAACTCGTAAATGTAAAACTATGCGTATAAAATTGCACGCTTTTTTTGAAAATAAATACAGAGATGCCATTTAGTGTAGAAATGAGAATAGGTTTTCAAGTATTTCATATCTTTTCCTTTTTATATCGAGTAAAATTGTTGCCACAGTGCGCAATCAGTTAATAGGGTTGATATCACAATCTTTTTGTGTCGATCATATTGCGTCCTTTCAAACAATTATTTTGCAGACTTATGAACTTAGCTGTGGCAGATTTCGAAGAAGCATTTGACCATTTAAACCATCAGATAATCTGGATAGCCTTAGTTAGAAAAAGAGCACCCGGAAAAATAATTAATCTACATTATACCACATTCGTGGAGCCAATACATAGATATTGTAGCCAGAAGTCGGCAGAGGTGTTTCCTTCTGTTCGTTACTCAGCTAAAGTATCGATGAAATGCCATCCTTTCTATATCCCCTGGATATCTTGGAGATTAAGATTAAGGCCATTAAAGTAAATGCACTTCACTCTGATAATCTACTCCTCGACGTTAAGGTTACTGAGGGAATCAAAAATTTCACTTTCTTTTACAGCCAAACAATGCAGGACAGAGAAGCTCGAACTTTTGGAATCTATCACATTTAACAAATAAAGGGTGGGCCATTTAAAAGCTTAAAATTAAAAATGCAATAAAACAAAAACGTTTTAAAATTTTGCCAAATTTATTTTTTGTTGTGAATTATAATTGTTCCGGTCAGAAATGAAATATTATTTCATTCATATGGCTGCCGCGGCTGGCCTCGCAGTACCCCATTCGATCGAACTAATTTTCGAGAACTTTTCCGAGTGTATGGGTTGGTATCTCGGCAATGGCATCACGAATGTTGGCCCTCAAATACTCAATTATCTCTGGGATGTCGGCTTAACGCTTGTCTTTAACAGCGCCACACAGAAAAAAGTCCAACGGTGACGAATCCCAGCTTCTTGGAGGCCAACTGATATCACAATTTTTTTCTTATTAAACGCCCATCAAACGTTTAACGCAATAAATCGATTGTGGCATGGGACATGTTATAGGTTGCAGCATCCATGAAGAGCGGGCACAAAACAAAATCGGTTAGCATGGTACGATTGTGTCTTTATTTACCGTAATGGTTGCGCTATTCTTATTTGCAAAGAAATATGGGCCAATGAAGCGTCCGCTCAAGGCCGCAGCAAAAAGATACTCGTAATGGGTGCATTGGCTTTTATAAGAACACGTTTGGTATTTCTGATTCCCAAATACGGCAATTTTGCTTACCAACGTATCCACCAAGATGAAAATGAGCTTCATCCGAAAAAATGATTTTTGAAATTTTTTAGATTCTTTTTTTTATTGTTTTGCAATTTCCGACCAATTTTCCTTATTTGTCTTTGTCCTTCAGTGGAGATAATATACTGAATTTTGTTGCAGAATAGAATGACATGAATATGGGTAGATTCGAAATAACCGCTAGTTAAAAGTTAAGCCGATAGATGGCCCACCAGATACACAAAAGGTCAAACATATACGAGTAGAGAATGGATTTTTAGAAAATGGAAGTAAATTGGACACACGCTACGGAGAAAGGTAGGTAGATAGAAGTGGACGCTCCTTGTGATACCAGCATGAGTCATCATCCGCTCTAATAATAAACCCGCTAATATTTGCTGAGTCTGTAACTGACAGTGATCGCAATCTCATAGCAAAAATCCACGTGCCTATTTCTCCTGTCAAATAACGCCGGGCATATATTTAGTATATTTTACAAAATATAGACGATGTGACTCAGTCCCACACGCCTGATATGTAAGGAGACTTATTACGATGCTGAGTGTACCAACTTTGTCAGAATCTTCAAATGACCAACATTCGATTTGTTCCATTATCCAGTCAACCACCAACACTGACTTGTATTAGCCGCTGAGCTATTACAGTAAGATCCAAAGGAAAGAGATGTAGGATTGCCTCTATAGCCGATGTAATTGTAGTACCTGATGCACCAGTGTTAATAATGCAGGCATACATTTCTAACTACTGTATCAGGATAAGGTTAGCCGCATTGCCAAGGAATATTCATCATACAAATCATCCGTAGGTCAAAATAGGTGTGAACACGCTACGAAAAAATTCTAATAATATTGCTAGGCGATATGTAGTGTAAGGTAACAGACAGTCTCTGATAGACTAGCACACTACTCACAAGTCTACTAGAGCACCCTAGTTTTGAACAAAAATAGACGTTTTTGGTAAGAGCTCTGAAAGTAAATGTACTTTGACGAATGTAGATTTGTATCGGAAGTACCAAATAATTTAACGACTCCAACCAAAAGCAACTGAGTTTATCTTTGAGTCACAAAATAAGATTTAAAACTGATAGCTGTGTTGACAAAAAAAAAAACGAAAAAAATGCGGTGGTTTTAAAATAGATTTTATGAGATGTATTAATTAAGTTTTAGCCTAGTCAATCAATACAATCCCAATTGATTTGATTTTTGCAAGAATACTGGCAACCCTTTACTACTCCGCCGTTTCAACGCGTATGTAATGGGGCAAGACAATTTTGTACGTTTGTGTGTAACATTTCTTGTACCTTTTGAAATAAAGAAGAGCGCTTCGTTTGTTCTTAGATTTTTATCCTTCTGTCTGTATTACCATATTGAAATTTTACGCAGCTTAAGAGAAATTTTTTGCGTTTGTTTTTGCAAAAGTTTTTGTATTAAAATCAGTTACAGATTTAAGATCTTATTCTGTTGTTTTTTTTTTGTTTTTTTTTTTTTTTTTGTTTTTGGTTCTTATGTTACGCTTATATTCTTACTATTCAAGCACCACAAAGTTCTTGTTGCATTGTTTCCTTGGTCAGTTCGTTTATTTCGCCATCTCAACTAAAGATTTTGGTTTAGCGATTCTGTTCGTTTAGAATGTTGTATGAGAATTTGTTGTTTTTTTTTGTGCATTTTGCCAAATATAGCTTTAGTAGCCGATATTAAATGATGTGATTCTTGGGCACAGTAAGTGCGTTTTATTTTATTTTTCCTTTAAATTTTGTTGGTTTTCAAAGTGTCTTCCATATTGCGCGTTGTACTTGTACATACAGATGTTGCATCAAAATGTGGTATCATTCGTTTGCATGTGTGGCGATTTCTGTGACTATTGCAAGTATTTTATTTATGTATTTTTATTGTTGTTACTGCTGTTGTTGCTGTTGTTTAGGCCATGTTTTTAATATGTTCCTACGTTAATTGAACATTTTAACCATAAAAAGATTGATCATCTAACAAGTGAAATTGGATGTGCGTGAATTATTCAAATAAAAAACTAACAAAAAAATTAAGAAAAAAGGAAAACAATGCATACGAGTTACAATAATAAAAAAACCAAAATCTAAAAAGTCCACTTAAAGATGATAAATGGGGATTAAGGATAAATGAGTATTAAATGCATGCTATCAAATGAGATTCAATAGAATATGTTTATGGCTAATCGCAAATCTAAATAGGAAGGACTTTGAACTGTATGTTCATTGTTTCTTTGTCTTTAAAGTGATTTCAGTATAAAATGTTCTTGTTAAATGCAGTGCAGTATTGTGATCAAATTGGAGAATGTCTTTAGAAAATCAAAAAGAAAAAAAATAAATTAAATGTAAATGGTAAAAAATACATGCATAATTTGTTTACAGAGATATGTACTAAAATACTACTGGATTATAATGGTTTATAAAAGT
Organism: Wohlfahrtia magnifica; assembly: GCA_023159175.1. NCBI lineage: Eukaryota > Metazoa > Arthropoda > Insecta > Diptera > Sarcophagidae > Wohlfahrtia > Wohlfahrtia magnifica. The sequence goes on from JAKWBJ010000196.1 coordinate 1,945,040, forward strand.
TTTTAATATCTAAGGTTATAACCCAAATTTTTTGAATTCATTTTTACGTTTCAAAAGCTAATAGCATGTTCAATCGAGACCTCCAATTACTTTGTTTGCTAAGTGAATTACTAATACGAATTACTCTGTTCACATGGCACCATTGAAAATTGTTTTGATGGGTCTTCATCATTTTCTTCTTAATTTGGTTTATACTTTTGTTACATTACATTACATTTCGTAATATTGGTCAACATAGTCATCCTCCTGACACTGCTATTAAGAATTAAGTAGACGGTTATGGGACGACTGGCTCGCTGAGTACATGACAACTGTGAGCCTTAATACTAAAGATATCGACCACATGATTAATTTGGTTTAAATATTTGGGTTTTAGGTTTGTAAGGTGCAGTGGGGCATGAATTAAAAATTAATTCATTAACATAATATTGAATAATGTAACGAAGAAGAAGAAAAATTAAAATAAATCTTTTTTCTTTCAGTATGTTTTTAAGAAAATAATTGAGAAATGTATAAAAAAAGATGTTCTGCCCGTATTCACTTGTTGAATATTTGAAGTCGTTTTTGAATCCATAAAACGTTATTAGATTAGGTTTAAATCTTACATACCTACTTTTCTAATAATAAGCTACAAAATCTGCCTGGAATTTTATAAAAATACGATATTTCAAAAAGAGGACACCCCTAATGTCCATATAAAGTAATTCTTGGTTTTAAGTTGTTTAGTAAACAAAATTGCTATTGAAAAACCCTTTAAAAGCTAATTATCAAAAAATCTATTCTCTTTTCTAAATCTATAAAAAAAATTTCAAGACTCTAATGGCCTATTCATGGCCACTTAAGAAATTTTTTAGTTAAGTATTGAACACATAATTGAATCTCAACTTATAGGGTTTTTATGAACAAATTTGAATACAGTTCAACATATATAAAATGCGTATAAAATTTTGTCTTTTTTAAAGTGTTATCTAATTGATGAAATACCATATCTAAAGGATAATATTTCATTCTGATTCATTTTCAGTCCACTTTTGTGTCTTATTTGTCATATGCGTCATAATCTTAGACTTTATTACATTTTGCTTATTAGAATTTCATTATAACAAGTGTCCCCCTTAGGAAAATGGCTTTGAAGTATACATTTGAGATGATTCACAGCAAACAAACGATCATAACAATTTCAGTAGGACAAAAAACCATAAAATAAGTAAAACAGTCAGTCTTAAAGTCAATACAATTCATATGCACAATGAAACTCATATAAGAAGAAATCACAAAATTATGCATAAGAATTTCAATGCATATGCGAAGGGGTATCTTGTAAAGGAGACCACTTGAAAATTTATAACTTACCATCATGCCATGCATACTTACAGATACTTGAGACTTCAAGTATGTGTAAAATATTCTATTTGGCAACAAAAATTTTTCCTCTTTCGTATGTTTTCTTCATTGATTGGAAGAAAATATAAAAATCACGTTTTTATACTGCTTTTTTTTCGATTTTGTCTATGGTGTTTTTGATTGTGTTTATGACAATTCGTAAATATTGCGCAGAAAACATTTTATTAGAAAATAAGAATTGTTTGAAATTCAGCCCAAGGCCATCAAACAAAAAAAGCTTTACAAGATGACAATAATACTTGAAAGTTGTGCAATAAAATAAATCATTAAACACATGTTCAAAATTCAAAATATTTCTAAGTTTTTTTCAAATTTTTATCAAAAAAGGAATTGTTTTAAAAATATTTCTAAAGCTAATTCTGGCTTTCGTATACGAACAAAGTCTTATTCGAACGAACGAGTTTTTGACTACTTGGAGTTATCTTATTCGATCACGAATCGAAATTTCTAATGATAACTTTCGTAAACAAACAATAATTTGAACGTAAACTTGCGAGTTTTTACTTGTAAGCAAAGAAGCTTGCGTAGTAAACTTTTTTTACAAGCAAATTAATTAAAAAAGGTAATTGAAAGTTTATTTAGACAAACTTAATATATTTAGACATTTTTGGTCGAAAGACAAAAAATAATTCAATGCAAAATGAAATACTAAGGATCTTTATGGCAAAGCAAACAGACTTAGCAAAAAGATGTAATGCCAAATAGTTCCCAAGGAAAAACAATGGATTTTCAACTTTTGAGCTGTGCTTAAGTTTGAAGCCTAAGGTCCACCAATAAAAGATTTCAAGTTGTAGCAGAAGTTGACATACATACAAAGAAATAATATTTTTTCTTATTTTTAGTAATAACTTTATTGAATATACGCTGATCAAGAAGAAAAATAGGTGGTGAGCCCAATGAAGAACAAAAATTTTGACGGAAGCAGGCTAAGATGTCCTTGCGAAGATCTAAAATCTTTTAAAAGTTTTCGATCGCTTTTGCCAACAAAAACAATGGGAGATCTACATATCTCAACATTATTTAAAAAATCCAAGAAAATAAAAAAATCGTCTTAGCTTTTGTGAGCTTTGAACCAGTGTTCACGCACTATAACTACTTCACGACGTCACCTATTTATTTTTTGATTGTATTTATTTATTTTCTGTATACAATCAATTTCGTTATTTTTTGAACATAATATCCAGTGTTCCAAAACCAATTTTTTAAACCTTTTACTACACTTAAGCTTTAATACTGTAGTCTAATTCTGGCATTCGTGATCGAGATGAAATTCGAATCGAAAAATATTTTAATATCGTACAATTTTCTAATGATGTTACTCGATACGAAACGAATAGAATTAAAGCTTAAGTGTTATAAAAGGTTTAAAAAAATTGGTTCGTTCGTTCGAATAAGAATTCGTTCGTATACGAATACCAAAATTAGCCCTCTGTTCGCTTCGCATCAAGTAACATCATAAGAAAATTGTATGATATCAAAATATTTTCCGATTGGAAATTTATTTCGATTCCGAATGCAATAATTAAACCCAAGATTCTTTCAAACTTGCTTTCTGAGTGCCAGTGATATTTTTACAACATAGATCTTCTACTTGTGTTCAAGACAATGTAAGCGAGACTCATTCAAAGCTTGTGTACAATTTCTACTTACAATAGCACAGCCAAGGCCGTCAGATGAATCCGGTGGTATAGACATTGATGGGTCCAATCTTTTGAATTTGGGCAATATATATTTTTTTAAGTATAAAATGAAATTACTAACTATGAAATAAATTTTTTAAGTGTAACTGGTATTTTTCAAATATCACTTTACAATTAGTTGTTGTATTTTTACAAGATTGTTTATTCTTTTTAAGCATAATCGTAAACAAAAAACACTCACCTTTCGGCCATCAAATGGAGAACATCAAGACGAGTACCACTGAATACCAGTACGACTGAATATTACAAATGTATGTATAGGGAGTACAAATCCTTTTGGTTCCTTTTTTAGCATAAAAATAATAATGAATTAACAATTTTGTCAAAATAAAAAATTATGAAATCACTGGCTTTCATCTTTCCCTCAGCTCTGAGCAAATTGTTAGAATCTCGTCTTAGAAGAACTTCTCGTTTTTGGTGGCGATCCACTTTGAAGCCGATTTTATATTTCTTCGAAAGAAGTGATTCGGTGACATACTTTTTAATAGATATTGCATCAAGTTGTCTGTCTGTCCAACTTTATATTCTGGCCGTTTTTCTTATAATGCACGGTTCAAACGAAGTAATTGCAATCTGCTCCGCATACCGGGTCTTAGCTGCTCATAGTACACAATACCGCGTTGATCTCACTAAAAAATATTGTATTATAAGTATTAAAACAACATAATTATACTAAAAAACAAAAAACATAAGAAAACAAAAACGAAAATAGCAAAATATCAGCATATACCCCATAAGTGTGTTCATTCGTCGCTGTTTCAGTGACGACTAAAAGCAATAGCATAAGAATATATGTGAATTGAGAAGGAACAAAAGCCTTATGAAATGAATAGCAATGTTGTGTGCTCTGTAAGGCATTTTTGTTTGGCAAAAAGAAATATTTTAGTTTCGAAAACTCTTCGCAAATAGCGAATAGTCGATTATTGCGAATCCCAGGTTAAGCGGGTTGAAACTAAAATCTGCCACCACAACTACATGCATTAAAAATACTTACCTAAACATACTTACCATGCAACTTAATAATATAAAATTAATGTTGAAAATTTTTATAATTTGGAAAATATGTATACAACTTATTTTTTAATTATTGGCAATTGATCGCCACATTCAAGGTAAATATCCGTTAATACAATACTTACCAGGAAGAGAATATCAAATTTAATTCTCAATATAGTGACATACTTTCTTTTATTAAGTTGATCTTTGTATTTACCCTCTCTACGAGCTCTTATAAAAGAAAGTTTGTTTAAAATATAACTCTGAAAGGTTATTTTTGAAATTATTATGGTAACTCGGAGCGCATTAAAGTTTGTTACGATGATGTTAGTATTTACATGGGTCCGATTAGCATCGACTATAAAATAGGTTTGAACTGTCGAATACCGAAACATATTTTTTGAGCTACCGCTATATCCGAATATGCATGGAGCCAAAGTAATAATCGGTATATAAAGGGTTTATTTTTATTGAGCTACTGAAATCTGGCCAGACAATCACACTTAAACTGCACAAACAACACAGCTAAACACAGTTAATTTGTTCGATTCTAATATTTTGTTAGATAGTGTAAGTGTAGTGACTCCAGTTTTCATACAAATTTTACATAACCATCGGTATATCCAGCAATATATAAAGAACAAAAGTTGGATTTTTGGACAGACTTTACTTAATCAAAACAATGCGGTCAGTCCATAGTTGTTCCATTGTTTTCTACTTGACTAATAATTCGAAAGTATACTTTAGTGTCGTTTCAAAGCGACTACTATTTTTGGCATTTAAATTTTATTTTTATTTTAATAATGTATTTAATAATTCCACTCCACAAAGTAATGCAGACGCCAGTCAAAAATAACGCACGCAGCACATATACTGACTGCATTTACAGCTCTTGTTTTCAGCCATTATTTTTTGCCAAGCAAATAGTAAATGTTCATAAAAATATTGTTGTAAAGTTAATTAAAATATTTTTAATTAACTCTCTATTTTTATTTTCCTTTTTTGTTTTTTCATTACAGGTTTTATAATGTACTCTTATTGTGTAATATTTTTGGCATTAAATAGTACTTACCTGCCAAAAGAATGTGAAGTATTTGCTTCACATATTTTTCGCATTTCACGACGAGTTGGAAAAAAAAGAAGGAAGAGTTAAAATAAATTCCTTTTAATATTAAAATGAAGAAAATAATAAAGTTTTTGTTGTTTTTTTTTTCTGTCGAAAAATACCACAGACACAGTAAATATTTCAGTTTTACACTTCATTTAGTAATGACATGATAAATAAGATGTAAAACTTTTTTACAAAATGAAATAAAATGTTCATAATAAATAATGAAATGGGAGAAAGGAAAATAGAATTAGTGTTAGAAGGTATAACGGTATACATATTAGAATTATGGAAAGAGTCTCATATTATAAGTTATTGCAACTAGCAAACTAGAAAATAAAATTTACAATAATTTTTTATGAAATAATTTCTACAAGTCAAGTCAGAACAAATCCAAAATCAAGGGAAAATCAGGAATTTATGCAGCTAGTCGGTCTATTTATCTAATATATAAAATTCTCGTGTAGCGAGAGTGACATACTGAGAGTGAGTGGGTGACCCACCCAAAGGGATAATTTATGCCTTACCTAAATAACATACCCACTTCGATGAAATGTTAACTAGATAAATCTGCGTACCGTAGAACACATATGGCTTACTTTTTTTTTAAGAAGTACTCATAGGGAGTGGTACAGAGGCTATTTCTCCCTATTCCCAACTATTGATCGCAGACAAATCAAATTTGTTGGGTAAGTTCGTAGAGTCGATGTCGACAATTCCGCAAAAAATTAGTGTGGCAATCCCCCCCTCTCCATAGATACCTATAACTCGGAAAATACCCAAACTATAGTTTTATAATTTGGTATAGTAGTACGGAGTACCGCAAAAAAACATTTATATCAAAAATTGTGTCTTACTCCCATTTATAGAAAACGACTCTTATTATGCTTTGTAATATCAATCAGCCAAAACTTTATAATAATACGAGACTTACTGTAAAAGAGTTAATGGGCAATGTTATTGTAGCCACTATTTTTATTGGAAACTTCAAAGGTGAAGACGTTTTGATTCCATGCATTCCACTGATACCATCGGATTCGCCGTTTGAGTTCAAACGTGTATGATATTCAGTGCGTGTTGCCTTTCGATTGACCATTAATAATGCGCAAGGCCAGTCGTTGGGAATTTGTGGGATAAACTTAGAACTTTCAATATTCTCTCTCTGACATTATATTATTAAACCATCTGTATCATTCATTTATTGTCAAGAAAATGGAAAATAAAAAATATTATTGTCTTTCGTGGGGTATTACGATAAATATATAATGTGAATTAAAACTGTTTTGGGCAACAAAAATCAATTTTGGGCAAAGTTCGCCGGGTCAGCTATTTTTTTGAAAAATACCGCAGGTTATTGTAACCAATTGTAACTTTAAGAAATTTAGTAAGCTAACTTTGGGTGTTTGCGAAGAAAGATAAAAAAAAAATCATTTTAAAATCAATTAAAACAAGGTTGATTCAACATTTTATTATAATAATTATACATCACTCGCGTGTCATGTAGATTTAATATGACTTTACAATAAAGCAAAAACAATATTTTGTCATTTTAAAAAGGGCAACCCAAGCTTATAAAGCCTTTCGAAAAGGTGGAAATCATCATAAATATACATAAAAATCCAACTTCGAATTTTTAGTTGCTATGTGTTACTGTACGGATGCTAATCGTGGAAATCACTATATATGGTACTGTCTCTACAAGTATTCGTTAACCGCTGCTTAAGGAAACTGTTTAAAAATATTCTGGCCCAACTTTATGTCTAACAGGTACCTATGGAAAAGGACAGGAGAGCTATTAATACGCATTGAAATAGCTAAACGGAAGTGAAGTTGGATAGGCTACGGTTCGAGAAGTAAAAGCGGTGACATACGTAGCTGAAACCCTTAATACAGCGGAAGTTAGGCATGCCAACACCTTGATTAGATAAATAGAAAACGAAGTAAACTCGACAGGAATAACCCAAACTGAAGTAAAAGTATTCGTTCAGGACAGATTTAGGTGGGGGAATTTTGTTGCTGCTCTTATTCCAAGCTAGAACTATAGGATTTAATATATACATATGTATATTCAAAAAAATTTGATTACAAATTTGTTCAAAAATTAAACACCGTTTTTTATATTTGAAAGGGGCTTTACTGAACTAAACATGTTCGTTTTGGTCGATAACCTGTTACGTTTTACCAGTTCTGCAGAGATCAAAACAAATAATAATCTGAAGTTGCAAAGTCCGGGCTATATGACAGATTCATCAAAACTTTTTAGCCATGCTCTCTCAGTTTTAAGCTTTTTACCGCCCGTTATCATTCATTACAGAAATGGTTCAATTTTGTTCCGTTGTACAAGTTAATAGCAAATGAAAGTGCAGTCCTTTCAAGGTTTTATTATTAATTTACTTTCTTATGAATCCAACTTTCTATAAATGGTTGAAACTGATAAAGAATACATAATTCCCTAGCAACGTCCATGCTGCTTATGTAGCAGACTTTCTTAATTTTTTCTATGAATTCATCACATTTGTTAGTGATTGATCGGCCATAGCGAGGTGTATCTACAATATCAAAATAATCAGATCGAAAACGATGAAACATCATCTCAGTAAACAAATTTTCAGCAGCCTACGACGCAGCCTGTGCATTGTCTCGTAGAAAAAGAAGTCAAAAAATCATTCATCACGGACTTGATAAAATACATATTTTTTAAAACTAAGTATAATACTGAACGATTTTTAGTTTACTTCTCTACATTATCGCTAGAGTACGCTAAACTCAGCTTATTTATAATAAAAATTATTTTGTAAAAAATTGGATGTGGAAGCTTCAAAAAATAGGTTGTAAAAATCCATTTATTTAAGAAATCTTTAAAAGTTTGTTTTTTTTAATTACTGTACAATAATAGAAACAAAATAGAAAAAAAGTTTTAAATTTTGTGTGTTGTTCTTATTTTTTTAAATATTAATACTATTTTTTAATCCGCTAAATTACATGCATCAAACACATTTTATTTGGCATTTATTTATATCAGTAATTAATACAACCCTGTCCTACAAAGAACCGTTTTTATTCAAAAATTTAAATATAAAAAGTATATGATGTTTGCTGTTTTTTTGTAGGCGGTAGGCGTGTGCGTGTACTATTATCTCAAAATTTCGTATATATCTATACTTGGCCCTAATAAATGTTTGGACGAAATTTCATTTAACTACGACGACTTTTTCTATTTTTGTCAGTTCGATTTTTTGGGAACGACGTACTGTGCGACGCATTCTTACCTTTTCTAAAACAGAAAAGCATGATGGTAAGGTTGCGAATTTTTACTCGCTTTTAAACGTAAACAGCTTTTCACAGAACAATACAAAGTGAAGCTTAAAATGTCAAATTTCAAGGAGGCTATAGTTTTGTCTGATATAAATAGTATTACCAGTTATTTTATATTTCAGAGCCACCTGCCTTCAATTTGTAACCGAAATTTTTCGAACACAACTTTTAATTGTTTCCTTAAAAGGTTAATTTTATTAATTCTACATTAGCAAGCTCAATACTCAATATTAATTTAAATACATATTACACTTTGTAAGGCTTAAAATCTAAGATATTAGTTAGCTTGACTCTTAAGACTGTAATTTCTTAATATTAACGATCGGGAAGATCCAGTCGATGCAAATTTATTGACTAAACGTATTACGGGTTTCAGAAGTGCTTTCGGGTTGAACGAAAATGTCAAGAGTTTTATGCTCTGTACCTTCCACCATTTTCATTATGGGTTTTTATAATTTCAATGCAATGGTAATGCAATGGAAATTGTATTCATTGTAAAAATTGTCAATGCTTCGTTGCTGATATGTCAGCAAGTAAAATGTCAAAACTGTAATTTCATGCTAATATAAGCCCCTGTAGAATGAATATAAAGTTCTTGTTGGAAACTCTATATTTTCTACTACTATTTTCATCACTCGTTTTTTTCTTTTCTTTTAATATTTAAATAATTTTTATTCTTAAAATGAATAATATTTAATTTTATTACTGCATATACATACATAAAAAATGCTTAATATGCCAGCATAATATTGAAATGCCATTAATAAAACAAATAAAAAACATTGAATTTTAATTTCACTTGAAAAATACCATAAATTTCAAAAATTTTTGTCACAAAGAAATTTTATAAAAACAACAATAAAATTTCAAACAAAAATCTCTAAGGACTAACAATTCAAAATAGAATATGACACTTTGACCAAAACATAAAGAAATACCAGACTATAAAAAATTATGAAATATTATCTTATTTTTATTAATGAAAAGACATTAAAAAATTGCCTTAATAATTTTATGAATGAATGACACTAGATGAACCGTCTTTTCATACATATTTTGAGAAAAAAAATTCTTAAAAGTAATAAAAACAGAATTTTTAAGAAAACCGTAAAAGATTTAAGTAGTCAACAAGGCATCCTGGTACTTTCTTTGTATTTCGGTTTTATTAAGAAAATTAAAAAAAAAATTAAAATAACGCTCTGAAGGTCTGTTGTTGTAAACGAAACAAGTAATAAAAGTGAAACTGTTAAACACTCTTATGTGATATAAAAACCATAGGAGGTCCATAGGTCTTATTGAAAACTTTATTGTTTCATGAGTGTAAATGTTGTAAAAAGGAAGTTTTTTATTGTGTTTCTTAGGTAGCAATGAAATTAAATTTATTTGATTACCATTGTCGTTTGTTTTGTTTTCCAATTCTTTTTGCATTTATAAATTATGAAGTACGATGGAGTACAATAATATTTACATTTACAAAAGACCTTTTTTATAGAAAATTTATATTTGATTTTATTTAATCACATTTTTTTTAACAAAAATATTCTCGAGTCTCTAATTCAATAAGAACTTTACATGATTAAATAAGAACTACAATTAATTTAGATCTTTAGTTCTAAGATCCCTTTCATCTTTTTTTAGCTTTTATTTTCGTTACTCCTCTTAGGAACATAGGGCCTAAAAAAAGCAATTTCATCTTACACGATTTGCAGCCTCTTCGCAAGTAAGATTGTTTTGCTTTAGTTCTTGGAAAACTGTGCATCGTCAGTTGTTACTTGGTTGATAGCGATTCCTTGATCTTTGAGGATTTCACTCAATTGCCATCTTTGTGATTATGATTTTTTCTTAAGGTATCGCCGATTCATTTCCACTTTTATTGTCTTATCTGCTTCACTATAAATTCTGTATTTGTCAAATTCAATAGGTGTTAGGCCAGAATATCTTGCATATAATTCTAAGGCACTTGTTGATGAAAACCTGTTGCATTTACATGATGATGTTAGTCACAAACCACGTTCAATTGCCGTACAGAATTGGTTTTACATATGAATTGAATATTCTGAGCTTTGTTTGCCCGGGTGCCTATGGACGAGCTTCTCCATACTGACTCCAGTCGAACGAATTTCGCTCATTCCTTTTTGAGCATGTTGTTAATGTCTGTTTCTGAACCAAAGTTTGTTACCAATTAGTTGGGCCCATAGCATGATGTTCTATTGTTGTTAATTCCAATGGCTTTGATTTTCTTGATATTTATCTTAAATCCAACACTGCGAACCAGTCTCTGTAGGTCTGCTAATTTTTACTACTTGTTAGAGATCATGTGTGAGAGTAGACAAATATCGTTTGCATAATTCAGGTCCTCGAATTGTGATGAGAGACTGCATGTTATACCTTTTATCTGTGAACAGGCTTAGCTCGTGATCTCATTCAATAAGATGGTGAATATTAGAGGTGAAAGTCGACATCCTTAATTTACTCCAGCATTAGTATGGAACGGTTGGCTGATGCTCCCGTTGTGAAGAACAGAGAGTATATTCTGTGGTACTCTTTTTTGTCTAACTTCCGTTTGAAGGATTTCTTGAAGCCGACGAACTGTAGCAGCGGGTATATCTATTCTAGAGCAGTGGTGTGCAAAGTAAAAATGTAGTTGCGTTACTGAGAACATGGAAATTAGTCTTTTAGAGTTGATGTTTAAAAAAAAAAAAATCAACATACATCCGCTGCACATGCGTACTTGTCGCTGTTTCAGTGACAACTAAAAGCAAAAGTGAAAGAAACATTTTTATTATTTGTTTGTACCTTAAAAAAATTTGCGTACATTTACCATACATGTAATTCGTCACTGTCTCTTTGACGACTAAAAACAAGAGCGTAAGAATACGTGTGAGTTGATCGGGGACAAAAGTCCCACGAAATCTCATAATTGTCTTGGAGACTGTTCTATTATAATGATCGATTATTCGACTTATTCAATAAACGGCTTTCGAATAAATCGAAAAGAAGCAATTTGAAAAAAACTGGTTTTCGGTTAATAATTATTCAAATAACCGGTTATCCGGTTCTTTTATATAAATAAAATTGTTCTCAATTCTTGAAGCGCAGAGCTGGACACGTCGTTTTATGAATAAGCAGAAGGTGACGGAGAACTTAAAATTAAAGTGGCAATCAATACTAACAATAATTCTAACTAATCTCATAAAACTATACGAAAACGGTGTGCGGAGGCCATAAAAAACAAAGCTTATTACACAAAGTACTAAAAGTTGTTTAAGTTTCGAATAACTACGCAAAAAGCTAATTTCGTTTTTGTTGTATTACTTGGTAGAGAATGGAATTAAAGGTTTGTTATTATAGTTATAATTTAGGTGCCTAAGATAACAAGAATTAAATGTTTTACTTTAAATAAATCTATTAGTAGTATACGAGTCCTTCATTGCCTCGACAAGAGAAGCTGCCTAGGGTACGAGCGACACCACGTATTTAATAGTATGTTAGGTAACACACCCACCTTCCAATCAAGAAGTCGTCAGTTAAATCCCAGGCCACACCATCTGACAATTTTCAACACCGATATCACCTCCCAATACTAGCGACTGGTTATGTGTATTTACGCTGTGTAAAAATCACCAACTAGTATATCTGCCGCTCGGAGCCGATTTTTATTTTTATTTTTTATATATACAAACTAATATTTATTTACAGAATATGAGACAAAGTTATTGCTGCTCAAGTGTGCATATCTTTTTCGATCTACCTTGGTTTTCACGTTCGTTGTGAGACGTTCGAAGTTGTCTTTTATAAAGGGTCTGCAAATTTTTTTTTTTTTAATGCTATAAAAAAAACTACTGAATATTTTCTCAAATTTCTTTTTTTATTTGAAAGTACAATCCTTCCGGTTAATAATGGAAAATAATTTCATTCAAAAGTCTGCCTCGGCTGGCCATGCAGTAGCCTACACGACAGGTCCAATTTTTTAACACATTATCGATTGTGTGCAGCTGTATTTCACCAATGGCTTCACGAATATTGTCCTTTAAAGCGTCAATTGTCTTTGGCTTGTTAGCGTAACACTTATCTTTGACGGCACTCCAAATAATAGTCCAACGGTGTCAAATCGCAGCTCCGAGGTGGCCAAACGACATCAGCTCTGCGGTTGATAATGCGATCTTCAAAAACAGGGCGCAAAACATCGACTGTAGCTTCGGCTGTGTGGCACGTAGCGTCGTCCTGTTGTAACCAAATGTTGCTAATATCCTCCTCTTCAATTTTTGTGAACAAAAATTCGTTCAATATGGCCTGATAACGATCGCCATTGACTGTAACGGCCACTCCTTGCTCATTTTCGAAGAAAAATGGCCCAATTATTCCTCTGGGCCAAAATCCGCACCAAACAGTGACTCGTCTTGGGTGTATCGGCTTTTCAATGTATGCGTGCGGGTTTTCTGTGCCACAAATGCGACAATTTTTCTTGTTTACATACCCGCCAAGATCAAAATAAGCTCCATCTGAAAAGATGATTTTTGATTTTACAACATTACCATGATTTTCAAAGTAATGTCGCAATATTTCCAGCGTTGTTCAAGCGTATACACAACCATATTCGTTCAGCGGAAGGATAAAACTAATTATCTGTCAAATCGGACATGAGCTAAGTGTTACCATTCACGAAAATTTAAAAAACTTTAGATGGCGGATGCTTTACAGAAATAATAACTAAACTTTTACAAATATTTAAACGATGCTTTAAGCTAACCGGTTATTCGTGATAAATAATCCGGTTTATTCGGTGAAGGTTACTAAAAAAGTTAAGATTTTGAAAAAACTGTATTCGACAAAGCCAAAAAAACCGGTTAAAACCTGTCAAATAATAATCGCCCGATCTGCCTAGTGGTGGCCTGACCTATCTTCCCTGTATTATGACTGCTAGTATATGGTGTTACGCAGAGTGATTACTCTCCTTATTACAATCTTTCAAGTTGCCACGTTTTTATAGCTTTTCAATGATGCTTTTCTTCCAAATTGAATGCAGCATTCAACTTAAGCTGTTGGAAAGATTTATTGACTATCACATAAGGCAACAACTGGAAGGCACATCACATTTTGCGGGTAGCCAATATGCCTATCTTAAGGTTGAGAGAGTTATAGAGAAATCCCTCGAACTTAGAAGATATACGAAGGGACAATACTTAGGCATAGAAGACGCTCTTATACATCTCATGAATATGGGTTTCGAAAATATATTAACAGCTATTGCGACTAAAAAGAACTTTGTCATGGATCAACTATATAGAGCTCGTAAATACATCATAGTCGTATATCCATATAACAGGCTTATTAAGAGCAAGTCTTTCAGGGTTACAGAACAATATATGTATTGCAGCTTATTCTTTCTAGCTTGAATGCATCTGGCTTTTAAGTCGACTGCCCCCGATATTAAGTCTAAAATCAGACTATTTTACTTCTTATACGGATTTTTGTAGAATGTTCAAATTCAGAATTCTCTTAATAGACAAATATGACCCCAGAATATATATACGGATGGCTCAAGAATAAACTGCGGTGTTGGATCTAGTGTTTTCTACGATGGGCTTGCTATAAGAATCTCTTACCGATTTCGGATAACTGTAGTGCTGTTCAGGTTGAGATTAATGACGGCCATATTAAATTTTTGAGTATTGAGTGGCAATATTTGAATTTTTGTTGAATAAGTACACTAATACATCTGTTTTTTCCAGGACTAGGTTGTTTGTCGGATATTACCTTAGTTTTTATCCCTCTGGGTAGGGATTATGATAATAAACGGTTGAGCACGACTTTGAGTATCTCTCCGCTGGGGTTAATTAATAGTAGTATCTACAGACTCTTGCTTCAGAGCTGACGTAATCTGGACACTTGGAGAGGGGTTAAGTAAATTCAGTGTTTTTTTGATAGGGTACTCATTATGTAATTTGCGGCCCGTAATAACAGGACATTATGTGCTATGTGTCGCAGTGCAGTAACAGGGGGAAACGGGGTTTCATATGCCGTGTATTTTATTTCACAGGCTTTTTTATTTCACATCGTTAAATTACTTAGACTATATTTGAAAAGTCAATAAAAAAAAGAAATTTATGCATTATATGGTTACACAGAGTGCTTTTTTTGATAACATTCCGTATGCATATATGTATAACATTGAACCTTCTACACCAATGATATCATGAAGTTACACTCTAAATACAATAATTAATAATAACACAAACCACCTGATATTTGATTAATCAAGTGAAAAAACCTGTGGCATGCCTTAAAATTATAAAGAAATAGTTTTTTCTTAAAATAAATAGTCATGCTCAAAACACCATTCGAAAGCGATCATTAGTTTGACTAAAATTAAAGTTGACAAAATTATGGCGCCCGGTTTCTCAATTTTGCAATACACCAAATAAACAAGTTAATTTCTTAATATTATTTACTTAACTTGATTATTCATTATAAAATATTATTCATATTCATAAACTAATTCAAAAAAACTTGGTAGTCGTTGCACTACTAAAACTTCCCACACTAAATTAGATAGACAATTCATGCGGATTTTGTTTATTTATAAAAGACTAATTGCATAGCAAGTGGGCGCCTAGTTTTTGAATATAGTATTTAATTGAATAAACGACAGAAAAACATAGCATATGAAAATAGATTTTTTTCTTTTCAAAATTATTACAATATTTTGTTTTCTTATGAGTAATAATATTTCTTTATTAAATAAATGTTTACATTACAAGTTAACGACAAACAGATTGAAATTTTTAACTCAAACTTACTTGTGCAATTAAGATTAAAGAAAATAAAGAGCAAATTTTTAAATGAATTTGGTAAATTGAACATAAAACAAACAATTTATGGTGTTTGGTTTCTACTTGCTGTTGTTGTTTTTCTACTGCAATAGATCAACGCTTTCGGTGTAGAGGTTATAACAAATGCATTGTGCTGGTGATAGTGCAGTAATAGTAAACCAATTTAACGAGAGATAACTCCACATATGAATACACATTTGCAACGAATTTTCAATTTACTTACCAATTCACCACAAAGGCATGTACTGTAGGGTAAATCAAAGAACTGTGTTATTTGGGAAAGAAATCTCTTGGAACTCCGTTCGGTATAGTAACAGCACAGCACAGTAAAACTCATTGATTACTAACATGTACTTTCGTCTTTTCTGTATGCAATCGAGCAGTTAAAAAAGATTTTAAAGCACTAGCCTTTACAGAACAGCTGCTTTTCATTATCCTGCAAGTAATCTTACAGTTAAAAAAAATTGGGTTGGGGAATATGTTCCTAAGTTTTTCAGTTTTCTTTAGAAGGGGGACGGTCTTCAAAAAAGTCATGAGTTGGCCGAAAAAAGTGCTGCTATTGAGAGTCTGGGTGATGCACAAGCTTAATGCAAACAATAAAAATAGTGTTCGAATAATCTCTCAACATCAATCTTCGACCAACTCACGGTTATAAACAACACTTTTTGTGGCGAATCATCACGGAGATGTGAAACGGTTTCTCTACGTAAATATGAAATAAAGAAAGGAAAGGTTGATTCCAGAAGATACATCAGAGCCAATAGTCAAGCCTGACCTATCTCTAAAGAAGACCATGATGTGTGTTTGGTGGGACTGTGCAGCATGGTGCACTAGAAAATGTTCGAAGGAAATCCTCGGTCAATTAAGAGCTCTATGTAGCATTGTCGCACTACGTGACTGGAAAGATCCTATCGGCAATATCAAATCATACCCTTTCACGACGAGGTCAAGCCATACTCCTGCCCCATGTTACACAAGCCGGCAAGGTCACATTACAAAACTCTAATTAGAGCTACTTTAACATCTACCATCTTCTCCGGACTTTGCACCAATAGATTACCATATTTTCATTATCTCTCGAACTATATATGTATATAATGGCAATACCCTCGACAATCAAAAGGACCTTAAAACTGACTCAACGGACAGTATCGAAAAATTGACTCCTGTGTGGGGAAATACCACCAAGGAAGGAAGTTAAATATCTAGGAATAATACTGGATAGTAAGCTGACGTGAAAGCCCAAGTGAAATCTGTCTCAAGAAAAGCAAATGGCTTATGGTGTACAGAAGCTTGCAGGGAAATCTTCCGGCCGTAACCCAAAAATATTATACCGGATATGGTATATATGGTCAGAACGAATGTGACATATGGGGCCGTAGCATAGGCGGTGAGAACGAGTTTGGAAACAACCCAGACGGAGCTAAATAAGATACAGAGATTTGCGTGCATAAGCATAACTGGGGCAATGATACTCGTAACTTGTCTCGTGATGGGACAAGAATCCTTATGTAGACTAGGAAGGGGGCCTGAAAGGACATACTCAATGGAAATTAGTATAATGGTAGGCGGGTACTCTTTTCTGGCCGTACGGGTCTGAGATAGTCTAAACTTTTTTGGGTAACTATGACAGGAGAAGATTTAAATCCTGCATAAGGATGTCCAGAGACAACCTAAGAACACAGACTGGGCTTTTGACCGGTCATTGCAGTCTAAATGAACATCTGAGTAAAATGGGCTTAGCCTCAAGTCAGATATACAGATTCTGTGATGAGAAAATCCAATCACCAGAGCACATACTGGGTACATGTGGCGCATTGATGCACTTTAAGAGGAAGTATTTGGGTACCTCTCAGATACAGAGCAGAGACTTATAGGTTTATACCAACCGATATCCTGAACTTCGTCAGATCAACAAAATTGGGGGATATATTATAAGAAAACCCTATACCGATGTGTGCAATAGATTAGAAGGTCGCAGTACCTTGATATGTTTGATAGCCTTGTTCAGAGGCCACTAAAGCTCAGCCTCTTACCAAATAAATACAAATAAGAAATATTGTCTTAATCAACAAACGAGTGTTTAAATTTTAAAGTTAGAAGAAGAGGATCATTTGAACATACTACTGAATCATTGTTATCACTTAATTCAGGAAACAAGCCTATCTCTAGCTACTTGTATGATGCCTTTACTAAGTGGATTCGGTGTAAGCTAACAGAGGCGATTGCCATACTCCATCAAATACCTTTAAGTCCTTCGCTTTTTAACTAAATACTCTATTTGTGTATTTTTAGTTTTTTAACTTGAATCTTCTTTAATAAAATTAAAACGATTTTTTAAATAATAACTCTACAAAATATTATATGTACTTCATGTACGTCTACAATTTCTTATATTTTTCACTTAAACTTAATGTTGGCAGTACTCCTCAAAAAAAAAAAAAAAAAAGAATTTATAACCGACAAATTGCTGTTTATTTTTATGCTACTCAAATTGAATACGTGACCTCACGGCTGCTGTTTACAACATCAAGAACAAAACATAAAACTTAACTCGACAACAAGAGCAGCAATAACATCTACCACCAACAAAAGGTATTACATTTCATAGCTCATGTTCCAATTACAACAAAAACAATATGAAGTAAAAGAAGTTGAGGCAAATAACATGCAACTTCTTCAAACAGTCAGAGAGGCTACAACATTATGTATGAATTATGATTTGTTATGATAGGAGACCAACAAATATACATACAAACATACATAAGTATGCACTTGTAATCACATTCTCGTACTTCTTTGATTTTGTTTCCATTTTTTTATGAATTTGTTTATAAGAAAAAAAGGAAGGAATGTATTTATTTTATTATTTTGCTAAAGGGAAATCATATCAAGTTAAACAAAAACTCACATATTGTGCCAATATGTGAAGATAATTTATAAGCAAATATGTACAGACATTCATATATGTATGTATGTAAACATATTTATAAACATATTCCAATTATTTATATAAAAATATTGACATATTTTTATGGGTCATATCACATTGTGTTGTCATATATTAACTCTGCTATTTGGTATATTACACCAAAATTTTTTCGCAACATATTTCCATTTCTTTCCAAAATTGAGATTTTTGTGTACTTGCTGGCTTTTTAACCATGCCATTTATATAAGTATGTATATCATCTTATTATTACTAAGATTATAAAGACTCTCGGTAATACCATATAATTTCGATATCAAATGGTATATGCAGTTTATAACCACCGCTTGTCACCAATATAAAAATTTAATTTTTTGAAAATTGGTAACCAAGTAAATCATGTAAAGAAATTTTGAATCGATCTGTCGATATTTAACGAACCGTAGTTTCTGCAAAATACTACCTTGATCAAAAAGTTTCCGAAATTACCCCCGTGTGGCGGTCCCATCGTTCCGATTTGTGTTCTTTTTTTTGTTAAGTAGGTACATTTGTTGTTGGTATTTACGCTAAATCTTAGCGTCATAGTTTAACATTTGCATTTTTTATATTCGGTTTAGGTATGTCCATCAGTGCTTCCTACGATTTTTCCATTATTTCCTCTTGGCTGCTGAAACGCGTTGCCCGTAATTGTTTGACTCGATTAAACAGAAAGAAGTCACAGGCTATCAAATCAGGTGAATTCGGTGGAATTTGTTACATTTCGCGCCAAAAAAAAAATTCAAATAATAATGGTACTGAGCGGCGGTACGTTATCATGGTGCAATATTCATAGGTTTTCTGCTCACAATTCTGGTCTCTTTCGACGAATTTCTTCACGCAAACGTCTCATAATGCCCAAATGATAATCTTTGTTTACTGTCTGGTCTTCTGGCTAAAGTTAATGATGCAATACACCGCTGTAATCCATAAAAACCGTGAGCATTGCCTTATTTTTTGACCGGAAATGGACCGTTGTGAAGATAGTCAATGTCCCAAAAAAGAATAGCATGGCTCTACTAGCTAACGAACACACCTTTGCCTTCTCTTTGTGTCTTTTTACTCAGAAAAACATACGGTATTGACTTGAGCTTGGTATCTAGTGTGTTGTGGCGGATGCACGTTTTCTCCACGCTTAAAATCGGCATAAAATGTCGTCCATATAGAGGTTAAACAACGTCAAACACTACAAACAAACGTGGCATCTTACGAAAAACTTCCTCACACCCAAGTCACCGTTGAAAATTGAAACCACTGATCCATATGAATGGCCTATGTCTTCCATAATATTTTGCACTTTTAATCTCTGATCGACCAATATCATATCATGAACTTTTACAATTATTTTGGGTGTAGAGATCTGGACGATAAGTTGTCCAGAAATTTCGTTATCTTTCATGCCTGTAAACCACATGGTTACCGTTAAAATTGAAGGTGTAGAGTTTCCTTATTATTTATCAAGCTAAAAGTCTTCGTTTGAGGATTATGACTTTTTTTCTGAATAAAAAAAAAAAAAAAATCTGAATCACCACACAAACTCTGGCTGACGGCTGTAAAACACAAAATAAATGGCACAGTTTGTTCAAATTTTGTCAAATGCCTATTGCCATTTTATTTAGGAGGTAGAAACATATTTATTTTGTTTAAGTTTAGAGGAATTATATATGAAAATAATGGAATTATCTATGAGGGTCCGTGTAAAGAGGTTAAACTATTATAAGGACGGCAGGAACGCAATGTAAAATATCTACTAATTTTTTTGGTTATTTGGTCCCTGTAGCCCTTTAGGCGTTAAAAGAAACGGCTGAAACAAGTGAGATGAAAAAAGCAGAATTGGGGCACAATATAGAAATTGTTCCAATAAATTTCTGTGGTGTCACATGATTATCTCCGGTTAAATAAATTTGGTTGTCGCAAATAAGCGCAAAACAATTAAGTGGAAATTATTGCCGCATTTTAGTCACACGATTGTTCTAGTATAGGGTAAATATAAGAAACATCGGTTGTAATAGATTGCAAATTTTATTTTTTTTACATTTCAATAAATTAAAAAAAAAATTATTCACTAAAATATTTATCTAGAGTAGAATATAATTACAAACTATATTTATTCCTCTAAAATAAAGATGATTTGTTATCTAAAAAAATAAAAAATGCATCGACTTGGATTGTAATCACGATAATTATCGTGTGTCCGCTTGATAAAAAATAAACATATTCAAAAAAGAAGAATAGTTGAAGTTTGTGATGCAGTTTACATATAAATAATTAAAAAATACATATATATTTTAGGGGATAAAAATTTAAATATCATACAAACATAAAAATTGATGAGTATTGTCTTCTTCAATTGCCGCACAGGAATACAATAAATATTGGTATATATTTATCATTGGTGCATGATTGCCTTTAAAGCTTACACATAATTGTCGCACCAGGGTTGCATTTGATTGAGATAAATAAGAACAATCATTTTGTGAGTTGCCGCATGAGCCAATAAATTGCGTAATCACACGATAGGCTTATAAAATAGACCAATTATTGGTGCATTATGACAATCGTGTGTTCCTACCTTAACAAAGAAATATTAATTCTCAAAAAGATTTGATATAAACACTTAGCTATTTAGTTTTAAAAGCCTCTTGTTATTCTTCTAAAACCAATTACACCGTAAGAAATTACTGTCAAGATACAAAAATTTATTTGAATGTGAAATGACTCACGAGTGTAAAAGTATGGGAACAATAAGAAGAATTATTGGCAAATCTCCACTAACAATAAGTAAAAGCATCAGAAAAACCAAAGTAAGAACAACAAAATTTAATAAATAAAATTGTTTATTGACAACGTGACTCTCATCAAAGCAACAAAAATCCTAGCGTAATTTCTCATAATATTATTTCACATGAATCTTGGCGTCAAAAGAACAATTTGCTAAATAAATTTGATAAAAATTATATCTGTATATGTATTAAAAAGATAAAAACTATTTGATATTTTTCAACTTTATATTATAAACTATAAAACTTTTATAAGCTATAAAATTTATAACTTTTGCTAGATTTTATTGACTACCATTTTAATTTCATCTCGAAAACATATTGGCAATATATCAGTTTTATTAAATCATATATTTTTTATATTCGGTATAAAAAGGCCTCCAATATTGAATTTATGCAGAAATTAAAAATGCAATTTAATCTTTTGCCCACTCTCCCTCTTAAGTAAATGAAGTTTTTAAACCAAATTATCATTAATAATATTGGCGATATTGTTACTCATGTACATACGTTGCTCATGCACGTATGAGAAAAATATTTTTTTTTTTTGAAAAAGTAAAAAAGTTTAAGTAATTTTTTTTAACTTTTCTATCAATATAAAAATTCTTATTTATTATTTTTTAATGTGTACATCATAAGAATCACCATGAAATAGGAGTGGGCAGATTGAAAATTATTTAAAACCTAAAGTCATAATTATTATTAAAGTACATTTTTTTAATCAAACCATAATAATATCGACACCTGTACTTGTACATATATATTTAGAGTTATTTAATTCAGTCCAGCTATCACATATTCCTTCGTGCTGTTCTAAGAATAAATTGTTAACACAATTAGGTTTTCAATAAACTTGAGTTATCAACCGATCGGTATTGATGTCATCATGTATGACATATAACATTCACATCCATGAAATTGGATACAGCGCCGGTATTGACTTAAGTCAAGGGAAGTTTTGTCATTGGCTGCGAGTACAGGTGCCAATCATTTAATACCATTGGTGTTAGTATTTGATGCTGAGGTTGAGATTGATGTTTGTACGGGTCGAAATATTTCGACTTTGCAGAATAATGCTGTTGTTAATGTTGGCTCTGGTGTTGACGTTGGCACTAGAATTTGACACTGAAGCTGAAGTTGGCGCTGTTGTAAATCTTGCGTTTTTATCTCATTTTTCATCGAATTAAAGTGTGATGAAGTAAAGAGTCACATTTCAGACAAGTAGCTATGGAGTTGTAGGACCTTAGCTTGTGGGCTTGTGCACAGCATTGAACACAATGTCGGTGTCGATCACCACTTCTTCCCTTTCTTAATGCTCATGCCCTACGTCTTAAATAGTACCTGCACTTATGATTACGCCTAGGTGCCAATCCTCTGGAGGAATCAAATCATGTACAACGACGACAAGATTGCCTTTATTTAGGCCCGAAATTAG
Source organism: Wohlfahrtia magnifica (assembly GCA_023159175.1). Lineage (NCBI taxonomy): Eukaryota > Metazoa > Arthropoda > Insecta > Diptera > Sarcophagidae > Wohlfahrtia > Wohlfahrtia magnifica. Next base: position 1,967,576 of record JAKWBJ010000196.1, read on the forward strand.
GTCCTTCCATTTGTACCTCTTATGTAAAGACTATAGGTAATCATTTTTCCATGTTACGAAAAACTGGTGATGAGTTGCCTTCAGCTTTTGTCACTGGTATCTAAGTCGCATAAATCAGGCTTAATTTTATAAATGACGTGGGTTGTATTGGCTCTGATAATATATAACATCTAGCGGTGTTAAGTCGCACAATCTCAATGGCCAGTTGATATCACCTCCACGTCAGATGTACATGGCATATAATCGCGGCATTAACGGTATGTCATGTACCAAAAAAAAAAAAAAAAAATGTGTATAATTGATCTTACAAATATGTAACCGTTCATACATAACTGGATTTCAGCTTTTGCACCACCTCTCTCCAGGCACCTCTGCTCAACGCAGCTTCGCCAATTTGTTACCCGCACCGCAAAAAGGGCTTACTAGGCTTGACCTCTTCAAGGTAAACAAAGGCGTCGGATGCCACGTCATAGAGGACGCTGCAGGTGCTGCTGACGTAGGGAGAGGTGCTGTCTACTGACTTCCGCATCAAACACTTTCCTCGCCGAAGCACCTTTACCCATTTGAACAACATATCGTAGCCGCTGGTCGTTAATTCGCTGAACAATGTCCATGTAGTTGAGCTCGTACAGCTCATGGTTAGTTGAAACACAAAATTCGTCGCCAAATTGCAAACTACTAACAGTCTTGCTTAGAACTTTTATCTCGAACACAACTTATACAGCTACGCCGGTGCATGACAACATGCTCCACGCCATGGAAGAAAACGTGGAGAATAAGTAACTTTGAAAGTATTAATTACCCATTGTGACCATAATAACATATGTTGGCAAGAGTGACTCTACGCTTATACTTTAGGCTGAGATATAACGAAATTGAAAGGATCGTGTGATAACAGATCGCTGTCATTACGCCGGGTTATCAAAAGCTGCTTTGTAGTCAACAAAAAGATGGCAAAAGTCGGCTTGATTTTAAAAGGCATTTTACAATATTTGGAGTAATTTGAAGGATGATGGTGGACTCATAAGCTGTGAAAAATCACTAATATGGTCCAGTCGTTGAATTGGCGAATGGTTTCAGTCTTTCACGCAATACCCTCGTTAGGACTTTGTATGTGGTGGGCTTATACCCCTGTAGCTTGCCTTAGTTGTCGGATTTGTCTTCTTGAATACAGGATAGAGGTTTTAGTTGCTGGGCAAACTTTCGTCAAATTAAAAAACCCCTACAAGGCATTGCAAGTTTGATAATATCGATCGATTTTTTAAGCGCTTTAATGTATTACATCTTTATTTGTGTCCATAAAACGACTGCAGCTACAACTAAAATTGTTCATAAACTGACTCCAATTGAGTCATACTCTCTCCAACATACCGGCTGGGATCTTAATAATAAATTCTTCAATATTGGCTCCCAGTGCGTCAACCGTTGCAGGCTTGTATATGTAGACATGAACCTTAACATAGCCCCACAAAAAATTATCTAAACAGCCACCGAAATCGCTCCTCATTTGGGCCATTGTTTCGCGTGCTGTGTGGCATGTGGCAGCATATGTCAGCCAAGTCCAGCTCTTCTATTTTGGGCAAGTATTTTGTAATCAGCTCGCCTTTCACATTCGTTAATGTTCTTGCCTTCGTCATCTTTGAAAAAGTACGGTCCAAAGATTCCACCTGTGCATTTTTCGGCATGCATTGGCAGCGCTTGCAACTTTACCAACGACCATTGTGGTAGGTCGTGTGGCTTACGTTTATGCTTCAGCTGTATTTTAAGCGGTTTGACATACATACATATCCTTCTGCAAATTTTTCCATGTAGTGGAGTAACAGAGGCCCAATTGCTGCGAACGGCTCCAAATCGATAAATCACAGTCATCAGCAACATTGACGGATACAGCTGCAATATTTTCCTGTATTCCTGCTCTACGTAAGCGTGTTGGTGACTAAATGTCAAATGATGTAAATTTAATGCAAAATTTAGTCACAAGATTTCGAATAGCCGCCTAAGAAGTTCGCCCAAGCTGACCATAATATAAAAGAAGTTCACGAAGCACTCGCACCAAGCAAGAGTGTTGATAATAAAATTAAATAATTTACAAGGGTTTTAGTCGATTCATGATTAAATTATAGAACAAACTGAACATATTTGATAGATAACATGTTACACAAAAACAGCTGAGCCGCTGAAAATAGTGTTGCCAAAAAATCTCCCGATACTATAATTAATTTAAAAGTTGGAGGCATTTTTCTTTTAGGTACTTATTGCCAGGCACCTATATTTTTCCCTTCCTAAAGTTATTTTACATTTTAGTTCTTAATAAAATGGTCTTCTCATATACATATTTTCATACTTTAATAGCCTAGCCAAGCAAGCACTTTCATAGCTACTTTGCGTCATTCTGGTATTTTTTTTCCATGGAGGCACCTGATGCATATGTCGGTAGATGCTGTGGATAATACTCTGGTCAATATAGACTATTCATATGATGATGATAATATAACCACTACCGCTGTTGTGCAACAATCTCTTCTTCTGGTTATCTAGTGCACATCCATTCTATGCAATTTTGTTAAATTGTTTTTATCTGCATTTTATAACCTGAGATTTTACTTTTTACCCATCAAATTGGGTTAAAAGCATATGAATGAAATGGCCAATAATATCAAAGTAAATAAAAAAATGGAAGATATACTCGTACAACAATCACACACAATATTTCATGCCTATGGATACATTATTGAACATATAAAGCCATATCCAGTTATTATTTAATTTGTGGTTTATTAATATAATTTATGGCTGGAGAGTTGCAATGGAAAATAAAAAGAGAGAAACAAAATCCATATAAAACCTTTTATATTCTGTAGTATTTTTTTATAAAAAAAAGAATTAAATATAATTAACCAGAAAATATGGTTATTATGGGAAATTTTTTAAAAGGTTTTCTTTTGGTAAAATATGTTTTTTTAGAACAAAAGTTTTAAATTTTTACTCAGTGGAGGAAGTATATCCTTAAAATTGCAACAGTATTTCGTTACAATTTCAACAAAACAACAAGGTTTGTTAGCAATATTTGACTAATCCTCTTTAAAAGCCGGATATGCTACATATCTCAAAAATATAGTTTTGGTTATGAATAGGCGACTTAGAATTGTAAAAATGAATTCTTGGTGGTGTGTTTTATTGTATTGGTGTGCAAACGTATGGGTTTCAAATTTCATAAAGGTGTTGGTCAGGAAATTAGTCTTGTATTTACAGATTATTAGAGTATTATAGATTTTAAAAATCAAATAAAATCTCTATCAAATAAATTCAAAGGTTTCATTTATATAAACAAAGCCAAGTACTTACAAATCAAAGACACAGGAGGGATTAATATTATAGTATGCACACATATATCGGGTCCGCCATCTAAGGTTTTTTTTTCAACTATTGCTTATTTCGTGAATGGTAACACTTAGCTCATGTCTGATTTGACAGATAATTAGTTTTATCCTTCCGCTGAACGAATATGGTTGTGTATACGCTTGAACAACGCTGGGAAATATTACGACATTACTTTAATAATCATGGTAATGTTGCAGAATGTGCAATGTGTTCAGATGAAGCTCATTTTGAACTTGGCGGTTTTGTAAACAAGCCAAATTGTCGCATTTGGGGCACAGAAAACACGCAGGCATACATTGAAAAGCTGAAACACCCAAAACGAGTCACTGTTTGATGCGGATTTTGGTCCAGAGGCATAATTTTTTTTCGAAAATGAGCAAGGAGTGGCCGTTACAGTCAATGGCGATCGTTATCGGGCCATGTTGAATGAATTTTTGTTCACAAAAATTGAAGGAAGGATATTAGCAACATTTGGTTTCAACAGGACGGCGCTACGTGCCACACAGCCGAAGCAACACTCGATGATTTACGCCTTGTTTTTGAAAATCGCATTATCAGCCGCAGAGCTGATGTCGTTTACCCACCTCTGAGCTGCGATTTGACACCGTTGGACTATTATTTATGGGGTGACGTCAAAGATAAGTGTTACGCCAAGAAGCCAGAGACAATTGACGCTTTAAAGGACAATATTCGTGAAGCCATTGGTGAAATACAGATGCACACAATCGATAATGTTCTTAAAAATTGGACCGATCGTGTAGGCTACTGCACGGCCAGCCGAGGCAGCCATTTGAATGAAATTATTTTCCATTATTAACCGGAAGGATTGTACTTTAAAATAAAAAAAGAAATTTGAGAAAATATTCAGTAGTTTTTTTTTGTCATTTTCAAAAAAAAAAAAAAAAATTATTTGGCGGACCCTTTATTATAATTATATGCAAGCAATTGTGAAGTGGCTATAGTACAAATCCATCAGCAATCCATATAATCTGGTGTTTGAATTGCTAAGATTATTTTTGATTTTTTTTTAAACAATTCTAAAAACAATGAATAAAGTAATAAAAAAAAAATTAAATTGCCCCATAGTTTATATCAAATTCAGTATACTCGTAAATCACCACACATACCCCTCATTTAGGGCATTAATAATACTTGTATGGATTTTTTAATTTTTTATATACAAATCAAGACAGCAAATTGTGTCATTCTTATGTATGTATATTCACACCATAAATTCAAAATTAGTCGAATGTGCAAAAAGAGAGAGAAAAGTTTGCGGCGTCACTGTTTTATGCAACATTTGCAATAATAATTAGCAAAAACAACAGTTTATGCCCCCCACATTAAGACTTATTAAGGAGTTCATCAAGATTTATTTGTTTTCTTCTCAATTTAAATAAAAGATAAAAATTTTTGTTGTGATATTTTTTTTTGTGTGTGTGTGTGGATCAAAAAACATGTGTTTAATGTCGCCAAAGTTGTCAACGCTATTAAAATAACACGAATTCTCTTCCTTTTTTGAGTTTTATTTGTTTGTTTTTTGCTTTTTTAATGTGAAAAACATATAAAACACCCGCAGGATCATTTAACAAAGAATAATACAATTAAAGTAAATATTTTTTTTTTTGTTTCTGAAAAAGAAATTAAACTTAATTTTTTTTTATGGAAGAAAAAAATTTAACTGGAAAATACTAATGAAGTATTTTAGATATCAACCTAGCGTGTATAATAACTTGATACGTGCTATGATTTAAAGAAAAATACTGAAAATTTATTTTATTGAAAAATGTGATTTTAGTCGCATTTTCATTCTATTGGCCATATTTGTTTCTTTCTTTTTTTCTGGGCATAAAAACATATTTTGTTTGTGCAAATGTGTATGCCAGTATTTTATTAATATCGTCATTGTTTTTTTTTTTTTTTTTTTTATTCTTTTGTCTCTAACAACAACAACCATTCAACAAAGACAAAAAGAAACAAAAAAGTAAACTTATAGTATATTTATATGTACTTTGACATTAACAAATTGCAAATTTATTTCAAGCTGTCATTTCATTTGCGACACCATGTGTTAAACGATGACTGGCTAAACTGACAGAAATCACACTTTATAGGGACAGCAACAAATTAAATTGTAGTTGATATTCTATTTCCTTTATTTTTTGCCGAGAGGCAATTTTTATTTTTTATTTTTATATTTATAGAACATAATGATAAAAAAATTATTGTGCTTTTGTTGCTTTCTTGTACAATTGAAAGCCTTAAAAAATAAAATGATACTGTGCGACAAAAAACAATACCTGCGAAGCCATACAACTATTTTAAGAGGTGCTGCCAAGTTCAACAGGAATCAGTTTTTGAAATTTACGAAATTTACAGATCAAAAATCTTGATTTGCTGGTAAAAAAACAGTTTTTGGTACCTTCCTGCACTTATAAGCTAATAATTTAGCTAAGTATTAATCAACTAGGAACAGGATTGGCAACCCACTGGGTAACTGAATTAAACCCTCCAGTGTTTTATTGGATATTATATTTTAAAAAACCTGGGTGGCTTTTTTTATTCAAAGGTATTCGCAGTTTATTTAAAACAAAAATATCTGTAATTTACGTATTTGGACTACAAATTTATTTGTTCCGTTTTTGACCTCAAACAGATAATGAAATAACAACTTTATCAGATCACTGCTTACATCTTTTCTCCACTTCTAAACCAATTTCCAAATCCCGCCTCAGAAAAACTTCTTGTCTTTTAAAGCGCTCAAACTTTGGAGCCGATTTTGTGTGTCATCAAAGGAAATGATTCGTCGGTAACATGTTAAAAAATAAACTCATATATCCTTATAAGTCCTAGATAGTTTCTGAAAATGTAGGCCGTAAGTCGAAATGCCTTTAAACGAGATAAATATGTGGTGCATTTGCTTCCCTTACACTTACGGAGAATCCACGTTTTTGTACCGCATGATGAGGTAAATCACGCTTAAAGTGAATGTGCTTCATAATACAAACAGGTCATTATAGCGAAATGCCATGTAAAGCAAATCTGTATAAAGAGGTGTGGGTATATTGTATTCGTCGCAACAGCCGACGGAGCAATGTGCGGAGAATACAGCGGTTGCGGCTTGTCATGTAAAAGAATACTTAATCATATCTGTCACCATTCAAACTAAATAATTGCAGTCTGCTTCGATCACCCAGTTTTAGCAGCTCATAGTACACAATGATGCCTTGATCCCACCAAGAGTGTAAAATTGCATCATAAATACTAAAATAACGTGATTGTATAAACAATCAAAAAATATTGTCGACTTCAACGAAATTCGGAAGCATTTATAAAACCCAAAAAAACCCATCAAAGATGCCAATAAAACCCGGTGGTTTGGTTTTTTTTGCCAGCCCTGACTAGGAAAAAAGAGAAACAGTTCTTTTAAATGATATACATCGCACACCCAATTCAAAAGTGACTCAACTTAAAATTCAAATTTTTCGCATTTATATACTTAAAATACTCACAATACACTTGTATATCTATAAAACAAATATCAGTGTAATTTGTTGTTCTTAACTGTTGCTAAAAATTGTCCAAAGTTTTTGTTTTTCACTATTTTTATTTAGAACAAAAACAGTTTTATTCTATTTCTGAAAAAGGTGCGCGATATAGTTATATCACTTAAGTAACCTTAACCTTTTATATCCCAAGGTCTTGAAGAACTGCAATATTTGAAAATAACGGAGATTTCTGTAAAGAAAGAAATATTTGTTCTAGAAAAATTTAGAAAAAATAATTTTGACTTTTTATTTTAGATTTTATGCCATTGGATATTTCTGTTACATTGAGTGAATATGTTTGAAGCAGTTATTTTGCTTGTTGTAGCATAATGCTATACCGCATTTTTCACAAATTTTTTTTGATATGCCAGTATATTATAGAAATTTGCATTGAATTCGTTTTTTTCAAAAATCAGCTACTGACCTATTTGATCCAGCCGACCTGCACTTGGTTTACGTTCTGTGCTTTTTTGCTTGAAAACGTGAAAACGGGCACTCATTTTCATTATATTAAATTTAAAGCCTAACTAACCTAATGTCTCAGCTACCTCTAGTCGAAAATCTGCTGGAAACATTTGTTTACCTGTGATGTGTTTACATTCTCTTAGTCTGCAATATTAGAGCTAACAATTTGCCTAATAAGATCTAATAAGTGATAAAGCACTCGAATTTTCCAACCTTTTGCTTCGTAACATTCCCATAATGCTATCAATTATATCGACACTGCACATGTGCCTATTGTATTCCTCAATGCTGAAGTGCAGAGCAATACTGATATATCCTTTTTTTACTTTGTCGTACCGTCTAAATTGCGTCTTAAGCAAATCACCAGCAAATGACAATACGAGTAATACAGTTTTATTGTCCTTCCACGCAGCTTTTGAAACTTCAACATCACTAACGTCAGCAATATATTCAGTGGATTATCCTCGTTGCTTTTTCATCAAACCTCTATCGGTAGGGATTTTACAGTCAAGAATTCAATTTTGTCGTTTGGTCCTAAGACTAAATATACCCTCTTTGGCTAAATATTCCACCGTCCACTAATTAAAATAGCATGTCTAAACTACAACTAAATGCTTCATTTTAGAGATCAAATGAGTTGTATTTTAAGCAGTTGACCTAATTTTTTGTTTGTCTTATACCTCTAAAACTGTTTAGGAATCTCTTTTGGATTTTTTTTTTATAGGTTTTACGATTTTTAAGATAAATCATTACCACATTATGGCTGTATCCGATTTTCTTTTTAGCGATTTTCCAATGAAAATATCGTTCAAAGGGATGAACATCAATTTGTATAATTTTGAAGGAGGTTTATGTTCTTTTCCACTGTAGTAACTAACTTTAGCTTTAATTTTATTAAGTTAAATTAAAAATCAACTAATTGTGCTTGACTAGCAAGATAAAAGAGTACCAATACAATGAGCTTGATTCTTGAGTTTAATTCAGATTTCGGCAAAGAGCTGCTCTTCTCTTCCGTTTTCACACGTACGTAGTCACACGTATAGACAAAAAAAGAAAAAAAAAAGAAAAAAACAACATAAACAAAGAGAAGTAGAGAGAAAACAAGTGGAAAAACACAGCGAAAAGTGGCCTGAGTGAGAGACTTTCATTTACTACCACAATTGTAAATGCATTAATATTAGTTTGCCGAACACTGGTTTAATTTATCATTTAAGCTATCTGCTCTTCGTCTGAAAGTAATTCTTATTTATAGTTTCTGTATTCGTGATTAATTAAAAAATAAGGTGGTTCTATCCTATTGAACCAGACTGTATAATTTGGTAAAAATTGCATAATTTTTTCATGTGTTTTTATTTACTTACTTTATTTTATTTATTTACTTTATTCATAACATTCATAACAATTCATAAATATTACGGTTCTTAGATACATTAGTGCACAAAAACAGCTCTAGCACCAGATAATTTTAAAAAAATGGGTTTGCTTAAGAAATAGATACAAATTTCCTATGGGTACTTAAATGATAAACATATATACCATTTGAAAGGTCTTTTTCTCGTCTTTTCAAGAACTCAAGACTTTAAAATATTTCAAACAGATTCTTATACTCGACAGCGCCTATCAGGAAAGTAGTATCACTTCCCATGTATTTCTACATCTACTTTTTTTTGTCGCACGGTGTAATAAACAAGAGAATTAAAAATTTTAAAAATGTATGAGATATACAAATTTGGAATCTGATTTAATTTTTCATATTTTAATGTTTATATCTAAAGCCATAGAAACTGCTCATGCAACTTATCAAAAAGAAAAAACCTACGCATTAGATCTATTCATCGGCATACCAGTTAAGATTGAACTCACCTCAAACTAAGAACCTATTATGTTACCATTATTCCCGGTCCGACACTTCAATCTGGAATCTCATGCTAAAGAAAGGTTTTACAGACGTAACATCCTCAATGAAAAATCTTTTTTCGATCATCCTGCGTATAATTCTTGACTTATTACAGGCCGCTTTGGCAAAAAGCTTCAATGCACAGCACGCAGTCGCCCACAATCAAGTTCTCCAATACCACTGTTGGAAATTATCTCACTTCCTTAGTTATACTGAGACACTATACCTTGACTAATTTATTCATGGTGATAGCTTCGCCAATCCTTATCCACCAGGCTATCGCCGCATAAAAGTTAATTTTCCTTAGGAAAGTTGATGATGACTTTTATCTCTTTTTAAAAGGTACAACAACCGTCTTTGAAGGATTCATCGACAGTCCTTCCCATGTGCACCAATCTGATATTTTGCTTAGTGAAGTCTCATGAGGTCGCACAAAGTACTCTCATATTTGTACGGGCCTTCAAAAAGAGGTCGTCAGCATAACCAATTACGTCGACGTCTCCATGAGTCAACATGGTAAGCGACTCTGGTCGCACATTTTCGACGTCTACAGAGTAGATTTCTCTCCTTCAATTGACGAGACTATGATCCATAAAATGTATCAAATGTTTTTAGGAAGACTAAAAAGAATAAAACCATTAAACTTAGTAATTGGTGCTATAGAACATATTTTATTAAAAAGAAATGCGGGGCAGTTTGAAAACTTTTTGCGTGAGCAATAAAAGCTTGGTTTAAAATAGGTTTCATTTTTCAATATCGGGTGATTTTTTTAGCAATTTTCTTTTCGGCAACACTGCTTTTGGCAACTCAACTGTTATTGTGTAACATAACCTGTTCAGCTTAGTCTCTAATTTAAGCACGAATCGACTTACAAACGAGTTTAGTTATCAAAATTTATGCTCGTTTAAAAAAGTGCATCGTGTACTATGTATGTGATGTAAAGCGCATCCAGGAGCATTGCAGGAACTGCCATTGTATACCAAAAAATGCACTGCTTAGTGTGGATTATGGGCCAGTGGCATCATTGAATCGTACTGCTTCAACTAAAAGGAACGCTTACAAATTTTTTTGCCCAAAAATGGAAGAGGTGGACTTTTCTGACATGTGGTTTTAAAAAGACGGTGCGACCTGTCACACAGAATGCGAAATAGTGGCACCATTGAGGGGCGAGTTCGATGACAGCTTATTTCACGTTTTTGACTGCCTAGATCATGCAATTTAACGCCTCTCGACTATTTTTTGTGCGGTTATGTTAAGGTTCATGTCTGTAGAGGCGAGTCCGCAACAGTTGACGTATTGGAAGCCAAAATTAAAGAATTTATTCGTGAAATACTGGCCGATACCTTGGAGAGAGTATGCCAAAATTGGATTCAGCGTATGAACCGTTTGAGCAGTAGCCGCAGTCAATATTTACATAAAATCGTCTTTAAACATTGAATTATATAGTACGTTCTTTCGGTTCAAAAAATATCATACATTTCTCTAAAATAAGTGTGATTTTTTTTTAAATCAAATCCGAAAGCTCTTAAAATAATCACCCTCTCGCATTCCTTCAATACACTTGTCCCAAAGTTCTACCAATGGTTCATCCCTTTATTAAAGAGCCATTCAGCAAGGTCTTCCAAATACTGATCCGTAGTTGCAATCAATTCGTTATTTTATGAAAAACACTTCATAGACAAACATTTTTTTATGTTTGAAAAAAAAAAATAGTAATTGATAGAAGCCAAATCCGGTGAGTAAGGTAAGCAATATTCAAGCAATTTGTACTGTAATTTCTTCAATTTAGAGACGAACATTCGAACACGTTTTTGGTCAATTTTAAGCAAATGTATCACCCATCTTGCAGAAATCGTGTACTCGTTCAGTTCAAATGTGTATGGAGTGAGCTATTTTAAGCATTTTTATTCATTGGTCATCCAAAATTTTTTCATTGACCTATTGGATGGTTTCTGTTGTTGTTGCATTTTTAGCCGTCCACTATGTGAATTATTTTAAGTGTTTGTACGACCACGTTTGACTTCAGGAGCCATAAATTTTACTGCGAGTTTTGATGGCGAAAATTACTCATACACCTTTAATAATCGTAAATAAATTTAAAGTATACTAAGATGTCGAAACTAAATAATTTGTTAATGGGAAATTAAATTTTCAGCTGGAATTCACATATACAACAGTTGTTCAATGTTGTGTGCTGCTGTGGTATGGTAGTTTAGACACCCGCCTACCAACCAGAAGGTCCTCGGTTCAAGGCCAGACAATCTCAAAAAATAGGTTTCGCCTCATAACACCAGCTAGTCAATCGTTATGAGTATTATTACTATTGAAAATCTGTCTAGTAAACATACCATTCGGAGCCGGCGATAAACTGCAGGTGAAGCTTATTGACTGAGAGAGAAGTCCCCATGTTCCCTCATAGAATGTTATTGGAATTAAATCCAAAATTTGAGCTACTCTGTGGTCCTACGCGGCAATTTTTATACTCTCTTCGTATATTACTTGCTAGTTAAAGACTAGCTGTAGTCAAATGAAATATACATACATACCTATGTATGTATTTGTATAAAATAACATTTCAATAAAAAAAATATATACTACTCCTTTCATGTGGAGTTTTTTCTTCTCTTTGTGAGTCCTATGTATAGTATACTTAATTTTAAACTTGTTATAGGTTATGAAGTAATCTAATATAACCTCAGTGACTTTTTAGCTTAAGTTGTTGTCACTTAAAGAAATTTGTTTCCCAAATGATAGAAACGTGACTCCATACTCAAAATTAAATACGTTTCACAGTTGTCAACAAAGAAAAAACATTTCCTTTTCAAATAAATTCCCAACGACTTTAATTTAAATCTGCCTTTTTAACATATTTTAAATACACCGCCATTAATCACAAATAAAAAAGAAAATCGCTAGTGGTTGAAATTAAAATTAGTAACACCTTATGTTCTTTCATAAGACAAGCGACATATATAATAAAATTATATAAAAAAGTACGGAACCAAATGTACATCTTCAAAGATTTAGACATAAGTGGCTTATAAAAATATAAAAAAAATATGTTAAAAGAAGTAATGACTGAAGTTGAATACAAACTCCGAAAGAAAATGCTTCATGTTTTTCAAAATAATTAACCATGAAGTTGAAAACAACAACAACAACAATAAAATTAAAATTAAAACAAGAAAAATGTTGAAAATACTTTTAAAATACTCATTGTATATATGTATGTATGTTCGTACATGGTTAAGTATTAGATGACAACCAAATAAATACTATATAGACATTTTTTTTAATATTTGTCATTTAACGATAATAACGTGTTTAAAATACACCGAAAAATTGTTTCTCCTTTCGCTTATAATTTAAATGTAGCACAAGTGTGTTTGCATTCCTGTTTAAAGCGAATTTGAATGGATTTAAATATTAAAAAAAAATTATATTATAGTTGGTCTATGACGAATACATTCATACTTCATTCATACTTCATTACTAAGAAATTAACTATGAGATTTGTAAATCTATATTTTCTAAAAGTCTTGACATTTTCGGTTAACATTTCGATAAATCTTAGTCCACTGACAGGCTGCATGATGTTCCAATATAAATACGTGTTCGTCAGAGTCATTCATTAAAACTATGGGACACATTGGAGTTAATCACAACGAGCAGTTGGCGAATTTTGCGTAAAAGTTTAACTTTAAAACTTTACAAAGTGCAACTGGTAAATAAATTGAAGCTGGTCCACCATTCACTTTCCTATTGATTCGCTTAATTCATTCATTGTTTTCCTGAAACTTTATTACTGCTTCAGGTGAAGCTCATATTTATTTGTCTGTATACGTAAAACAGGTAAAATTGATGTATTTGGACTTATGAAAATACCAGAGCAATTCTTGAGACCCTTTTGCATGCTAAGCATGTTACTTTATGCTGCGCTATGTGGTTGGAATTCGTGATATTAATTCTAAGATGCTGTACATCTTGCGAATTTCTGGTTAGAGCAGCATAGGGAGAACTGTTATAGAGTTTCGCAAAGAGTGTCCAATGTAGCCATATTTACTTGTTCTCATTTTGACATTGATATACTGCTTGTGGGTATTACGTACAATTCTAGGCCACCATAATTGGGAAATACTCCGAAGGAAACGGTTTATGAAATTTGAAAATTTGGCTCTCATTTCGGTAACTAGTCATGTCCCTGAACCGCAAAGAAGAACAGACTTCACGTAGGCATTTAAAATTTAACATTTAATTGCAGTACTTCTGTCATTTACATATCGAAAGCTTCGAATTCTTTGGCTATTATTAATGATACGAATATCATTATCTCATATCTCATTACACAGAGAATATTATTTTAAGGACGTCAGAAGATATCAATAGAGCAATCAGTAGTCTTGATGAAAACCTGCAACATGTTGATGAACATACTGCTATACTTTCCAGGCGAACGGATATAAAAGATTCTACTCTGATGATATTGAATGACTCTTGACAGAGAAGAGAAGAGTTCGAAGAGAGCAGCCAATCCATAGGTCTCTACAACTCAAGAAGAGAGAATTATTCGCCACAAAAATTTTAAATCATCTGTAATTTGTAAGCCGATTTCACGATCAACAAATGGATAATGGGTAATACGGAAAGAAGTAACTTATTTATTAGTAATTTAAAAAGTTATATACACCGAATATCATTGGAAGGATCATTTAAGTTATCACCACCTTGGGATTTGAAATTCAGGAGGCTATTATTATTGACCTTAACCCTAGGAAAGTACCTGGTATGAATAAACTAAGAATTAACGGTTAAAATAATTCTCTTTATTTTTAATGCCATACTTCATCTTAATTATTACCTAATTAAATGGAAAGCGTCTCGTAAACATGATAACATGATTCCAAAACCAAATAAAGTTTATACGAAAGTAGAGTTATATAGGCCCATAAATCTTTTGTCTAAACTATCAAAGATAATGTTACATTTTAACCTTTTTAAAACGTTTGAGTTCTGTTTAATTGCGTTAAATAAAATAAATATTATTTTTTATTTCCACACTTTATCTTAATACAGCAACTTATTCAATGTCCACTTAATACACAATTACACTTTTACGAACGCCTTAACACGACTTTACTTTATGACTTTTAAATTACAGCTTTACACAATGAATGCCAAACTATATCTGACTTACGTAGGCCAAACTATAACTGACTTACTGACTTACTAATGCATACAGTTTGGAAAGTTCTGGATAAGTTCCAGGCCCTGTCAAATCCTACCCAAATACGGTTGAATTGGTAACGCAGTCTAACTGCCATCCAAATTATAACATTATCAGGGTGACACACTAATGTAATGTATTTTTTTTAGGCTTTCGTAACAATATTTAAAAGCTTACTATTTCACAAGCAGATTCCTGCATTAAACGAACATTATTACATTTCAGACCAATTCGGCTTTAGACGGAAACACTGTACTTATGAGCAGACCCGTAGACTTGACAATGTAATAAGAAGCACTTTAGAGGAAAAAGTACTTCTTAGCGCTGTTAATCAATGTTTCTTTGGTGTTTGATAAATTATGGCATGAAGGGCTACTCTACAAAATAATGAAAAAAACTACCAATAAACACAGTATTAAAAAGCTATTTACTAGTCGAAAATTAAAAGCGAATTTAATCCGGCCTCGGCTAATGTAGTATTCCAAACTCCATTTTATATATAAAATATACCTTTAGTATGCTAACAAATATTCGAGCTGTTACATTAACCTTTACTGATAATACGGCCTTGACAGAAACTTAAAAACTGGTAGAAAAAATTCAAAAAGTGCGAAATAAGTTTCTACATATGATAAAAGCTGCCCTCTGATATTAAAGGAACAAAGATCTAAATTTTTACTACTCCATCACTTCTGTTGGGAGTATATCGGCTTTACACAAAGCATCCACTGCTTTGTTTCAGTTTCATTAATCGAGTTGATTTTCAAGCTAAGTAGATGATTAATGTACTGTAGCTCCCTTCCACATGATTGCGTAGTGATGAAGATCCTTGCTAAATAATGGTGGTGATCTTGAGCTTGAATTGTAATTTTTCCCAGTAGAAGGTGTTTTTTCCCTAGTCATTCGTCTGGTCTTTGTCACAAAATGTTATTATGCGGGCGCTCTAATCACTACTCCACGCCACCACAAAAGACCTAGATGTTCCATTAATAAAAATATAAATAACTAAACACGTTAAACCTTATTTCGCAGAGCTCGAGTTACAACCAAACACATTAGCATTCTAAATAATAAAGGTTACCTTCGCTTGAAAAAATATATTGGCGAGACATGATCCAAAGATAAGAAGCTAGTGAGCAAAGTACGGATAAGAAAAAATAAATAACACCCAGCTCTGGCTAGACTCAAAGAAATTGGTTTTTTAGTTTTCGAATTGTAAGTTTATTCTTAGTTTATTTCTTGCTAAATAAAGATTCAATAAATAATAAATTATGAAAAAGAAATCATAAGCTTTATAAAGGCTACTATACAGGTAGAACTAGAAGTTGTTAAAAAACTCGCTCAACAAGACTAAACTAACATCTCCCACAGTGGTGTAAAATTGGTCCTTTAAAAAAGTTCTCAAAGGATCATTAAAATCGAGAATTCCTCTTTTTAAAAAAACTTTTATAGTTTAAAGAGAAAAAAAAAAAAAAAACAATAACATTTCAAGAGTGAAGACACTATTCAAAAAGTGTACCGTATTAATAATGTATAGAATGTTAAAAATGGTCACATCACGAATTTAAAATTTCAATGCAATGTCAACGTCCATTTGTTCCACTTCCGTAACTTTTTCCAACGTTTGCCTGCCGCTCATTTCGATGGCTTGTTCTGTTTTTGGCTATAAAAAATACCATTTTATACTCATATTGCGTTCAGTCAAAAATATTTTTTAAATTTTTTTCTTTCCTGTTCTGTCTTTTTAACCAGAATATATAGAGAGGGAAGCCAGGAAGAAAAAAACAAAAATGTTATTGTTCGTGCCTGGCTAACACAGGCTAAATGTTGAATTTTAACCGGAATCATCTACTAAAGCCGAACAGCCAGACAACAGAGTTAAACGCCGTTATCGTTGTTGTTCGTTTTACTTTTTTCGCTTTTTCATTGTTTCGTTTTCATTTGGAATTGTTGCTCTACAAAAATCACTCAATTAACATCAAACGTTGCGACGCGCATTTAAACTTCACCGTGTTGTGTCTTGAATGAATGTGCCACTTTCATAATGTTGTTGTAGATGCAGCTGTTGCTGTTGTTGTTTGTTGTAACATACATATTATATTGGTTGGCATGGTTGGCATTTGCAGCACTTTGCCTATAAATGTCACACTTTTTAAAGTTATTATGATTATTTTGAGGTTTACCCCCTCTCTTATACAATTTTTGTTGAGGCCTTTTGACCAAAAAACCCTGTCTAATATAAATATAAAAGTAAATTAAAATCCATATTTCTCAAGTGTTAGCCGTGTCATTAGGCCATGTCTAAAAAAATTGAGTTTTTATGTTTTTTTCTTAGTTTTAAAATTTAATGGTCATGCAGTGGTGTTTCTTTTTTAATTTGTTACTCCTAATGCTATTATATATAATATATTTTAATGGCCATAAATGTTTCTACCACTACGACTACCACCACTACTGTCCAAGATTATATAAATGCTTTGGTGTGTCATTTAGTTGTCAAAAAAAGCTATACATTTTTTTAAAGGTAATTTCTCTAGCGTAAAATTTAGCTGCATGTATGTAAATTTGATACGTATCAGTAACACTTATAAAGGAAAAACTGTCATAAAGTTTGATTGTTTACGTCGAATATATGGACATGGTCAGTGACAATTATTTAACAAGAAAAAAATTATTGTATAATATATTAAAATAATGTATGTTAATATGTATGTATGTGTAAATAAAGTGATAATTGAAATAAAAAAAAAAATATTAAAACTGAGTTAAACTATTCATATTTCTATTGTATGTACATATATGTATTAGGATATATCGGTTGTTAGAAATAAGGGAGCCGTTGCATTAAATTTGAAAAGCCCTAAACGTGAAAGGCATGGCAAATAAAGTGATTTGAGGTTTTACATATGTTATAATTTTATAACGAATAATGCATTAAAGATGGGTGTTGATATTAATAGTGCATATACATATGTACATATCTTACATATTTAAAACAATTTTTTACTTACTGAGTAGTAGGGAGATCGATTATTCGACTTTTTTCAATAACCGATTTACGAATAATTCGAAAAGTAGCAATTTTTTAAAACCTGTTTTCGGTTAATAATTATTTAAATAACCAATTTATCGGTTGCTTTATTTAAACAAAACTATTCTTAATTCTTGAAGCTCAGAGCTGGACCACGTCGTTTTAAAAACAAGCGGAGCGGAGAGCTTAAAATTAAAGTGGCAATCAATACTAATAATAATAACAATTCTCATAAAAATTATGCTAAAACGGTGTGCGGAGGCCATAAAAAATAAAGTTTTTTACACAAAGTACTAAATGTCACTTAAGTTTCGAACAGCTACTCAGGGAACTAATTTTGTTGTTGTATTACTTGGTAGAGAATGGAATTGAAGGTTTGTTATTATAGTTATAATTTAGGTGCCTAGATAACAAGAATTAAATCTTTTGCTTTGAATAATTTATGACTAATACACGAGTGTTTAATTGCCTCGACAAGAAAAGGTGTTTAGGTTCTGAACAGCACTGTATGTAAATTCATGCAACAGGTATTTAATAGTGTGTGTGTCACTGTGGTATGTGAGGTAAGACACCCATCTTCCAACCAATGAGTCATCAGTTCAATCCCAAGCCATACCATCTAACAATTTTCAACAGCGGTATCACCTCACAACATTATTAGCGACTGGTTATGTGTATTTATGAGAAACTTCACTAACTAATATATCTGCCGTTCAGTGCTGGCGCTTGTGGGTCGCTTTCAATGAGTCTAGTTGATCTTTCTTCATACATAAAATTCAATATTTACTTACAGAAGATGAGAAAAAGTTATTGTTGCTCAAGTGCGCACATCATTTTCGATCTATATTGGCTTTCACGTTCTTTGTGAGACGTTCAAGGTTGTTATATATACAAAAATAACATAAATTTATAAAAATTGTTAAATGATGAGGATATTTTTAATAAAAAATAAACAAGCGTATAAAAATTATACTTATATAAAGTAACCGGTTATTCGTGTTAAGTCAACCGGTTTATTCGGTATTCGAAAAATTAAGATTTTGAAAAAACTCTATTCGACGAAACCAAAAAAACCGGTTAAAAGCGGTCGAATAATAACCTTATGCTCCACAATATGTTGTCATACCCCACAATGTGCTTTTTAAGGCTATGCTAGGAGAAATTCAAAGCCAACTGAATCAAAAATTATATAGGCACTTAAAAGATTTCATTTAAAAATGCAATAACGGTTTGAAAAAACCGGAAACCGAAAACAGTTTGAAATTTTGCTAAATTCATGTTTTTGGTGTGAGGTACAACTGTTCCGGTTAGAAATTAAATACTATGTCATTCATATGGCTGCCGCGACTGATCTCACAGTATCGCATTCCATTGCACAAATTTTCGAAAAATTTTTCTAGTGTAAGGGGTCGTATCTCGGAAATGGCATCACGAATGTTTGCCTTCAAATGCACAATTGTCTCTTTATTGTCGGCTTAAAACTTGTCTTAAACGGCGCTCCACAGAAAATGTAAATCAATGCTAATTGGCATCATAATTTCGACTAATTAAACGGCAATCAATAAATCATTTGGGGCATGAGATGTGTGGCACCAAACCACTGTTGAAACCAAACATCACTCACATCAATACCATGAAGGGCGGGCACAAAAAATCGGTTATCATTGTGCGATAGGTGTCCCCATTGAGCATAATGTTAGCGAAATATTAAATATATGCCAATGATGCTTCTGCTTCACAAGCTGCATGAAACAGTCACTCGTAATGGGTGCATTGGCTTCTGTAATACCACGTTTGGTTTTTCTAAGCCCCAAATATGGCAATTTTGTTTATTAACGTACCCACCCATATGAAAATGAGCTTCACCCGAAAAGATGATTTTAAATGATGATAAATTTCCAACAAATCCAAAGCATAAATCGATCCATTTCCGTTCAGTGGAGATAATACACTGAATTTTGTAACAGAATAGAATAACATATGCATCGCCAGATTTTAAATAACAGCTGGTTCAAATTTAAACTTTTAAATTGCCCCCTTAATTTATACAATCTTGTAAAAAAATGATGTGGAAGTTAAACTTCCAATATTTTTAGCTAAAAATGTGGCACGAGTTGCAGGGTTGAACACAAAATATTTGCAAAATAAAAATATTAATAATAATAACACTGTGCGACAAAAAATATTGCCAAGTATCTTTTTTTGATACTATTTTTCTGATAGACGCTGCCAAGCAGACCAAGGAACTTTTTTTGAAATTTTCGAAAGACCTCCAAAAAGCTCGAGTTATAGGTGAAAACCTCGTTTTTCTGACCTTCATGTACTTATAAGCTAATAACTTAGCTAATTATTAACCGATTTTAAGGAAAATATACCTTTTAAATGATATATATGTCGCTTAATTAGCCTTGAAGAATTTAGGTGTATTTCTCAAACAAACACATCCTTCATCCTATTTTTTTCAATATTTTTCAAGTTTAGATGCGTCTTCGCTCTTTCTTTTGAATTATGATGAATAAATTAAGGAATTATATTAAGGTATGAATAAAATGAGACATATGGCTTAGAAATCCCTTGGAAATTGACGGAGTTTTTAAATGAATTGTTTATTAATTAGTTTGTGAATTATTGTGCTAAGAGTGACGTTACTTTTGTTATTTTTAGAACAATGGATAAAAAACCATTTCTTGTTTTAATTCCACACTGCTTCCTGGCGGGAAAAAATACCGTTCAAGCGTAGCAACTGCTTGAAAAGCTTATGGAGATTCCGCTCCATCAGAAACAACAATAAAACGTTGGTTTGCTGACTTCAAACGTGGTCGTAGAGACACCGTTGATACAGAACGATAGAAAACATCAAAAAACCCACAAAATTATTTTTAGTGATCAAAAAGTGAAGTTGCGTGAGTTAACTGACATCGTAAAGATATCAAAAGAACGTGTTGGCTCTGTTCGAAGTGGGTGTCGCTGTTGCTCACTGATGACACAAAAAAAAAAAAGAACGTGTTGATGATTCTGAATCAATGGCAAAACAACATGAATTGAACTTCAAATTGCTGCCAAATCCCCCGTATTCGCCAGGTTTGGCTCCCAGCGACTACTGATTTGTTTACAGACCTCAAAAATATGCTCGCCGGTAAGAAATTTCGCACGAATGAAGAGGTTACTGCTGAAACTAAGGCTTATTTTGATGCAAAAGATAAATCGTTCTAGAGCGGCGCTGGAATGATAGCAGTGCTCTTGATGAATATTACGTTAATGAATAAAGCTAACTCTGAACGAAAAGAAAATGTGTTTTTCTTTTTGTTAGGCCCGGAACATTTCAGCCTATGTGTTAATACTAGAAATATGTAACAAAATGGATTCTGATTGATAACAGGGTGCGACAAAAAAGAATGAAGCTGAAATACCTGGGAAACATAGCTGCCAGATTTGACGATTAATCGTCATTTTGACGATTTTTTAACAAAATTTTGGCAAAATGACAATTGGCGTTTTTTCTTCCTATAAAATGACGACAATTGGCAGCTCTAAAAGTAATAATAACTCTTTGTACGTGAGACGATTAGCTTACTTCTTCTGGTTTTTGCTTGAGCTCAATGTTAAGGTCGAAATACACTATCAAGCAGGCGAAAACTGCATTATTGTAGTATTGGTGAAATGTATACAGTATTCAAGCTTTCAATTTTGTTAGTACATATGTTGTTGTCGGACGAAACATTACGTGCAATATCGTTCAAGAAATTCAATGTTTCAAAATAGTAGAGGCTTGTATCAAAAAAGTCTTCTACCACAGCACCACTTTTTTCCATATCCCTTTTTCTTCTTAGCTCCCGTCTAGTTTGTGCGTAATGAATTAATTTTTTGTTTCAAGCCTTTTCTGTCTGTATTTGGATTTTGCTCCTCGTATTCTTCCATTAAATCTTCGTTCTGCTGGTCCTTAATAATGGTGCTGTTGTAATCATCATATTTTACATCCCAAAGCGAAGGCGCGAAACTACCGTCAGCTCAATAATTTGCTTTTTCTTTTGAATTTCTGCCAATTTTATGACACAAAGTTCGAAAAAATAAATGACAATTTTTCGTTCTCCTATGTTGTTGATGCTTTAAGATTGCAAAACATATGAAAATTAATTAAGCAACGCCAGCTATTTCAAGCAAAAAAAAGGTAAAATTTTTTGATTTTGCTTCCAGCATAGTAGGTGTAAAACATACATAAAAATATCACTAATACTACTACTATGCAGTTTCAATCTGCTTGATAGTGTATTTCGCACTTAAATCTTATTCTTATAAGGCCTGAAACAAAATAAAGCACTTGTAGTAGTAACTGAGGCTTAGTAATGTAGCAAGAAAAAATTGGAACAGAACATTGAAGCTCTCTATATGGTTGCCAAATAACCTCAACAAAAACTAAGAGAATTATCCGATTTTTTTAACAAAATAAGCACATATTTCACATTACTATCTAATAAATTTCTAAAAGTGGAGTTAATCGATTTGACAAATGAGGTATTCTCTTATACGTAGCTTCAAGCAGGCATTAAAAATATATAATATATTGTATGTACTAATAGGTAATGTAGAAAAAAATTGAAAACAATAAAAATTTGTTTTTTGTTACGATTTCTTTGACGATTTTTCGAAACTGAAATGACGTTATTTTAAAAACTTATTTGAAAATAGACGATTTTCTGCAAATTTCATTTGGCAGTCATGCTGGGAAATAATATTATTTCTATTGTTCTACTCAATAGGTATTTTTTTTTGTCGCATTGTGTAATATTTTCAGTAAAAGGGTCCGCCATCTAACGTTTTTTTTCAACTAGTGCTTATTTCGTGAATGGTAACACTTAGCTCATGTCTGATTTGACAGATTAGTTTTATCCTTCCGCTGAACGAATATGGTTGTGTATACGCTTCACTAAGTGGGCTTGCGATCGACTTACAGAAGATGCCGATTTTGCCAAAAAAAATCATCTTCTCAACAAGCAAAATTGTCGCATTGGTGATTGCGATTGGTGAAATACAGCTGCACACAATCGATAATGTGCTTAAAAATTAGACCGATCGTGTAAGCTACTTCATGGACAGCCGAGGCAGCTATTTGAAAGAAATTATTTTCCATTATTAACCGGAAGGTTTGTAGTTTAAAATAGAAAAAGAAATTTGAGAAAATATTCAGTAGTTTTTTTTTATAGCATTTTCAAAAAAAAAAAAAATATTTGGCGGACCCTTTACATTTATCTCGAAATAGAACAATAATTAGAAACTTTTTAAAATATAAAGCATTGAAAACAAAAAAAAAAAAAAAAATACTGCTTCATATAAATCATTGAATGACCATGATTTAAAGATAACTTTCTTTAATCTTTGGAAACATTCAACATAATTATATCATGGTTGTCATACCACGCCAATAACCTTTTTCAGTTTTAAAATTTAAATTTAGAAAATACAATTTTTTTTTGTTTTTCTGTGAGACTCATATATAAATAACAAATTGATTTATAGTTTTAACAGTGTTAACCAAAAAAGTCATGATTTTCAAATTGAATTCAACGAATATTTGAAATTACACAATTTTATCAATTTAAATATTTGTTTCCGTAGCAGCTACTTATATAAAAAAACAAAAGCATTAATCACATAAAATCGTTAATAATAAATTCTTTTTATTGTATTTCAAAAGAAATCTGTTTAAAGTTTAGATTTATAGATGTGAAAAAAAAAATAAAAAACTAATTGGGCATAACACATAAAGTTCAGCCAATAAATAGTAATTCAAGTGACATACTTCTACAAGAAGATCTAAAATCAAACAAAAAAAAAAAAGCCCGTAGTAGACTTAAAATTAAATCTTTGAAAGAAAACATTTAGTGAAACCAATCTTAAGACAAAAAGAATAGGAAATGATTAATTATTTTGATTGACGATTCTATATCAATGTGAAATCGATCATGTGATTTCAATAGAAATATGTTTTATCAAATGTATTGAAGTATTTAGTGTTATAGCATACAAATATGAATTTTATTTTGACATGCAGGAAAACCTTCATTACCTTGATCAAGATAGAGAAGTGTACTAAAAAGTGTCTCTTTAACCCTTATCTGCACACCAAGGTCTTCAAATAATCTTTTATAATAGATACTCGTATTGATAATCTAAAAGCTTTAAATTATGAGACCTTGTAGATTGAAGTTTAGATGAGCTCCAACTCAACCTTTACATCTGGTGTTCATCGGATTCGTTAACGTTTTTTACTACACTCATAGAAAAATTTGTCTTCTCATATATAATACACTAACATGAGATTTGTGACATCAGTGTTATGACAAATAGCATCAGTTAGCTCAAAAGTGGCATCAACCTAATGACAAACGTCATCTCAAAATTTTGTCATAGTGACTTAATTTGACGTAAAATTTTGTGTACAATTTTGGGTGTCCAAAATTAAGGTATCAATTTAATTTTGCTGCCATTTGTTTTCTACTTGTAATTTTTATGTTTTCATATTCCAAATACATTCCGGTTAGTTAATATGGAACGTTACACGAAAAAGAACGTGTTTTTATTAAATGAGAAACGATGTAATTAGGAAATTGGAGTGGTTTGTGGACGAATCATTGGACCATATTTTTCCAAAACTAAAATAGAAATGCGATTAAGGTCAATGAAAACCGCTACAGGGAGATGATCCGAATTTTTGTGGTGAGAAATTGATAATTTAGTTTCAACAAGGTGGTCCACTTGTCACACAGAAAGAGAAATAATGGATAGTTTGAAGCCTGGTCTTTGGGAGCTTGCCGAGCCAGTAGGGGGGTCACTTGTCCGACATAATTTTTCATATTGAACTGGAACCTACTAGTAATAAACTGAAATAAAATTATTTTTAATATATGAAAAAAAGTATTTTTTTATTAAAATTAAGATGCTACTTCAACTTTGGACACCTTTTATAAACAAATACATGTTACTGAGTTATCGCAATGATGAAATTTTTTTATTATATTGACTTCGATTAGTCACTTCTGTAACGCCGACGTGTACATTTTTCACCCTGAAAATTGTCATGGGGTTAAAATCGATTACATTTATCATAGGACTGCGTTATGATTTCTGATGTTATTATGTCATTCCACTGATGACAGTTTTTCATAATATTGAGCCCGACGAGTCCTCTCTCCGGTGTTATCAGTCATCGCACTGATGACATGCTTTTGTTATGTAATCACTATTTAATGCCGAGTTATCATTACCATTGATGACAATTTGACCAAGTGACGTTAAGGGGCTAACATCACGATGATGCAAAGTGTTATAGGATCAAAAATGGAAGTGCTGATGTCAAAATACATCAGCGATGTGACGGTTTTTCTATCAGTGTACTGCACTTGCGTGTTCAAATTCGACAGGAGTTGTAAAGTGAAGATCGTTTACTGTTCGAAATGCAATCGGGGCGATCCTACCTCAATGACTTTGACATCAGGACCTACACGAATGATTCCAAGATGAGGTTTGGTGTTGGTGTCGAAGCTCATGACTAGAGCTTTTTTGATGGCTCGAAAGTTTTACATGACCTCTTCTGGGTATTCTATATTGATCAGAGTAATTTATTTAGGTATCTCAACCTGGCGTATTTGCTATGAGGAATATCCAACATTATGCGATTCGAGTAATGCGGAATAAAGCATTAAATCATCTGGCAATCAAACAACGAAATAGGTCTGTGTCAGCCAAAGCAATCAAAAAATCTTAACCTTTTACCAACCGATGTCAGGGAAATATACACGGCATATTGTGGCCTCACAACTTCGCACAAACTTTGCGGAAACCATTATAGAATATTACAAAATAAAGTTTTAAGCCTTCTCTCGTACCGATTACGAAAACAATAATGTCAGATTTTGCAAAATTTTTATATAGGTACCCTGGTGGAGTACATAAAGCTTAAAGCTCTTGTCTCCTAGTTTCGCCGTTCACCTACAGTATTCTAGAAGTAAATCTGCGAAGTTTATGTAAATTCTTTAACATGTTTCTGTAACTTCACTCGTCTTCACCAAAAATATAGCCATTCAAACCCTTGTCCTTTCGCTACAAACGAATTATTGTTACCACAACAATAAGGGCACTGACATCATCAAGTGACAACAAGGCGCAACCAAATATCTCCGCCAGTTACCATTTTGAGCAAATTGTTGTCATCATTGACGTTATTTAATAGCTACTTAGTAATGCTCAAATTTAAAAACAAACAAAATGAAGCAAACGAATTACCGACTTTTATATTCTCTTATTGATTGTTATTCTGACAGTTTTTTTCGTAATTCTTAAACGTTTTCATTGCTTTTCATTAACAGTGCAAAGTGGTGTTTATTTCTGTCTTCTTTCAGGCCTATATTGCAAAGATCGTACCGCTTTTTACACAGAGTAGGTTATAGGCCGTAGGCCAATGTCAACATAAAAAAGGTTTATCGACTATAAGTAACCTTACACGCTATATACTATAATAGAGTATCGCAAAATACACTTAATAGCCTACTTTCATCCGTTTTTGCAAAACTTTGATATATGTAACCTAGTGGTGTACATAAAGCTTAAACCTGTTGTTTTTTAATCTTTATTTTATAGGCCTATATTTTTAAAAAGATTCTAAATCAGAACAAAATATTAGTCTTCTGAACATGATTTTCTTTTTAACTTAACAAACGTGCCACGTTCATTAGCACTTATCACACCTTTCAATTCAATAAGTGTCTTGAAGGCATTACGAAATAAATTGTTTCGTTTTATACCTCATCCCGTTCACCCTTTTAGGAGACCCTACAAAAAAAATCTATAAATGTACTTCAATTCTTACACGGGGATACTAAAACATACACTCATTCTTTTTACATGGCGTTCCCTTTAGATGTCTTGGTTATATATGTTGCCTAATTGTTAGATAAAGTAGCATTTGGGAGACGTTAAAAGCGAATACTACGTGAACATTTTATGGCCATTTGTAAACACATGTACTCATATGAAACATTTATTGCTCGACAAAAAGACACAAATAATAAAAGAAAAACAACAAAAGCAACAGAACACACACTCCAAAATTTTATGATCCGTGAAGTGGAAAAAAATATTCAAAAGGAATGAACAGCTAAAGCGAACCAAACAACCAGCCACTCAGCCAGCCAACCAACAAGGCAGAGCAGCCCATACAGCCAAGCTGGCAGTCGATATTGTAATAAAATTTAAATTATATTATTTAGACCTTTAACAGTGATTAAATTTTCAAATGGCCACGACAAGAGTTACACGGCATAGTTACAACACTGGAGTATATATGTATGTACGTCGTACGAATGTATGTACATATATCAAGGAGATTGCCTTTAATTTATTTATACGTTTAAAGTTAAAGGTTTACGCATTTAATTGTAAATTGTGAGAATTTTAAACTAAAATGAATAATTTAATAATGATCTTTAAAATAGGCACGGGGTTAAGAAAAGAATTATTTCTGAAAGGTTGGCTTTAAGATGTTATCGTAAAGGAGATGTAATTAAAGGAAGGAAATAAACAACGAATCGTTTATAACTAAATTATTTTTGAATTAAACTAAAGATTTTTAAAACGCATTCAACCTGTCCGTGGCGTTAAGTCCGACATGATATATACCTTCACATAGATTTTAGCTTTCTTAGCTACAGCAGCTTAAAGCAATAATAGAAAAAAACACAACATAGTAGTACACATCTTCAGTCTATAAAAAAATTTCATATACATTTGCACCAACAACAAAATAATTATTAGTTATAATTAAATAAAATACAAATTGTTCACCGCCTTAAGTCTCAAAGTAATAATGGAACTTTGGTGTGATGCTCTGAATAGAGCGCATTCACATAACACAAGTGACCCACGTTTGGATCTCTAGCAGAGGACATGTCGAAAAAATTTTATTGGGGTTTCGAGTGTTTAATAAAGACAAATTCATCTTAAAAAAAGCCCCCCTGACCATCTAGCTCTTGGCGATGATGCACACATCAGATAAATGATCAGGAAGAAACGCCTTGTATTAAGAAAAAACATTGCCATCCTTAGTAAGGATCACCACCACCGCTTAGAAAGGATATTCAGCATTTTTTATATATGGAAAGTAGTAAATGACACATTAAAAGGGACCTACCGGCTCCGACTGGCAGATGTATTAGTTAGTAAAGTTTTTCACAGGGTAAATGAGGTGATACCGCTCTTCAAAATTATCAGATGGTGTGGCCTGATATTCAACTGATAACTTCTTGATTGGTATGTGAGTGTCTTACCTAACATACCATAGTGGCACACACTATTAGGTACGTAATTCATGCGTTTATGTTACTACAGATGTCCTCTGAAGTGTAAAAATTGGTATTTCGAAATCGATGGAAAGAATAGTCTAAATATATTGACCATCCTCAAATACCAGGCTCAAAAGTTTCTTCAACGCCAGGAGTTATTAACCACCTTAAATATATCTATAGGGTGGGCCATTTATAAGTTTAAATTTAAAAATTCAATAAAACAAAAACGGTTTGAAATATGCAAAATTTATTTTTTTGTTGTGAAGCACAATTGTTTTGGTTAGAAATGAGATGTGATTTCATTCACACGGCTGAGCGGCTGGCTTCACAGTACCCCATTAGTTCGAACCAATTTTCGAGAACTTTTTCGAGTTTATGGCGTCATATCTTGGCAATGGTATAGCGAATATTGACCTTCAAATGCTTAATTGTCTCTGGTTTGTCGACATAACACTTGTCTTTAACGGTGCCCAACAGAAAAAAGTCCAAAGGTGTCAAATCGCTTCTTGGCGGCCAACCAACATCACCATTTCGGCTAATTAAATGACCATCAAACGTTTGACGCAATAAATCGATGGTGGCATAAGATGTGTGGCGAGTTACGCCAGCCTGTTGAAAACCAAACATTATAAACATCAATACCATGAAGAGCGGGCACAAAAAAATTGGTTATCATGGTGCAATAGGTGTTGATATTGACCGTAATGATTGCGTCGTCCTCATTTTCAAAGAAATATGGGCCAACGATGCCTTCGCTCCAAAAGCTGCACCAAACAGTCGGGTGCATCGGGCCATACATGAAAGTTGTATTCAATTTTGGATCGGTGAAATGAAGTGAAGTATTTCTTACACGAATACTTGAAAAATATAATCGTTCCAAAGGACACCACAATGCATCCTCATGCCCAGAACATCAAGAGCACATGACTTCTTGATATCTACATTACCCATAGTTGCAGATAATACGACATCACCACGTCTGTGTGGCAGAATACAATATTGGGTCTTTCTTGCATTTAAATCGACCCGATTCGCAGGACCCTCCTCGAGATTTTCACTAAGTCTAATCTCCAAAAAGCTTAGCATACGACAAATGTTGCTATCGATGCAAAGGAATAGATAGGATTGAAAGTGAGAAGAAGAAAGTCATTAAGAAATCTTAGGAATAGAGTTGGGGAAAGAACAGTGCCAAACTATATAGTTGCCTACCAAGAAAAATTTTCCGATTTTTGAGTAAAATTGAAATTTAGAAATTGCGGTAAGTACGAAAACATCTTTAAAACTGCGAACTATGTCACTTAGAACTATGTCTCTTAGCTAAGTAGATGCTGGTGCTGTCATCTGTCGTTGCTTAGAAACAAAGCCATGTGCTCATCATTTGATCTTACCTTTTTCTTCTTTCCTTTTTCTCAAGGAGTGGTGTTGTCTGACCCTCTCGGTTTTGTAGTGTGTGTGTTACTATTTTATTTTCCCTTCGGAGAGATGGGGGACTTCTTAACTATTTAAATCCGAAGTCCATATGATTTGCATTGTCTTGTTCTTGCTGACATTTGAAAGTAGGCTGCTGCTTGTATTGTTCGCAAGCGCTTTAGTCACTACACCACCTAAAACGTTTATACATATGTATTCAAAGTTGATTTTGCAGGTGTCACAACCTACATATATCCATGTATATCGTATCAGATTTATACCTATTAGGTAGTAGAAAAAAATAAAAATTATCTAAATATTAAAAAGATGTGCCGTATATTGTATTTAACGCATAAGTTGAAAACTTCCGGGTCTAGGGCATAGATGGCGTTAGTTTTTAGTTTGTGAGTTATTGTGCTAAGATTGACGCTACTTTTGTTATTTTCAGAACAATGAATAAAAACAATTTCGTGTATTGATTCTACACAGATTCTTGATGGGGAAAAATATCGTTCAAGCGAAGCAATGGTTTGAAAAGTGTTATGGGGACTCCGCTTCATTAGAAACAACAATAAAATGTTAGTTTGCTGTCTTTGACACACTAATGATGGCGGAACGCATTGGACATCTGAATCAGGCTGTAACAACAGAACAAATCAAGAAAATCCACGAAATCGTTTTGAAATCGAAAAGTGAAGTTGGGTGAGTTAGTTGACATCGTAATACTATACTGATTCTTGGTGGGGAAAAATATCGTTCAAGCGAAGCAATGGTTTGAAATGTGTTATGGGGATTCCGCTCCATTAGAAACAACAATAATATATTGGTTTGCTGACTTCAAACGTGGTTCTTGACATACTGATGATGCAGAACGCAATGGACGTCAGGCGGTAACACCAGAAAACATTAAGAAAATTTACGAAATGGTTTGAATGATCGAAAAATGTAGTTACGTGAATCATCTGAAATCGTAAAGATATCAAATGAACGTGTTGGCTTTATATTGAATGAGCATTTGACTATGAGAAAGCTCTGTTTGCTCACTGTTGACCAAAAACAATACCGTGTTGATGATGGCAAAACTACATGAATTGAACTCTGAATTGCTCCCATATACAGCAGGTTTGGCTCTCGGCTAGCCGGCAAGAATTTTCGCATGAATGAAGAGGTTGTTGCTGAAACTGAGAACTATTTTGAGGCAAAAGATAAATCGATTTACAAAAGTGTTATTGAAATGTTAGAGCGGCGCTGGAATGATTTCATTGCGCTTAGTTGAGATTGCTCTTAGTTGTTTTCTACGAGATTGTTATCCTTCAATTAAATTCTCGTAATTATCTTTCTAGTAAGCAAACCTAAGCATCAAATAAAGTATTTAAATTGTAAACTAAACACTTTATTTAAATTAAATCTGCAAATTATCATACTTCTGCACTCACTTCAATCAAAAAGAAAAGGAAAACCTCTTTTCCTATTTCTATTTTGATTTCTAGTGTATCCCAATACTGACGACGATGTCATTGAAAGGCCATAAAATATTCGAAATAAGTGGTTATCGAACCGGTTCCAACGGTTTCATCAAATAAATGAATACACACATACTATCATACAATAGTATCTACTTCTAGAAAACTTCTATATCTCTAGCATTTTCACTCCTCAACTGCATTAAGGCCAGCCAACATCGACACTAATCGAAGTACTTTATGCATTTGTTGTATGTGTACGGGTGAGAATTTCGGTCGGTGTGGTGTGAAAATGCCATTGAATAATCAGTTTATTGGAGTGCAGTTTGAATGCAACATCAGCAGCAGCAACAACGACAGCAATAATGTTCATGTGTATTCAATGAAATCATGTTTGTTTTGGCTCAAATGTTTTACGTAGACTTTAAGTCTTTCTTTTTGTTTTCATCATGAAATACATGTGTACGTATGTACATAGGAGGCATCTGGGCCACAAGAAAATCATGATGATTATTATGGGCAAATAAGCTATGTATTGGCGCAGATATATTCCTGTACGAGAGTTTATACAAATAATGCACTCAAGAAACTAAGAAATGAAAAGAATTTCTTGATGGCCATATCATGTACTTACTGGTTGAAAGATGATGGGGAAGATAACATTAAAGATGATGATGGTGGTGGATTTGAGGGGTGTATAAGTGCGATAGATTGTATTAATAAAGTGTATTTAATTACTTAATACTAATTGCTTTAGACATCATTAAATAATTTATACGGAAAAGAAATTTCTGTACTAAACTGTTAAAACAGTTCAATTGATTGTGGGTTTTAGATCCTTTTTTCTACGGGGTGTGTAAAGTGTTAATGGAAAGGAAAGAACATTTACTTTTTATGATGATGTGTGGTGATGAAAATCGGTAGCAATTTAAGTATATTTTAAATAATAATCTGAATTATTTATATTGATATTCGATTTACTTCAAATTGTTTTTACTTTTTTAAATTTTAGAATTAGAAAAATGTTGAAAATTTTTTTTAGCAGACTCTTAGAATATTTTTAAACTATTTCCTAATGTTTGTAAAAATTAATAAATATCTTGAAAGTAGAAGTAAAGATGTTAGGTGCGCTTTTTCTACTATTTTTATAAAGAATTACACTAAAAATTATGGATCAGTTTTAAAAATATACAAACCAGTTTATTATTGTGCAATAAATTTGAAAGCAGGGTTGACATGAATAAACAGACTTTTTTCGTTTAACCAGAAAGGAATTATAAGTCTATGGAAACTAACTAATCGAAAACTTAGTTTGTCAAGAAAGCGTTCTCTACGACTTAAATACCCGATGTCTTTTAGGGGTTCATAACTTTGAGTTGGCATCACTGCTTTATTTGACAATCGACTTAACAGCTGATAGTCGCTTTTTGTTTCTTTGGTTTGGCATTTCATTATGAATTGACTCACTTCAAAGCAACGCTTGCAAGCTCTTAAATTTTTTTTTATCAAAATAATGATTCTGTTCGTCAAACTTTGGTTGGATGTGTTGGGCTTAAATTTTTTGTTGAACTGTGATGCTTGGAGAGAGGATAATCCATAAACTTTTTTGAAACACCATTCCATTCACAGTAAATTACAGTTTGGATCGCTTTATGAGCTGGTGGAGTCATTGATCATAGTCTTTAAAAACAATGATAGTCAGAATGTTACTATCAAAGGTGAACGGTAGGAACATGATAAGACCTCAATTAACTGACATTATTCTTGCTGACATATCGTTCCAACAGGACGGCGACAAATGCACACAGCGCGCGCTACCGTTTATCTACTTGAAGAAACATTTGATGAAGAAGTAATTTCGCGCAATAATTCACGAAGATCGTCTGTTTTAACTCCATTGGATGATTTCCTTTTAGGTTATGTGAAGCCACTTGTCTAGTCTATAAATCAGAGACAATTGAAATGGCAACCATATGAAATCATATTTTAACATTAATTTCATAAAATTTTCTAGCCAACAAATTTCGTTTCATTGATATTAAAAACATATTTCCTTTTTTACTATGATTAAGCTTGTGTAACTATAAAAAACACCCGATACTTAGTATAATTTCTAGATTGGCAGCTCTGCAGGTATACTATGAGTATGGAACAGTATTTAATCAATCAGCATTTGTCGTAACGACGATAACTTTAGTGGATTTCTTAGCTAAGTTGTAAAGGAGAACGGTACTACGAACTTCAAAGCTCCATCTAGAATCATGGAAATTTGACAAGAAAGATGATCCGCTACTACTAAGAAAAGATGGACCAATACACTTCTCCCTGACCTAAATAGTAAGAGTAAGAGTATTATCAGGGATAGTCCTCTATAGTAAACTAACATGGGACACTTACATAGAGGGTATTTCAAACTAAGCCAAGAATGTTCTTGCAATATGCAGAAGGCTTGACGAGAAATCTTAGGATTGCAATCCAGAATGCTTCACTTGATGGGTCCCTTGTAAAGGCAAGTTGAACAAATTTTAAAGCAACACAAACAAAAATACATAAATTGGCAAGCGTTGGCGTAGCTGGGGTAATAAGAACGGCTGCATATACTAGTGAAGAACAAATTCATAGAAACCAATGTAAGGATAATACAATATAAGTCGAACACATAACTCTTCAAAAGCCACAACCAGATGAGTTGAGAGCTTGCAACTTTCTAGTTATTAGGAAACAGAGACAAGGACAAATAATGTTCTTGTATAGAACCAGAAAAGTCTATAACTTTGAGCAATGCTTTATAAGGAAACTGAGTAATAATAGTGATCTGGAGACCTCTAATGGAACTGGCCACTATGTAGTTCACGTATGGTTCAATGGCCGAAAGTAGTATAGGTATTTAGGACTAGAATGAAATATTTGGACCCATGGAAAAACTCTAAAGCATTTCCTAAATGGAAGTTCAAGCCATAAAAATATGTACAAACTTCAACTTGGACAGGTATTACAAAGGGCAGAACATAGCTATAATATCTATAAGTCCAGCTGACTTTTGTGTATTTATCTCCTATAGAATTTACTTATCAACGCCCCCACACATGATCAAAACCGCATGTGAGTACCAAATTCGAAGGCATGTTATATGTACCTGACTTCCACCTTGCTAAAGTGTCGGCGACTATCTACACAATTACCGATCTATGGATTACGGTACCCGGTTAAGATTGTTACACCCCACTACGGTAACGCTCTCCCCGCGATTTCGGTATAAATCACAGCCGCTGGCTATTTTTACAAGGAGCCGCACCACAATCAGGCAGCGAACTAGATCCCTGGGGCTCCCGATTCTCATAAATGCTACCACCAGCATAAGTCCCAAATGACTCTGGACTGATGGGCAATAAATAGGAAGATAAACTGGTCAGTAAGGCAATCCCTATCTGCTTCTGTATCCAGAACCTGCGTGTGCAGTGCGAAAAGAGGTGTGAGGAAGCCTGCCTTTTCTCAAGTCAAATAGGTTTTAGACAATCGAAATTTTCTTCAGTATCACGCTATCTAACAATAACCTAAGAATTATAGTCAGCGTTGCAAACTAAATGAACGCTTGAATAAAGGAATATTCAAAGGGATATTTAAGGAATACCCTATACTAGCTGAGGGCTGTATAATAGCATACATGCTACAATACCTCCTTACACGAATAAGAATTATACATGCCATTTCTTGAGTGGAATCGGTGCCTGTGTGTGTGTGTCCCTGTTGTCATACATTGATTGTGGATATTCAACATGCTTCTTAATCTGTCCAAGATTTGATTCAGATTTGTCAAACAACAGTTGGGAACTGGAGAAAGGGCGATTACGATCATCCAGCTAATGAAGAACTCGTTTCGATTAAAGGTATATTGTAAATTGAACATTAGATGACCTCCTACCAGAACAAGAGGGAAGCTTGGAGTGTTTTATTTTGTTCAAATTTCGCCGATAGTCTTTTGCTGATTAACACACGCCAAAAAAATAAGGAATTTTCGTTATTATTTATTTTTTCTAAATAAAAAATTATACATAACTAAGCTATCGATAAAAAGCAAATCAAAACATATTTTCTTAATTGCCTCAGGTGTCAAAATATAAAATATGTATGTTGCTCTCCCTCCACCTTCGTAAAACCTAATATGAAAAGCATACAATACAGTACACTGATGTCAACAACCTGCAAGTGACAGCATATTGTTCTTCCCGTTTACAATATGATAGGAGGTGTTTCAAACTTGAACTTCTGTTTAAGCCAAAAGAATTATCAAATAAATATGTTAATACAAGAAGAATAAAAAGAAAAAAGAAAAAACGTGTTGAGATTATATAAAAAGTTAATACGATATTTTTATACTTTTGTTACATGCTTAACGCATATGAGTTTATGAACGAAAGGAATTTTTCAAACAACAAATACTGTTTCCACCGACCAACCAGCAAATAAAATAACATTTATGTTAATGCAACTGTCGTTAACAAGTCAAAACACAGTCCTTGTGACACTTCAGCTTTCATTGAGAACAAAAACTTTTTTTCACTACTCGAATAGAAGTATTTGTTGTAGGCTTAGAAAAGTATTCGATATTACAAACGTTTTATGTTATATGAAGAGAATATTAATCAGTTGATGTTTAATTGTGGCAAAGGAATTTAAAGGAAGTTGTTTTAAAAATTTGTTTATTTTTGATATAATATTGAATGATATATATAACCTGTATGTTTTCTTTACATACAGGTGTTAAAAAACTTACAGTATAAGTGCATGATAATTTTGATTAATTTATGATAAACAGAAAGAAAACATAAACACTTTTGTAATTTGAAAGAAACACCAGCAGAGTTCAGAATATTTCTATAGTAGGTAATGGGTATTGACCAGTAACAGACAAACTAATACCAGTCCATTTTACAATTGTGGTATCTATCTCTCAGATCACACTGCAAGAAAAAATTAAATTTTGTTTCTTACACAAATAATTGCGTACAGTGGAAAAGTTCTTTCGCACTTTTAAAGTTTACATACGTAATTTAACATAAATTCTAAAAGGAACTCTGTAAAGGATAAAAGCAATAACAAAAATATATATATGAAAAACACAAAACCAAAAAAAAGATAAAATAACAGAAAACAACAAAAAGCAATTACGAAATTAAAATGGAAAAATAACAACAAAAAACAATTAAGAAATGCATTGAATTAAGAAGAAATTTAAAATAAATAAAAATAAATAAAATGTTTAATAACATCATCCATTCAAATCTTTTTTTACACTGTATTTTTCCATTTATTTTCTCGTCACTTCATTCTGTTTATTTTTGGTCTATGTGTGTGAGTACGTACGTGTGTAAGCAAAAGAGAACTTTTGCTCAGAGTCGTGTTATGCCTCTCGATGGTATAGATATATTTATTCTATTATATTCTCTATATTAAGTATATTTAAAGCCTAGCAATGACTTTACACAGTGATACAAAAAATAATGAAGTAAAAATACCTAAAAAATATACAATTTGAGTAGAAGGTGTTGTCGAGGAGATCAAGAATATGTTTTCAATATATGACAAACATCTTCAAAATCGTGAGTTATGGTGAAAAAAGAACAGGTTTGCTGTACTTAAAGCAACGGATTTAAAATTTATTAGTGGATAGAGAAAAGCACAACTGAGATCTTTCGCGATCTTTACTTATTCCTCCATTTCATGTAGCAAACTCCGTATTTAACTATGCGTATGCTAGATATGTGTGCGTGTTAATGCTATCAACAACATACCATTGGCAGTCGAAAACGGCCCATTAGAGTAATTAAGTTCGAACAATTCGAAAACAATTTATGTAGCAAACTTTATCTTACTACGAAAACCAGAATTATCAATGTGCGCGTTAAGTCGGTCTTTTTATATAGATAGAACCGAAACTTGGTTTATCGCTAACGTTGTTAAACAAAGATACAAAGCTTAATAAACAAACACATGAGAAGTATTATTGGAATCTGGTGCCCATGGAAAATTAGTAACAAGAGACTAAGGCAGATAACTAAGATTGAAAAAAAGCTTTGAAATAAGACGAAGGAAATATGACTGGCAACATCACTTATGCAGCTTTTTAGTGAAATCCACAAAGAAAACTAAATAAAGGACGACCAAAAACTACGTGGCGCAAAACAATATTTAAAGTGGTAGATGATACATCCAGAAACTGCATAATCTATGGAACTTTTGTCATTTGCAAGTAAAATGCACCGATATTTAAAGTAGTCCTTAATGATCGACAGCACTCACTTATTTACTCACTTATATACTTACTTAAATGGCTAGATCACATCCCGAAAGACTTTGTATTGAATCAGTATAGAGTTCTAAGTATTTCGATCGTGTCGATCAATTTCTCACATTTCGGCCTTCCTATTCAGCGTCTTTTCTGAGATGCATGCTCACAAATCTTCTTCGCCAGATCATTCTCACAACTATGTGCTTAACTATAAATGTCGACATAAGCTCATATAGCTCACAATACGTTCAATGTCTGTACTCGCCGCTAATGTTGACGGTATCATGTACACTACGGAGTACCTTTCTCTCGAAAACAGTGCTTCTGCACCTTCTGTGATTTTCATCTGTCGAGGGAGAGTTTGCTTATGAACTGCTTGTTCAAACAAAAATAGCACCTGTTAGCAATTTTGCTTCTCCGTCTAATTTCCATACTGATGTTATTACTTTTGTTTATGACGTTTCGCAAATATATGAAATCATCCACAATCACATAGTTGAAGGTGCCAGCAAGTAGGTTCCCTTTTTACCGAAACCAACAACTTGTTTTTATCGTCTATTCCTTTTCAACATTTACAAATTTGCAAAGGCAACAGTAATATCTCACCATGTTCGGCCCGGTTGATTTTACTTCATCGAAAAGCAATGCGTCTTGGTGTAAATCTTGCCGGTTGTGTTAACTGCTGCATCGCGTTAGATTTTGTAATGATGTAATGATATGATATAAAAAAGATGACACGATAAACTATCACTTTGCCTGAAACCCTGTTTAGTATCGAATGGTTCGAAAAGTTTCTTTCCTATTTTAACTGATGATCTCGTGTCACTTAAGATCATTCTGCACAGCTGTATCATCTTAGCAGATATACCGAACTGAGAAATCACTTAAACCCATTTGCGCGTGGGGCTTTCAAGGGCTTCTCTGTAATTGACGAATATGTGACATTTATAAATTTTTTTTTCATCAGTTTTCTCCAGAATTTGGCATAGTGTGTATATCTTGGTCAGTGTTACATTTAGCAGTTCTATGATCCAATTAGCCTGTTTTTAATCTTTAACACAAAACTCTCAATAGAATTTAGTATGCGATAAATAAGTTTCCTTATATATATATATCTATAATTGTAATTGCTTATAGTAGTGGGAAATGTTTTCTCGCTGTAAAACCAGTACGACTTTGAAGAATTGAAAGCTTTTACGACATCCAGGGTCACAGCAAAACAGTAGTCATTTGGATATATCATTATTTATGTTCTCTCCCGCAGCCCTCACAAAAAGGTTTTTAGCAGTGGTAGACATAATTTGCTTTCCTGGTTCGAACTTCTTCGGTATTTAACATACATGCAATACTGGTGAAAAAAATGGTTAAATTGTTAAATTTTTAATATAAATATAAAAAGGAATAATATAAAGGCAAAAATTAATACTTCTTAATATAATAAATTTTTATTTGTGGGAGGTACACACATGCTGCAGACAGTACACTCACATCTTAAACATATTCTCTTTGTACCAACCACTTTATTCATTAGCTACTTTCCTTACAAGTACTCAAAGAAGAATGAATTTATGATTCATTATTAACTAAGTTCAAAGTAATCATTTTAAAACAGGGTTCGCAACTAACCGGTTAACCCAATTAAGCCCACCCGGATTTTATTGGGTATTTTATTTTAAAAAACCCTGGTGGGTTTTTTTATTTAAAGGTTTTCGTACTTTATTTACAACAAAAATAAGTGTTATTTACCTATTGGGACTAAAAATGTATTTGTTCCGTTTTTAAGCTCAAAAAAGATAATGAAATAACGAATTTATCAAATCACTACTTACTTCCCCACCTTTGAGCCAATTTCTAAATCGTACATAATTCCTGGGACATCCCAACTGGGACAAGGGGGACTTTTCCCAATCAACGAGCTGCACCCGATTCTATTTTTAAACTAATTGAAAGGGACCTGCAATTTAACGCCGGCTCCGAACGGCATATACTTTCGTTAGAGAAGTTTGTCATAGCGTATATACTCACATCTGTCGGTCTCGTCTAGTATTGAACTGAGGACCTCTTGCTAGGTAGGTGGGTGTCTTACCTACATTCCACAGCCTCCGTATCAAAAAAATTATCGTATTTTAAGGCGCTCCAACTTTGAAGTCGATTTTGTATTTCTTCAAAGGAAGTGATTCGGTGACAATTTAAAAGATAAATTCATACTTCTTTATAAGGGCCTTTAAACGAAATGAATATGTGATGCGTTTGCTTCCCTTACACTTTACGTTAAAAAAACGGAGAAGCCAATGGTTTTTAGTTATAGAACGAGGTAATTTGCGCTTAAAGCGAATGTGTTCCATAATTCATAAAGGCCGTTGTAGCGAAATGCCAGAAAGCCCATATAAAAAGGTGTGAGCAATGTTCGAAGAATACGGCGGATGAGGCATTTTTTCGTTTCCAGTAATTGCTTTAAAACTTTTGCGACATAAGGTTAGGTGTTGTCATGCAAAAGAATAATTTAATCATGTCTGATTTTATATTCCGGCCGTTTTTGTCATAATGCATGATTCAAACGAAGTAATCGAAGTCTGCTTCGATCACCGAGTTTTAGCAGCTCATAGTACACAATGCCGCCTGGATCCCACCAATAGTGCAAAATTGCACTATAAATACTAAGACATCGTAATTGTATAAACAAACGAAATATATTATTGACTTGAACGAAATTTGGAAGCAGTTATAAAACCCAAAAAAACCCATCAAAAAACTCAATAAAACCCGGTGGGTTGGGTTTAAAAAAACCCGAGTTTTTACCAACCCGGTTTTAAAACCATTAAATTTGAATTTTTTTTAAATTATTTAATTCTAATTTATACTTTTTTAACCAACTTGTCTTACCTTAATCGTCTTTGATACACTTTTCTGGAATATGTGGTAGAAAAATATTTATTTTGCTGTTCATCTTATGCTGTGGCTGTCTGACTTTAGCTTCCTTTTTAACATTCTCTGTGGTTATGTTTATTTAAATAATTTATTTTCAAAATATGTTCTGCTATAACAATGCACTCTTTATTAAAATGTCATTTATTTTATTTACGACTTACAATTAATCACAGTATTTCATTGTAGAAATAAAATAAAATTTTTAAGAAAAAAAAAAAAACACATTTTTTATACTTTTTAATATCAACACTTTTTAAAAGAGTTTTTCTTTCATTTTATTTTTAAACTTTCTTATCCATTAAAAGGTTTTATGTTTTATACCTCAATTCATAGTTTTTTTTCTATATTTTCTTATACACAAGTACAAGTACTGCTGTTATATTTTCAACATTAATCTTTTATACTGAGAAAGCAAAAAGAGTCGCGTGGCGTTTTCATTCAAAATCTGTTAAAAAGTTAAAAAAAAATAATAAAAAAAACACTGTAAAGTAAAATTGTGTAAATTATTTACACTTAATGCAGTACAATTATTTACTTTACCATAAACTTTTAATGGCATTATTTTTCAAAGATGTTTTCGTCAATAAATCTTTAAAGTGTAAACATTCAACAATATATTGATTAATACGAATTGACGTATGAAAATACAACCTTAATTGAAAATGCACTTAAAAACATGAACATAAAAGAAAATCATTAATATTAATTTAAGTACGTAACAAACTGATATTGTACTCAAAAGAAAACATTAAAAATTTTAAATCCTTTATAAACAACACACACAGCAAATAAAAATAATTATGTGTACTCTACTGATACAAAATTATTAGTTATTAAACAAAATTCGTTAAAAAAAAGATACTCAACTACTTTCCTAAAATTCCTTTAATTAAGTCTTTCTATTATCAAATTTACAAACGGCATTTAATAGCAATTTTAATAAAAACCCTTTAATTTTTAAAGCCCTGTTCTTAAGCAATGTTTTTTTACAATTGATTTTTATTCATATTTAACACTAAGCCTACCGTTACACTTAAAAATTCTGACCATGGGTGTGTTTGGCAAGTGTTTTCCACGTATATTATCTTATAGCCAAGCAGCTTTTCGAGCTACTCGAAATTAACCCGATTGGGAAAGGTTAACACGTTCGCCACTCAGCGTCAAACATATGCGACGTGGGAGTTTTCATAATGGGTATATATATGGGTCACATAATTAATAAAATGTGTTAAGCTTTTATATCATGATAGTTTGTAGGAAGTAATTTTCTTGTATACTTAAGTCTATGCCAAGGTGACAAATATATATAAAAGCTGCGGTTTGTGGATGCGCTAAGCAGTTATTTTAAAATTTCGTTTTTTTCAGGGGTATTTCCCGATTGACTTACCACCTAATTCGAAATGAGACTATATTGGAGCGAAGATCCGCTTTATTTTCAAAATAGTTTTGGAGCAACTATGAGCCGTATAAGGTTTGAAAATATAATTCGTTGATGTGTTTCTATTTTCCTGAGCAATGTGATATATCTAACCGCCTATATAAAATTGAAAATATGGTAAATTATATTCTGGAAAATATAAAAAAAATTTAAGTCCTCCGCAAAACTTATCTTTAGATGAATCCATTATTTTATTTCGGCACTATATTCCGAACAAAAGACACAAATACGGAATAAAGTTTTACTAGCTGTGTAATCTAGATGGATTTTAAGTAAAATTGCTTATTTATACTGGAAAATCCACCGTTTCTAATGAAAAAGGACATTCATTTGGAGTTGTTGCTAATTTAATGCAGAACTATTTATAAAATGGGCACACATTTTATATGGACAACTTCTACAATAGCGTAAATCTGTCTGAATATTTATTGTGTAATAAAACAAATAGAATACGTAATCCAACATATTTCATAAAAAGTAAACTAATTAAAGGGACAACAGCATGGAAGCGTTATGCCAAAGAGGTTTTTGTATTAAAATGGAAAGGCAAACGGGACGTTCTCGTGATTTCTACGAAGCATAATTCAGGCATGGTAAACACTACATGAAAAAGAGGAATAAGTACCTTGAAATAAAAAATGGTGGTCGATTATAACAAAAATATGTCAGGTGTCGACCGATCTGATCGAATGGTGTCATATTACGCCTGTCACAGGCTATCAATTTACTTGTATATGGAGGTTATTTTTACTTGATCTCACCAGATTTATAATAAAATAACTACTGATAATCCTTTGCCTTTTTTGACATTTAGAGGAAAGATTATTAAATCATATTTGGCTGAGATTCCGAGAGAAAGATCATCACATAAAGCAACTGTAAGTATGACAGCTGTTGGACGTTGTTTCTTGTCAAAATTTGACACTTTTGTGACACAGAGTCTTCACAAAACTCTTGTTACTTATATGTGACTTTTGCCTATGTTACAAATACATGACGGTTAGTTTCTTTTAAAAAAATTCTTTAGAAAACTTATGTCACATATAAGTGATATATTTTTTTCTTCGTCAGTTTTTAGTGAAAGTGCGATAAATAAGTTAGTGGCGAACGTGATAATATGGTAAACCTCTGCTGAGCGCCTGGTCATATAAGAATTCAGGGGAATGAACGAGCAGATGAAAGACCAGGAAGAAAGCTTCTACACCACTAAATGAGCCAGAACTTTTTCAAGGGTCTGCAGAGACCTGCTTAGCAAAAGGAAGAAGAACGCGAGGTATATACTCGATCAAAATGAGTTTGAAACAGTTCAAACTTTTGCTAGGCATTATCATCATATCGACCAGGCACTATTGCAGGACACTGGGGCCCATGGCATCAATTGTTCCCCTTCCAAATTATAGTTTGCTCAGCTGATATATGCCCTCCTAATGAACACCAGCAGATCTTGATCCATAATGGTGGATATATCACTTAGTTAGACCTTCTGTCCACCTAAACATCTCCATTTAAACCTATCAAGAACCCCACATTCAAACAATATGTGTTCCCCTATCTCTGATGCCTGTGAGCACTGTCTACGAACATTCAAATAAATGCGCTCTTAGTCGCTTCGACCTGCCATATTTGAGAACGTCAGAGTGGCGCGTAAATTGCGGGCTGAGCGCCGCTCTAGAGTGGCGAAGTCGCCTCTGAGCATTTCGGTGTTCCAAGCATCTGTCAATTTCCCAATTCTTGATTAGATTGAGGATGGTAGTGAGTGGTGCTTCACAGCAATGTTGCAGACCGATATGGGGTGTAATTGAACCCCTTTTGAATAATGTCTCCGCTATCTTATTACCATCTATTCCAAAGTTACCAGGTATCCAAAACAAAGCTAATGCAGCGTGTCGTAGCAATATTTGACGTTCGAGCCTTTTGAAAGCTTACGTCGAAGCCAAGCGAAGTATTAGATTGAGACAAATTAAAAGTGAACTTAAGAAGCATAGAGTATATGACCTAAGTTCTTAGTTGAAAATGGGATCGTAGGATTCAAATGACCCCCGTAATAATTAAGGTACCATTGAAGACGTAATTCTAAATCAAAAAAGCTTAATTCGATCTGCGCTGTTACGTGTAGTGTTAAGCAGATTAACGATCATTATTTCAATTGAATAATTTTAGGATTTTTTTATTACCTGTTTTAAATTACCCTCATGCATTAATTTTATGTCTTACTCTTCTTTAAGTTTTAACAACAGAAACATGTGTTTCATCTTGAAATCTCTTAACGATTTAAGAAATCTTTAATTTACAACAACATGGAATAAAATTGTAATGCTTCCTGGCAACATGAGCTTTGAAAGAAGCAAATCGTTAATGATAAACTTGTCTTGAGCTTGCCTAAAGAATAACACACTATTTTCAATATAAAGACATGCTATTATTTTCATTACATTTGGTGCAGTTGAGGTGCAGTTAAGGTAAGAAAAAACCAAACTTTATTCAAATCTAAACTTATTACCATCATCAATACAAATGTTTTCATGATCTCAAGATCAATTTAAATCAAATTGTTGGGTAGTGGTTACATTTTCTCAAAATAGAGATGTAATTTTATAAAAATAAGAGCTTCCCTAACATCATCTCGATATCATAAGCCC
The DNA here is from genome assembly GCA_023159175.1 of Wohlfahrtia magnifica. NCBI lineage: Eukaryota > Metazoa > Arthropoda > Insecta > Diptera > Sarcophagidae > Wohlfahrtia > Wohlfahrtia magnifica. The sequence continues at coordinate 2,011,626 of JAKWBJ010000196.1, forward strand.
ATAAGTTTCGGTGAATTTAAACAACAACAATAAAGTAAATGCTTTCATATGGTACATCGCATAACAACAACAGGTAAATATTCGATATTATACACACGCTGTAGTATATTCATAAGCAATTGATAAGTAAGGTTCCAGAGTTCGCTAGACGCAAAAGATTTCATGTCTATACTTACTAGAGTGTAAAAATGGTTTCGAACCAAGCTAAACATTGAGCAGTAAATAAAAATGAGAGGAATAAAAACAAGTCAGTAGTAAACAGAAAGCAAATTCGACTTTAATTTGTTGATATTGGCTATCGTAATATTGTATATGTGAGCTGGTACATTGTCTTGAAGCAACACCTTTTTTTTCAAAAATGCAGCTTTGTTTTGCTCTGATACTACACGTAAACCATGCAAAAATGTAATACAATATTTGCCTTTGATTTTTTTTTACTTTTTGAATATAATCAATTGAAATTATCCAATGCACATCCCACAAAAAAAAGCATTCCGTGATCTTGACTGTAGATAAGGGTTGACAACTTACTAGGTAACCGGGTGGGCTTTTTGATTTAAAGAAGTTCGTAGTTTATTTAAAACAAAAATAAGTATAATTTATGCATAAAGGGTACAAATTAATAAGCTCCTTATTTTAGCCAATTCTGAGCCAATTTCTGGATCCCGTTTCGGAAAATCTTTTCGCCTTTTGGGACGATCCAATTTTGAGGCTGATTTTATATTTTTTGAAATGATGTGATTCGTGACATGTTAGAAGATATTTTATCCGTCGAAACAGCCAATAGTAGAAGGAATCAGTGTTCGGAGAATACGGCGGGTGCTGCATTTGATCGTTTCTGACAATCGCTTGAGAACTTTTGAGACGTGAGGCCGAGCTTTGTCATGCAAAAGAATAACTAAATTATGTTTGTCTTTGTATTCCAGCTATTTTTCTTATAGCGCATAGTACTAAAACAACGTAATTTTACTAACAAAACAATATATATTGTCCAATTGAAGAAAATTAGGTGGCAGTTCTAAAATAATCAATAAAACCATCAAAAAATGCAAAAAAAAAACACATCAAAAACCCAATAAAACCCTACTTTATTGAAACATCGGCACAATGCTCTTTTGTTTTTGTTTTGCCATCCAGTATAATTTTGCGGATTTCCTTAAGGTTGCTGATGTTTGCATTTCAATTGGCTCCTATAGCCTTGCTTGATCTAAGAAAACCACTGTTTTATAATCATAAATGAAGAAGCAGACTCTCTCAGAATAGAATCTAGCTCGACTTTAATATTTATTGGGCGGATGAATTTCAAATAAAGTATTGAATTAAATAATTATTCCATTTTAACAAATGCTCGGAGATCGTAAAACCAGTAAAAATGCTCAAGAAAAAAAAATTCAAATTTATTTTTAATAAGAAGAAATTCGATAATTTTTTATACCATTTTTTTTTGCACTACTGCCGCCATCTATACGTCAGCTCGGCAAACTTTTGACCACCCTCGTAGGCTTGCCATTTGTATGTTTGCCTCTCAGTAAGGTGCCTTGGGTTCGATTTTTACCAGAAACTCTGGTCTGTTATAATCATGGACCAAAAAGGTGAATTGGAAGCATAGCTATGGCACTTTAAATTCGCCAACGAGCTTCCTTATTGTATATAGACGAGATGTAATTTTTTATGATATGATTCTTTAGCTTATTAAACTACAGCACTATCCAAACTAGTACACATAGTTCAATTGTTGTTTCCTGAAAGGTCTTTATATGTTGAATTATTTCAAAGCAGATATTGCATATTTTGGGCCTATACCTTATTGTCATTATCATTATGACTTACAGGACACTACAACCCTTAGGATCTATTGTGTCCTTTCCTCTGTTGCCTTTCTATCGAACACCATCATATATGAAACCCTAATGGTGGATATGTCTACCAATGGGACCCTATGTCTCCCCAAGCACAATCATACAATATTTACTCCGCTTGTGAATACAGTCCACAAATATCCACATCCGTGACCGACATTCGCTTTGCAGACACGCCCTTAGTCCACTTTGGCCCGTAAGAAAATCCGTCGTGAGTTTCAAGTCCGATCTGCCATACTTGAGAACTAATCTCCGCCCTAGGGTGGCAAAGTCTCCTTGGAGAATTCCAGTGTTCCAAGCATCTAGCAATTTCCCTAGCCTACACCTTAAACTTAATCGATTGTACTTGTCCAAATCGTCTACAGTATGAGACAGGCGAGGAGGTTTATTTCACTTCCTCAAGGTAGATCCAGAAAGCTACTGCTACTGCTCTTAGGAACGAACTCAGATTATGGTATTAGATACCATTAGAGTATTTTAGGAAATACCGTGGATGATCAGTGAATGTTCTGCACGACTAATGCTGAGACATCCGTTATAGGGTAAGAAATCTAAAACAATTTTTTAATTATCCTTATAATTGGTAAACAAAATTACAATCCTTTAAACTTCTGCCAAAGTCCATACACCAAAACAATTTATTAATCTTGAAAAACAACCGTCAAAACAAATATGTAGGTAAGTAGTATTATAATGACGTACATGAAGAAAGGGGAATTTCAAATACTTAAATTAAATGCACTTACAACATTCAGCAAATTAGCAATAGCTTTTATTTATTTTTTTCTTTTGCCTTTACCTAAATATACTCCGACCCTAAGTCTTAATTCCAGTCAAATCCAGCTATGGTTTACAAAGCACGGCAACCAGTGTGGTCATTAAACATTCAAACACACTATAAAAACGTGCAACCTTTTTCATGTAAAAGAAGCAAAAAAAAAAAAAAACAAAAATTGTGCCGCCTTTTTATATCGATCTACAAACAGCCAAGCATAACTAAATGAAGAATCAGTAGAAAACAAGAAATAAGCGGAGAAAAGAAAAGTACTTCTAGACATTATCGAGACATTTATTTTAAAACAATAAACAGGAATTTAATGCATACGTTTGAAACAAAATCAAAAGTACATACTACACTGTACTCGTAGTTGATGCCACAGCTACAGCTACAGCTACCGGTATACTCGTATAAAGGAAAACATTAGCAAAGAAACAATTTTTATTAAAATATTTTGCGTGCAGTTCTTTTCTTTTGCCTTTCAAAGATGTTTATCAAAAAAGAACTAGAGAAGAGTGGTACATAGAGTGGGGTTGTTAATGCCACATATCACCTCCTCTATTTTTGCTTTCTTCTCCTTTTCTTTGAATTCCTTTTTTAAAGTCTTTATTGAAAACTTTCAATTTCATACGCCACAAAACGCTCGACTTATAATAATGTTTATACTTTAAGTGTTTTTTGTTGTTGTTGTTTTTCTTCTTACGTTTTTAATAAATGTTTGAGAATTTCTTAACTATGTTGTGATAAAGTTTTACAAATATTAAGTATATAGTATAGCCTTTTAGAATCTCTGTCAGAAGCTAAAAAAACGGTGGTTGACTAGAACCATTCTGAGGGTTGTAAATTAATTAGTACCAGTGGTTTCCCCTTAACTGTTCAATATACTCCCCTATACGATTTGTTTTTTTTTATTTTCGAATAGTTGAAATCATAAACACTCGAACAGGAATGATATTTCGAAAACATGTAGAAATCCAGTCAAGACATAAAAGTCAGCAATTGTTGTGATGACTTTTAACAGCACATTTAGTAGCTTTTCAATAGGATGATGACTGCTACGACTTGTTCTGGCTTAATTATAACAACCATAGAGAACATTTAACATAACAAACGACCCTTTTTGAATTTACGTTTGATTGCATTTTTAAGAAATTAGAATGATATTTTGCGCTTTAGTATATTATAGGGGTTACTGGACAAGGTATTCATAGCATATTCAATCATAGCAAGAGCTCTATATAAGGAATTTGAGTAATACTTAGAAAAATTTGATATGAAAAAGTGAACTTAAAGTCTGATTTTGAGTCGATGTAAGGTATTAAATTTGGAGGTGGCGTGGTGTAGTGGTTAGATCGTAGGCATAAAGACACTAGCGACCCCAGTTCGAGCCACAGCAGGGAACAAGGCGATAAAAAAATTTAATAGTGTTTAAGAGCATTTAATAAAGACAACACCACCTAAAAAAAAAAAACACCTCCGACCATCCAGCTTACCTCTGGCGATGATGACAAGCATCAGACGAATGATCAGAAAAAATGCCACCTACTTGGGAAAAAGAATTACAATGCTAAAGTAAAGATCAGCACCAAGTAGCAAGGAAATTTACCACTATATAATCATATGAAGGGAGCTACCGTGGATTAATCATCTACTTACCTTGAAAAATCAACTTGTGCAATGAAACTGAAACAAAGTAATGAATGCTTTGACAAAGCCAATATGCTTCATAGAGGAGTGATGGGAAAAAAGGTATTAACTTTAAGGAAATCCCAATATCTCCTAATTATGAGAGCAGTTTGATATTTCTCTGACTTAAAAAAAATACAATACTGCCTCCATCTATTATTATCTATTACTCAATCAATGTCGTATTATGAATAAGCTGTGTAAATGAACAAGCTTTTGACAGCCATAGAAAGCGGACAGCAGTAGTAGGAGGTGCTCGCGTGGATTAGTAGATAGAATGCTTGCCTGCTAGCATTGGGTACTTCTTTTCGACTTCCACCCACCAGAGGCTCTAGTTTATTACACTTCACCAAGTCTTTGTCACTCCGCTTGTATTAATTAGAATATAATTTGAAATTGTATAGTAATTTAAATAAACAAATTAAACTTTTACGAGGAACCACATCACCGAAACCAGAAAGTGCTTTAGAAAGTTAGAAATTAGTTTACTGAGTTGTACTGGCACTAATGATCCCAAACGCTAAGGACATACAAAAGTCATCAACGCGCCACTAATAGCTAATGAAATTAATGAACTTGAGATGGCTGATTTTTCTTTGCATGAATACTTTGTTATAAATTTGCTTTTCCCACGAAAGATACGGTGATTTCTTTGTTTCGAGCATTAGCACCACCGTGTTTCCAGTTTAAAGTGACAATGTTCAGTTGCAACCCAAAAAGATTTTTGCACATTTTGTGAACAGTTGTAAGTTTCTACGAAGCATCTTCCGATGATGCTTTGCCAAGCAATACCACCACTTAGAGAAAAAAGAAAAAGTTTGAAGTCTATGATGAGCACAAGCAGCAAGACTCCAAGCCACCACTACACCCAATATACAAAAGGCGCTGTTTCAGTTAGCAGCACCAACAACTATTCTAGACGCCTGCTGCAGTATACTCGAGCACCTACTAAGCTGGAAGACATGAAACTGGAAGAAAGCAAATACGTCTTGTGTATGGCATATGATCCCAAGAGCGGTAACGGAAAAAAAGGTTCAGATGTATACAACCATCGCTCATATTCATACCGATTTGTCTAGGCTTAAAAAAGTAGTATTTGTAGACTCTTTTTCAGGAGGTTGAAAACAGATGGCATAATCTTAATGCGAGATTTAATTTAAGTAGAAAACACAGTTTTTAGTCTTTTGAAATTTATATTTTATTGAGTCATAAAGCACATAGTATAGGAATATGGATAGGAATATGGAATAACACATCAAATAAATGGCCTACACGGCTTTACATGCACATACGCCCTTGTTTTTCGAAATCTTCCATGACCATTTTGCTTAAATGTGGCTGAATTTCGTTGATGCAGCATTGAATGTCCTCCTTTAATGCAAGAGTGGTTGTGAGCTTGTTGATATAGACGTGTAATTTCATAGAAATAAATCTATGGGTGTTAATCACACGGTCTAAGAGGCTAATTCTGATCACCGAAACGAAAAAGTACAGGACCTGCAAATCTCAAGCAATTGTTTCACGGGCTATATGGCATGTGGCACCATCTTGTTGAGGCCACATATTGGCCACATCAATCAATATCATTCAATTTCGGCAGAAACACGGCTTGACAAGTTTTAGTTTCAAAAGAGTATGGTCCAATTATGCCTGCAACCAAAAATTCACACCAAACAGTGACACTTTGTCAATACATTTCTTTTTCGACAATCACATCTGGATTCTGAGAACCACAAAAGCCACAATTTTGTCGATTAACAAAGCCATGAAGGTGAAATTTTAATTTCTTGTCCACGATGTCGAATTAAAGCTCCTGGATTGTCACCAACACTCTCACGCACTGCTTCAATATTGTCATTTGAACGGCTTGTTATTGAATGACCAGTGTGTTTCGCATCTTCAACGGATCGAGCCTCCACTCACAGTTGACGAAGTTAAAACACTATTACGCCCATATTTTGTATGAAGCTTTCGAACTGCGGCCGCCAAGCTTTCATTATTTTTGAAATAATATTCAATAACAAAGACACGTTGTTCTATAGTGTAACGATCCATTTTTACCAACTCTAAACTGTCAGCCGTCGAATGGTTTTTCAGGGGTGTCAGCACTTTACTGCACAAATGGCGACAAATTCAAAACTTGCGTTAATTATGTGACACCCTTTAGTTGGCCAACCTTTTGTTTCGGTTGTAAGCACTATATCCATCTAAAGCCGTAAAGATGCTCCCAAGAGAAACGTATTATGCATCTTATTTGCTATAATATAAGAATATATCGAGATTGCTGGCAGTAATAACTGTACGCTGGGTGCTAGGTGAGCATGCAAGTCGGCTTGGACTTTCCTGCAACAATTGTAAACGAAACTATGCAATAACTGGGAAAAGAATTTTTGTAAATGTCAGACACTAGCTGTCCAGAGAATCAGCTTTTTTGGCAGCCACGAGTTATCTGGATCTAGACCATCGTCTGGCAAACTAATATTAATGCATTTTATAATTGCGGTTGTAATTTGGGAGCTCTCACTCAGGCCCTTTTGCACTGTATTTTTTTTTGTTTTCTCTTTAGTTCTCTTTTTTTTGCTTATGTTTTGCCTATGCGTGTGAATACATACGTGTGAAAACAGAAGAGAAGAGCTGCTCTTTCCGCGAATCTGGTCTAGACTTAATGACCTGCTGATATATCTCTCGACTATAAGCTGATTATAATACCACATAAATAGCAATATATTTGCAGAATGGTATTGTATTGTCAAAATGAGTCTCTTCTACTAACTTGACTGTTCGCCCTCAGTGAGCTAGCACGTACACCATAGTAAACTAAGCTAACAGCCGGACTTTCAACAAAAACCAAAAAAATTGGTTAATCACACCTCTAGATTACATGGAGCCCCATATAGTTATGTATTTAGTATGCAAAAGCTTCTTAACAATTATTCTTGGAATTGTAGAAACTCAAACACAATAACTTAGTTTGGTAACTTATCCAGACAGATGAAAATGTTCGACCGTTTTTAATTCACAGACTAGGTGCACTATGTGAGACTTAAAAGCTTAATCTTTACGTAAAATTTACCATATCTTCTTTGCGAATAACCGGAATTGAATATTTATAATCACTATGGCTCTCGGTTGCAATTTTTGAGCTTCAACGACCTGGTCAAACACGCACTCTCAAAAGAGTGAGTTTAAACATGTCTATACTACAGGGTCTAGCTTACATAAGTATAACTATCTTACTTGTTCTTAATCGTCTACTGTCAAACTTACCATCTAAAAATTATTTACGCTTAAAATTTTCAATTAACCAAAAATGAAAAAAAAATGAAATCAATACCAAACGCCGAATAAATCAATTTATGATTGATTAATTTCACGCCATCATATTCTATTGACTTTAATGCGAAACTATTCATATCATATACAGAACTACATAGAAGGAAAATGAGGAATAAAATCCAAAGAAATAAAAGAATCTGTCAATTACAATTACAAAAAAAAAATAGCGCAAAGAGCATATCCCCTGATTTTCCTTATTTGCAAATATTTACCAATCATATTACTCTTAAAATTTATAGCTTTTGCAGATTTTCACGCATATCTTCTGTCTTAAACAATTTGAGCAACCAGGGTTGCTCGTACAAACAGTTCCCTCAAGATATGTATTCACTTTCTCTAAATCAAGCATAAAATATGCGGGTGACATGCTGTTAATATTGCATGAAGGAAAAAGAGCAAGAACTGAATAGAATAAAATAAAATAAAAACTAAAACTAAAAATAAAACGTGAAATAAATGTTGGAAAAATAAACAAAATTAATAACATAAATTGATTTTCATGGGAAACTTTAATAATATTCAACAAATTTTTTGGGTATGTACTTAATGAAGAAAAAAAACAACAACAAACCAAGTTAAATAATTTATTTATTAATTATGCACAAAATCAAATAGAGTACTTGAATATTTTCATAGAAATAGCCTGGCTTAAAACATAAATGTAATTTAAAAATATATTCCATTTAATGTATATTTAAGTGTAAACTTAAATAAAAGTTTATCAATCATTTTACGAATATGTGCCAAAGTGTGAAGTGCATTCATGTGCAAAACTATTCATTGCACATTTTGGAAAAAATACAATAAAAACTTTTATAAATGATTCTATGCTCGTATTTCATTCAGAAAATTTTGGTGTGTTTGGTTGGTTGTGTCTTATTTTGCGATTTCAAATTTATATGTTATTTATGACACAAGACATGTGCAATTATTTCGAAATTATGCAAACTGTCGATTAAATTTATTATAAATTATTGTCGAAATTTAAATGCTAACATATGCATGCATGTTTGTATAAGACACTTTTAGTACAATATTATGTTGTTGTAAGTTAATTTTGAAAGTTATTACTAATCCTCCATACAGAGAATAAACCAGGTGAATTGTAAGTAAATCAGCTTCAATTACTATGTCAATTGGTTAAAATCTAATAAAATCTCTGATTTTTGTCAGGTGTTTGTTCACGCTAAAGTTATTTATCCCAATCTTTTTTTAAAACACAATTTACCGGTAAATAACAAAACAATAAATAAATATGTCTAGAAAAAGGAGAAGAACCTTCAAAACGAGTAGCAATTATGTCATTTGAACTTGGCAATTCCTATAAGTAATTCCAAAAGTAAACAAAGTAGTTCGTAGTCTCGTGTAAACATGCCATTATTTTTTCAATAACAAATTATTTTCATATTAGTTCTTCGTTTAAATACCCTTTGCGGTAAGGTTATATAATTTAAAGTTTGCTTAGAGTTAGTAAGGGTTGCCAGATAACCTTGATTTCGCTTGATTTAAAATTTTTTGCAGCTTGTCAAGAACCAAGAAAAATTACAGTTTGTCAAGATTTTTTAAACCACAACTCTTTTAATTATTTTTAGTGAATTAGTAACGTAAAGCGTTTTAAATGTATTTGTTTTCTAGTTTGATTTATCTAAAATATTTCATAATTAAATTTTTAAAATATAAATCCCATAACATTCCATGAACATAGAATGAGTTGCACCCGATTCTATTTTTAAACTCATTGACAAGGACTTACAGTTTAATGCCGGCTCCGAACGGCAAATGCATTAGATAAGCTTAGTAGTAATATTCATAGCCAATTACTAGCTAATGTCATGGACTTCTCTCAGTCAACGAGCTGCAACCGATTTTATTTTTAGACTCATTGACAGGGACCTACAGTTTAACGCCGGCTCCAAACGGCAAATGCATAAGAGAAGCTTAGTAGTAATATTCATAACCAGTTACTAGCTAACGTTATGAGGTGATACTGCTGTCGAAAAACTCTTTCTTTTTTAAGATGGTCTGGCCTAGTATTGAACTGAGGACCTTCTGATTAGGAGGCGGGCGTCTTATCTACCATATTACAGCAACATGTGGAAAAAATTAGATTTTATATAAACTTGTGAAATACAATCAGATTCTTCAAGGCTACTTTAACGACTTATATATAATTTAAAAGGTATGTTTCTCTTTGTTTCAAATCCGAAAAGAACCTAAAATCGGGTAATATTCAGCTAAGTTATAGCTGAAACTTTGATAAGCCGGTTTTTTACCCGTAACTTAAGATTTTGGAAGTGTTCTGAAAATTCCAAAAACAGTCCCTTGTTCTGCTCGACAGTGCCTATCAGTAAAGTCGGATCATTTCCCAGGTATTTCAACTTCATTCATTTTTGTCGCACTGTGTTATCTGTATAAGAAGATAAAATAATTTAAAAAAAGAAATAAAAAATCAACCTTTTTAAACCCAAGATTCTGATCATAGTCTTATTAAAAACAACAAAATTCAGTTTTAAGCAAAAAAACAATTCAAAAAATTGGTTATATTTTCCAGTAAATATTCCAAAAAAAAGCGACAACTCTGTAAAAGTACTCTCCCTGAAAAGTAATATTTGATAACACATACAGCAATTCTTTTTTTCTTTCTTTCTATTTTAAATGCAATTTAAATTTAAATGTAAATTATTTTCGATATCCATCACTATACCAACTACTATTCGCTTATATCTAAAACCCTTATAAAACTTATTTTTGTATAATTGCTAATATATTATAATTTCAATTTGAATACAATATGGCACAATTTTTCTTTAACCCCCATTCAAATGACAACATTCACTATAAACTTTAAAAAGTTTAAGGGTCTTATCCAAAAAAAAGTATTAAATTTAACCTTGCAACAGAACGCAACTGTTGACAATTTTTCTCTTTTTTGTTTCTTAACAAAACAGTAACAAATTGCCAAAAAAAAACAACAAAAAATCTACTTTTCACAAATGTTACCACTTATTCAAGGTGCAACGTGATATAAAATAAAAAACTGCATGAGTTAAATCCCTCTGCAACATCAACAACAAACGCCCACAATTATTGCATAAAGGAAAAAAGGACATTTATGCAAATATTTACTCAACGCCATTAAATAGTGGTGACTGATTAGGGTGGTTCAGATGTCGTTCAATTTTGTAAAAAAAAAAATATTTAATTTTCCCAATAAGTTGTTATTGTGCTTAAAAAGGGTGTTACTGTTGGCATTGCGGCTGTTTTTGCTGATGAATTAAGAATGAAGATGACATTGTAACTTGTTCGTCATTAATGTTATTGTTTGTTGTTTTTTTTTGTGGATGATGTAGATAATTTCTTAAAGTGATGTTTAAAAATTAAAAAAAAGAATATATACATATATGTACACTAAGCATAATCATGAAATGTTTCTCGTTCTCATTTAGGATTTTTTTATTGTCAGAGATCTTCTTTAAATATTTGATTTTTTTACTTCATTTTACAAAATGTTAAGAAATTTTATTTTACGAAATAAAAGACCACTTTTGCAAATATAATCCATTAAAATAGAAAATTAAGAATAAATAATACCAAAGTTCTTAGTACCGATGGTTAGCCAAGTAAACCATTTAAAGCGTTTTATTAATCAATATGTTAGAACTATTTGATTGAAGAAGCTCATGCCAAATGGTCGGAAATCCAGTGTTCCATGAACATTGGAAAATGTTGTAGACGAAAAAGTCACCTTTCTAACCCAAATATTGGATAAAACTAGAGAAAAACCTGTACGATTTTAAGGTTACATTAGATTTGTGCTTAAGATCATATCATTTCAAAAATGATATGACTATGCAGACTGAATAAAAAGAGGTCATCACTTTCCGAATCCTTTAATACCAAAGTTAATGACGCAGTTAAAATAACTGCTACAATTTTAATCAAAAAGCACATGCCACTCTCATACGTATATGATTTTGATATCATTAGTCGGATAATGCAACACGTAACTTCTATCTTTGTTTACTGGGTACTGCAGTAAACAAAGTTAAAACCTAGGCGTTGGTTTTAACAAAAAAAGAATGAGTAAGAGACTGGGTCAAAATTTACACGTTAGTAACTACAATTTTGAGATATTAAAGAAATCTGCTGAGCAACAAAATAGCCATAAGACTTATTGTACGTCAGAGCTGTGTGTTATCACCGTTTCTGTTTAACTGCATGCTGGACCGAGTCATGCTAAAAGCTACAAGGCAGGGGAGTGGCATTACATGAAGTCCGCAGTGCAGATTTAAGAATCTTGATTACGCCGTCTTTATTTGCCTGATGACTGATAGTACGAATAGGTTCGATGTTAATGCACGCAAGACTTCTTGTTGTCTTCTAACACACAGACATGGTGGTGTAATGTCATCTGTGACTATAGGTAATGTAGATATTGAGGAGTGAGATGCTCTTGATGTTCTGGGTATGAAAATTCATTTTGATATTCGTTGGAACGACAACATATTTTGAGCATTCAAGTGCCTTGGTTTTTTAAGATGGTGTAAGAAACGCTTCACTTAATCTGATCTCTTAATATTTAAAAAACCTTTATCTAACCCAAGAAAAGCCATATTTTGGGGCTTCTCGACCACGTCTAGGGGAGGGCAAAGCTGTTTCTTAATGACGATAGGGTAGCCAACTCTATCGATTTATTAGAGCATCGTCGCAATGTGTTTGTTGGCATGTGTTTCATTGTACTATCGATACTCCAACGAAATGTGCTCTGACGAAATTAAGGAATTAATTCCTAATAATCAAATATTCTTACGTAGAACTGATATTTATCGTAAAACACATCTTTATGTAGTTGATTGCTCAGTGAGTCGCACAACGCATTAAGAGATAATTCGTTTTTGGCAGCACCGTTCGTTTGTGATATAATCTTCCAGCGAAACTTTTTTCTACCACTTGCGATATAAAAATATTGTTACGAAAATAAAAATACAACACTGTATGTGGGGTTTTGGTGTCACCTTGTCAATTTGGCAGCACTGCCACATCGACCATCTTTACGTTACATTTGAATTGAAGGATATGAAAATAGAAGATGGTCGATATTTTCTGAAGCTTTCAAACTGTAGGCAATTATATAGACTGCTTTGCCTACGCAGTTAATTATCGTTTGACTGTCGTAAGACAAAGACGTATTAAAATGAAAATAAAAGTGTTGTATAAACGAATATTAAGTGTCGTATTAAGACAGACAGTATACAAGTTATTATGTAGTAAAATAAAAACTGTAAAACAACAAAATAAAGCCCTGTTTCTTTTATTTTAACGCAATTTAAATGAACTCAAACGTTTTAAAAAGCTTAAAATGTAACAATATAAATTCAAATTTATCGTTCATAAACATTGCTCCCTCTATTGTCCTTCCCACAACCTATTTTGCTAGTACCTGCACAATAGACTCCATCCTCTGAGTGCTGAACTTAAACGAAAAAAGTAAAGAAATATGGGAACATTAATGGAGATGGTTAGGTCATACCTTTAAAATGGCCTTAGATTATATTTTATAAGGGGCCATGCAATGGATAAGTTCAGATAAGTTCTTTTAAACACATAGAAACAGTAAGTCGATCTCAAAGCTGCAACATTAAATCTAAGCTGGAATACATTGAAATGACGTACATTGGAGAGAGTTCAATGGAAATTAATTGTTACTGCCTTATGGAATATCACGAAAACCGACATTCTAATAAAAACTCCAAGAGGAAATATTTTTGGGGTTGTGGCAGTCAGCACTGAGCATTGGCCAGTGGCTATTTCGGATTTGCCGGCAACATGACATGTAGAAGCTGCTGCGAAGGCGACAGTGAGGACTGCTCTGATATGTAGAGGAGTAGTAAGCATACTAAGCTCTTCAAACTTGAACAACGCTGGAGCTAGTTTATCCATATCTTCTCTTCATTAGCTAATATTAGATAAAAGCTAATTGTGACACGTTTGTACATTAATCTTTTTTTGTGCATATGAATTTGTGGTACCGAAACGGCACAAGGGCTTAAATCGACCGTGTTATAGCACATTCGATTGATTGTGATTTTGTGGTTTTAAAGAATTACAGACATAAGCACAAACACATTTATCGCCTAAGCTGGTGTTAAGTAAAAATTTATAGCGAATTAATTAGGATTTTTAAAAGTTCTTACACTTTTTTCAAAATATTAATATTTAATAAATGAACATATTTTTTTACATACGAGTACCTTTGAGTATATTTATATTGCTAATCATTTTATAAAGCCATTAAAACTTATGCTCAATTTATTTTACATTTTCATAACTTTTCTTCATTATTATTCGTATTATTTACTTTTGAAACAACATTTTAAAACAATCCAAACATACTTCACTGGCAATTAAATGGTCCACAGGGGTAACTTACCACTTTTTTTGTTCTATTGTTTTATTTTTGATAAAGTCGTACGAAATACAGAACAGCAATTGTGCCCCCTTCAAGTGTTATCATTCTTCTTTTCTTTTTATAATGATATACGATATATTTTGTGACATTGATTTATTTAACAATTAAACATTATATGATGCAACAGCAGCATCAACTGAAATACACGATTGCTTAAAATTGAAATAAATATGTTTTCATCTACGCTTACAAAGAAAATATATAATTATTGCACATGTAAACATGAAACATTATGAAAGCTAAAAGTGCAACAAAAATGAGGCAACCTTTTCAAATACAAATGATTGCCTGATAAGATGAGGTGTAGATTCTATTATATATTGGTGCAACGTTAGATATGCGTAGAATAGCACCCAAAACAATTCGTATGTGATGTTGAGAAAGGGATAAAATGCAACTCTAAGGGGGCAGATTAACGAGCAGAGGCAGACATGCAACATAAACTAACTAACAAAGGTATCAAAGTAAGCTAATAGCCATGTTGCATATAATTCGACATCCCAAAGCAAAACACAATCTAGATATAGAAAATATTTCAAAAGGCGAAAAAAAAATTGGAAAACAAAATACAACAGCTGTTAGACCATAGAAACAATAACAATACGTGCACAATAGAATGCATAGAATGAGAGAAAAAGAGAAAAAAAAAGAAATTAAACAACTAGACATGCAGTCAACCCCCAAAAAATTAAAAATTTTTTAACAAGAATGGCAAGAAGAAAAAGAAATAATCAAGTAGCTAAGAGAGCTAACAAATGACATAAAGGACGACCCCTTTTGTTTCCACTTTTTTTTTTGTTTCATTTTCAAATAGGCTGATGACGATGATGACGGCGGCGATGATAATGCTGTTGGCAAACTGTTTACACTGGTTCGTAATGTTTGAAAGGCAGGCAGCCAGCATAACGCTGATGAGTAGCTGACTGACTGACGGACTGTTTGAGTACAGTGCCATTGCTGTTGATTGTTCATATTCATCTCATAATAATTACTTTTCTTTCTTATTTTTAGAATAAAAAAACGCATTCCATCTAAGAAATAAAAGGCAACCATCATCAGCAACATCTAGCAGCGAAAGCATCTGTGGAAAAAAGCTAGAATGTTGTTTGTTAAGTTTTAATTTGCTTAGGAAAGGGATGCACGAGTCAGCCTTATTAAAAGTCAAAAGATTATTTCAAAATTTCAAAGTAATCAAAGAAAATGAAAAATTACTTTTTATTAAAAAAAACCTTGCAAAACACGCCCGCCTATGCTCACACACATACTACAGTTTTAGTAGACTTTCATCACGTTTCAACAAGAGTCATTTTTTGATCACAAAAAAACCTATGAAGGAAGATATATGCACTTAATATAAGATTATTTAACATTATTCTCTGTATATCAATTTAATAATAAATTAATCCATTAGGAATTTGCTTGAAAGATTTTCGAATATCTTTTATTCTGTTCGATTAAATGTAAAGTATTCCTTTATCATCATTTCGAGGAGCAACAACGAAACGAGAAATTTTACTAATGTTTCGCGAAATACTGAAAAGTTTTGTGCAAACGTTGTACTTTTATAACGGAGAAGCAGAGACTTCTTATTCGGTGGAAGTAATTTTTCAGAGAAATGCTCAATGGTGAAATCAACAGAATGACCCCTCAATGCCAAAATTAAAATAAATTCAAACTCCAGAGAACGAAAAAAAACATGTGTTGGTACAGATGGTATTCCAGCACAACTTATCAAAATACCAGGCACGAATTTTACAAGTGTCCTCCAGCATTTCCTGGGCAAAATCTAGAACGCTGAAACGATGCCATAAGAATGAAACATTAGTATAATTTACACGATTAACCAAAAAGAGACAAGAAGAAAGAATATAGAAACTCTCAAGCTATATGTCACCATAACGTTGTAAATACTGTAAAACCATATTATACATGTCATTGGTCTATACCAATGTGATTTTATGCCTGATCGTTCTACAACTGATCAGATATTTTATACTCAGACAAATACACGAGATATTTATCACTTTGCGGATATTTATCACTTATTTATCAATTCTAAAGAGGCTTGTAACCAAGGTTGAGAAAAACTTGGGTTTAAAAAAAAAACAAGTCCACTAGGTTTTATTGGGTATAATAACCGCTTCAAATATTTTTTTTTTCTTGTTGCAAAAAAGACTGTTTGAATTTATTGATCCTACGTTTTGTCTTATCTTAAAAACTAAAATTCATTACTTTATTCGGTTCTCTTCTTCAGAATATATCGATCTATTTAACTCTATTGCATTAGATCACTTTTGCACCAGCCAAAAAGTACTTAATTATTGGTGCTTTAGTGGAAAAGTTTTTGCATTTAACATTATTAGTTTGGAAAATATAAGGACTGTGTGCATACTAAAGTGAAAAATAAAAGAAAAAGTTAAATGAAGCCATTGGCTATTGATTTATTATACGCTGTTCTAGAAAAGTATCTAACTTATTTTAGAGGCCTTTGGACAGTCCATATGCATCGACATCGACAGAATAAACAGAAACTGCTCCTTTCGTGCTGTTTATTTTGCTGAAACTAAGAAAAGTAATAGGGCTCTGACTTCAGTGTCAGTAATTGTTTTCGGACTTCCATTTTTTGTTCGAAAACTTGTATCTGGATTAGAATCTTGTAATAATAAGCATTTATTTTAGCCACTGACCATTGTTCTTTTTTATAAAAATTTAATTTTTCGTGTCGAATCGCCATTTTCAGCCCGTGTTATGTCATATATCATAAAGATAAAACAAATCGAATCGAGTGCAGCCTTAAAAGCATGGTTGGCAAAAACCCGGGTTTTTTCTAACACTGTTTTTTGATCGTTTTTTTTTTTGTTTTATTGGGTTTTACAGATGCTTCCAAATTTGGTTCAATCAATTTGTACTCACAATACATAAATTATACTTATTTTTATTGTATATAAATTACGAAAACTTTATATACAAAAACCCACCAGTTTTTTTTTTTTAATATAATACCTAATAAAACCCGGGTGGGTTTAAGTGGGTTATCTACCTTGCTTAAAAGTCAAAAAAAAGTAATAAGAAAATCGAAATAGAGCCGACATTCTGCCAGAATTTAATCGCAGACACTACATCTATAATATATGAGTGGCAATGGAGGAAATTTTTTCGATATAATTTTTTATTAATAATTGCCAACCAAATCTTGCTCTTTCCAGCACCATAAAATTGTAAATAATTCTCATAAAAACTGTTTGTTAATACTTGAAAAACAGAGCTGTTGTTGAAAAACCCTTTGCTTATTCTGAACTTATATAGTTGTTGTAAATTTACTCATATTACTCTTTTAACATACGAATGAATTGTTTACTTTATTTTTTTATATTTATTTGAGATTTATTTCAGTTTTTTTTTTGTTCTAAAGTTTTTTTTTTAATGAAATTTGTTAGCTTATCAGAAAGACATTATCTAAGTATCTGTTGTTCATTTCTTTTTTATTTTCTTTTAATAAAAACAGAAATGAATACTTTGATTATTATTACGATTCTAAAGAATTTATTTTTAAGTTTAAAAATCAAATTCCCATAAAATATGTTCTAAAGTGTGTTTAAATACTGGAATAAGAGAAAAAAAAAATCACATAAAAATAAACTGGCCATGGGTATAATTTATTAGAACTATGGAAAATTTAAAATATATTGTGTATAAAGGAAAATCATTTTTAATATCTTAAAATCTTAAAAAAAACATATTGTTTTTATATACTTCTCCACTACTAAAAAAGAGATATATATACATACTACTAAACAAATTTATGGCTTTTTAATTGTTCTCAATATCTTAAAGGAGTTTCAAAGATTTAAAATTTCTTTTAAAAATATTTAACAACAGAATGCCATGCAGTCAATAACCCTCATAAAAGACAAAAAAAAAA
The DNA here is from genome assembly GCA_023159175.1 of Wohlfahrtia magnifica. Taxonomy (NCBI): domain Eukaryota; kingdom Metazoa; phylum Arthropoda; class Insecta; order Diptera; family Sarcophagidae; genus Wohlfahrtia; species Wohlfahrtia magnifica. The sequence continues at coordinate 2,029,676 of JAKWBJ010000196.1, forward strand.
AAAAAAATCAATTTATTTTTTGCAAGTCCCTGGGGGATTTTGACTTGTAACATATTTTCTCACGTTATTATCATTAAAAATTAAATTTTTTTCTTCGTATCATCCATTAAAGGTCAATTCGTAGTGTCTTTAATCGTTACATTTATCGTTTATTTCATTTGCAAAAAATAAAAATCAATATGAAGAAAAAACATCAAATATCCATATGGGAATTTTAATGTTCAACTGCTACTTATGAAACACTCCTTTATCGTCTATGCTATTCAGTATTAAGAGATGATTTTGCGGCAACACCTACCGGTACCAGTAAGTCTGCTCGAAAAAACAGCAGAAGTAAAAGAAATACAAAACTATTACTTGTATGAATTACATGGAATTTAATGTCTTATTACATATAAATTAAAGTACTACATGAGAGGATTAAAATGTGCCATTTCGACGAAATAATACCCTTGAAGTGATTTTCATGGTTTCTATCATACGCGCAAATAGTTTGTATAATAGAAAGACAAATATGTTGTATAACACATGGGGTGAAAAGTCCCGGGCCTTACAAAGAAACCACATTTTTTGTTCAAAATTAACTTTGCTTATCAACGTAATCTTCATCCAGAGCAATGAAATCATTCTAGAGCCGCTATAACATTTCAATACCACTATTGCAGAACAATTTATCTTTTGTCTCAAAATAGGCCTCAGTTTCAGCGATAACCTTTTCAATCGTGCGAAATTTCTTACAGCCGAGTTTTTGTTGTGGTCTGCGAAGAGCCAGTATTAGCTGGGTGCCAAATACGTTAGATGTGGGAGCAATTCGAAATTTAATTCATGTAGTTCTGCCATTAATTCAGAATCATCAACACGTTCTTGTTTTTGGTCAATAATAAGCAAACGCAACACTCACTTTGAACAGAGCGTATTCATAGTTAATAGATTTTTCATTGCAATGATAGCCAACACGTTCTTTTGATATCCTTACGATGCCAACTAATCCACGAAACTTTATTTTTTGGTCATTAAAAAATATTTTGTGGTTTTTTAATGTTTTCTGGGGTTACCGCCTCATTTGGACGTCCACTATATTCTGCATCATCGGTGTCACTACGAAGTCAAACCAGGGTTTTGTTGTGGTTTCTGATGAAGCGGAGTCCCCATAATACTTTTCAATCCATTGTTTTGCTTTAACGGTATTTTTTCCCAACAAGGAGCAGTGTAGAATTAAAACACATTGTTCTGAAAATAACAAAAGCAGCGTCACTCTTAGCACAATAACTCACAAACTAACTAATATATTATCCTTTCTTCTCCTTTATATAAGACCAGCACCCAGGGGATGGCCCCTACTCATGCAGTGCATTGTGCTGGTACTAGGAAAATAGGAAGGAGGATAGAGGGAGTAGTGTTTATGGAAGTTAGATTTAAATTTACTCATGTCGTAAGTGGCAGGAAATACTTTCGCTGAAAGTTTATTCCACAACCGAACAGTGCGACCAAAGAATTAATTCTCCCTATAATGCGTTGTGCGATTTACTGGACAATCAACCACAAAGGGATGCGCTCTACGAGAAATACGAGTACTACGTAAAAATGTATAATTTTTGGGAATTAACTCCTTTATTTCGTTAGAACACATTCCGTTATAGAGCAATGAAACACACGCCACATTGCGACGGTGCTCCAATGAATCGATAGAGTTGGCTACCCTACCGTCATTGATGAGCATCTGCGCCCTCTCCTGTACGCGGTCGAGAAGCACCAAAATGGACTTTGAAGCACCGGCCCATACATGAGAGTTGTATTCCATTTTGGGTCGGATATAGGTCTTGTAAATATTAAGGAGATCAGATGGGGTGAAGTATTTCTTGCACCATCTCAAAAAACCAAGGCGCTTCAATGCTTCTTTCGACACTTGAAATATGTGATCATTCCAACGAACGTCACAGTGAATTCTCATGCCCAGAACATCAAGAGCATCCGATTCCTCAATATCCACATTACCCATTGACACAGATGACAGCATACCACCAAGCCTGTGTGTTAAAAAAACAACATTGAATCTTACATGCATTAAAATCGACCCTGTTCGCACGACCCCACACGGAGACCTTCACCAGATCACTTGTGAGTGTGACATTCATATTCATCCTTCTTACCCCAACCTGCAAAAGGCTCGGTCTACGATCAAAAGAATATGAGTGACAAATATTGCTGTCAAGAGTAGATATGATTAGAAGTGAGAAGAAGAAAGTCGTTAAGAAATATTAGAAAAAGAGTAGGAGAAAGAACAGAGCCTTGAGGTACCCCTGAGTTTACCCTGAACTCGTCGGATGAGACCCCATCTATAAGCACTCTTATTGAGCCATCTCTGAAAAAACTCGATATAAATCGAGAGAAATGACTGCCGACACCAAAAGCATTAAGTTTCGAAATGAGAGCCTCGTGCCAAACTCTATCAAACGCCTTTGAGATATCCAGAGCCACAACCTTACTCTCGCGAAAAACATGAATGGACTTGTTCCCCTTCTCCGAGAGCAACACCAGCAAGTCACCAGTAGAACGGCCCTTTCGAAAACCGTATTGACGATCGCTAAGTAAATCGTTGGACTCCAGATATCCCACAAGGTGGTGATTAATCATACTCTCCATAACCTTGGAGAGTGCAGAACAAACTGCTATTGGACGGTAGTTCTCAGGGTTACTAGTCTCGCCCTTCTTGGGGATTGGCGTTACATTAGCAACCTTCCAGCAAGATGGAAAAATACCTAATATACCTAATATACTAGGCATAGTTACTGATACTCTTTCAAGTTCGGGCAGTGGTTGAACGCTCTCCGGCAAGTGAGAATTACTTGCAAACATTTCGGCCAAAAGGTTTGCCTTTTCAACCGGGTTCGTCAATGTGTGGTCATTCTTTAATAGATAGGTTAACATGCAATTTAAACAGCTATCTTTAGAAGTTTAGCACTAACTGGAAAAGAAGAATGCAATAAACCTATGTGTTAGGCCCGGGACTTTTGTTTCTTTACCTAAACGCCTAAATGAAAATTGGTCTCATCAATAGAGATGATTTTGTTCAAAAATGCGTTGTTTTCGTTCAGTTTTTCAAACAGCCAATTCATAGACGTTCGACGCAAACAATGATCAGCTAGTTTTAGTTCTTGAACGATTTAATATTTTAAGCGTGAAGATCTTGATGCAAAGTGTTGCGCATAGTTCCTCTGGTGATGCCCAATTGTTGCCAACGTTGACGAGTTGATGTTCCAAGCTCATTTTCAACACTTTGCTGTACAGCGGTTGTGTTTGCATCACTACGGCTACTATAAGCGTACTGTTTTGATCTATTGTCTGCAACAGTACCGTGAGCCTCGAATTTAGCGATTAAATTACGCTCAGCTGTCTCAGAAGAAGCCTGTACACGAGGAAAAGCTGCTCAAATTTTATAAAGTGATATATTAAAATGTTCACCATTTTGATAGTAAGTTTTCACAATTAAAATTCTTTGTTCAAGAGTGTAGCGTTCCATAGTTAAAATCACTCAAATATCGACAACTAAATTCTTAACATTTCATCATTTGGCAGCCAATTTACTTCCTAAACTCAAATTTGCTCACCCTGTATTATAAGTGTTAGTTATAAATTCGTGGTAATTATAAATGCTTACTTATTTAAACGCCCTAAAATAAAATAAAATTTCATGCTTTTCACATTAAGTTGAAGGACCTTATGTACATCCTGTTTTGTGTCTATAACAAAATTTCTTTTGGGGCAATTCAAGTCATCGTACGACATGTTCTTACGCAGTTGTTGTACTCTGAAGATTCTAACTATAATGATAGAAACAAAAACCTAATACAGTTCAAAATTCATTTGATGTCTGTAATCGCAGTCAAAGTAGACGAAACCATATGTTCTACTTGTCTATAAAGTACCAAGAACAGCTTTAACCGTTTGTGCAAGTTTCCATGCTGAAAAAAAAGTCGAGAAATGACCTCACCACTTTTCAGGTGTATTTATGTGTAATCTACGACGTAATGCACAATAATGTGGCATTAAATCCAGCTTGTAAGTGCGAGCTATCTCAGTAGGTCATTTAGTTTTGACCTGGACAACAAAAGTTGTACAGGGTTATCCATTTTTTGTTTCGAAAATTAATGTTAAATAAATCACACAAAGCTATGATTTCGATGAAACTTTTATTCCATTATAATGCTTGAACTTTGCCATTTTGTACGAAAAACAATCTCATTTAATCAATCGAATCAGCTCATAGCGCTCTAAATTGAAAGTAACAGTTCTTCCAGCGTCATTTTATATAAAAATACTGCCAAATCTATAACATAATGCGCTCTAATCAGTTAATGCAATGAATTTTCCACAATAACTACTGAGGTCTATGAGGTAAAAAATTTAAAATTTTCATTATTGGCACAACCCCTAGTTGTTAACGTAATACGCCATAAGATATGCCCAATTGCTGAGAACACTGTGGAATCGGCAACTTCGTATTATCAGCCACACTTTCACTAAATGAAGAGATGTTTTTGGCAGTGCGTACATTGTGATAACGCTCGGGTCTGCCCACATCTGTATCGTTTCAAGCCTTTTAAAATTTATTTATAATTTTGCCAATTCCTTGCACAGTAGGTTGATTATGATGACCATAATCATACTGTAATGTTCCACGTTTGAGTCACCAGATGGTATTTTAGGTATGTAGCGGTTGGCAGCCTAATCGGCGGTTTGGAAACATATATGTTTCAATATCACATCTTATTTATGTTGCACTATAATACACACAATCAATTGGGTGGGTAGATTCGTATGTTTCTGAATGAGCCGAGTGAGCTATATACTTTCGATGGGCCAATGGGCGTCAGTGACATTGACGTGACAGCTGCGAATGGGGCGGCAATTACTGCTTTGGACTTTAGTTGGAGAGTTTGTGACGATTGGGGGATAAGTGACCATAATCTCATCGAGATTAGGGTTACTTGTCCACAACGGATTAGGGAGACTGGTGGCGACGACCAGGTTGACAAGATTGTCCGGACGGCATCTGCGGTGAATGATGCACTGTTGGGCCGAGCTAGTTATGCGAAGCCCAAGAGGGTCAAATGGTGGACCCCTGAGTTGGAGACGATGCGGCGGTGCGTTCGACACCTCCGGAGACGTTTCCAGAGTAGGCGTACCAATGCTGAAGATCTAGCTCAGCGTAGGACCGAGTATCTTGGCAGCCTTAAGACGTACAAGTTAAGGAGGACGAGTGGAGGAGATTTGTACAGGACAATAGGGATGACCCCTGGGGTAGGGTTTACCGTATCTGCAGGGGTAGAAAGAGTCAGGTGGACATAGGATGCCTCCATGTTGGCGACACCGTGTTGTCTTCATGGAGGGACTGCACGGACGCATTGTTGGGGGTCTTCTTTCCAAGGGCGGAGCCAGGTAACTATCCTCCCCCACCGGTGGAGGTTGCTGACCCTCCAAACTTGGTGAGGTCGGAATTAGATGACTGTTTTTGTCGGGTGAGAAGCAGGAAGTCCCCAGGTTTGGATGGGTTGACCGGAGAGATGTGTAAGAACATCTGGAAGGCCATCCCTGAATACCTGGAGGCGGTGTACGGTAGGTGCATTAATGAGGGCTACTTCCCGAAGGCATGGAAATGTGCTCGTGTTGTGGTACTCCTTAAGTCGCCTGATAGAGTGAGGAGTAATCCTCGCTCTTATCGGGGCATCAGCCTCTTGCCAGTATTTGGAAAAGTGCTGGAAAGAATCATGGTGTACAGACTCAAGGAATGCTACAGCGAGGGCTCTTCATGTTACCAGTTTGGTTTTAGGGAAGGCAAATGCGTCGAAGACGCTTGGATGCATGTGAAGAGTTCTGTCGAACAATCATCTGCGAAGTATGTGCTTGGGCTTTTCATTGATTTTAAGGGAGCTTTCGATTATCTTTCGTGGGACAAGGTCTTACGAAGGCTATCGGAGGTTGGCTGTCGTGAGATGGGCATTTGGAGCAGCTATTTCGAGGATTGAAAAGCGTGTGTTGTTGGATCCTTTGAAACGGTTTGGATGGAGGTTGTTCGGGGTTGTCCGCAGGGGTCCATCTGTGGTCCATTCATTTGGAATCTCATGATGGATACTCTGTTGAGGCAGCTCGGGCTGACATTCAAACTGTGTTCGTATGCGGATGACTTGCTCATCCTGATCGAAGGCCGGTCTCGTGCTGAGCTGGAGAGAAGGGGTGCCCAGGCCATTCGCATTGCTTGTGAGTGGGGTGTAGGGGTTGGTGTGGACGTCGCAGTGGATAAAACGGTGATGATGTTGCTTAAGGGCATATTGTCAACCGGGCGACCTCCACTCATTAGAATTGGTGACAACAGCATTCGCTATGTGACTCAGGTCAGGTACCTCGGAATAGTTGTTGGGGAGCGTATGAGCTTCCAGGCTCATCTCACCCATGTCAGGCATAAGCTGGCAGCTATCGTTGGAAAGGTTAGGCGCATATTGAGGAGTGATTGGGGACTCAGCAGGCGTGCCGTCCGTATCATATACGATGGGCTTTTCGTCGCTTGTGCGGCGTATGGCGCGTCGGTGTGGTATAAGACGGTCATGTCTGTTGTTGGACAGAGTAAGATTCTGACGTGTCAGGGAATTGAGGACTGGAGGCATGTACTGACTTCGTGCCCGGACTATGATGACGTTAGGGATTTAGATAGTATGGGTATTACTCATACTGCGGTGGTGTGGGATTTCAGTAGGGTATTGTTGGACGATCGTACTTATGGTAGGCTGGGCGTTTTTGCCCTTGAGGTGCTTAGGCGTAGAAGGACGGCACTTTTAGCGGAGGTTGAACCTGCATCACCATCTTAGCGGTCTCCTGGCTAGCCTTTTTCTAGCTTGGCGTCCCGCTGGGGTGCTGACGGTTTGATGTATTATGCTGCTTGCTGTGATTGTCTGCTGTTTCCCGACCTGCTGTTTGCGGCTTGATTTGTGGCTGCAGTTTTGGGTGTTGTGTGTTTGTACTGGTCTGCTTTTGACTGGTTGTGTTCTTGTTGTTGTGTATTGTGTCCGTGGCGCACGATGTCACTTTGAGTTCTCCCGTGAGGGTGGCTCCGTTTATTGTTGTGTTGTTTGAGTGTTTCTTGTTTGTTGTTATTACCATCTTGGTCACCAGTCCGAAGTTGTTTGGGACTTATACTGGTATTAGCATTTATGCTACGAGGCCTGACCGGAGGCTTAATTTTGGTGCCACGGGTGTCGGGAGCCCCAGGAATTTCGGTTCCTGCCCGACTATGGTGAGGCCCCCTTTGTGGGAGCAACGTGGTGGCTGTGGTTTAAACCCAAATCGCGGGGAGAGCTATGCTGGCTCGGTGTGGAGTTACATTTTTAACCGGGTGCCGTGACCCATAGATCGGTAGGAGTTTAGATAGTCTCCGGCACCTTACCAAGGTGTGAGGTCATGTCCAAATAACATGGCTTTAAATTGGTACTCACTGGTGATTTTGATTATAGGTGGGGGCGTTGGTGGACGCATTGTATTCACTCGTGCTTTGGCACCGTGAGGTAACGTCCTAGGGCAGGTACTCACGTTAAACCACTGACTTAATGTTTCTGAATATCATATCCTACTTACATACTTATGTAGTTCACTCCAACGTAGACGTGCTCATTCTATTCCCCTTTTTTCACCTTAGGTTAACGCGTCAAAGGTCTGTATTGCAGGAGTTTCTTTCTCGTATTCGTATTCGTATATTTCTGCATATCACATCTTACTTACTTATGAGGCACTGTAATCTTTTGGCCGAGTTCAAAAAATCACACCAGCTCTATCTATTTTTCGCTACTTGGCGACAGTTTGAGATTCCTAATACCGTCATTGGGCTCTGTAATGGAGATGTGCTATTCTCTTCGCCGATTTGCACCTTGGGTTAACTTCTCAAAGGTCCGCCTAGTAGGAGTTTTTTTTTCATACGAGAGGCATGACCAAACTACCACAACCGTTGTATTTTGATGCACGTCACTATACCCACGTTCCTATACAGCTTATCGTGCTTGGGTCTCCAATGTATAGTATACGGTAGTCATCTCCCAAGTTCTACGAATATCCGTGCCAGAAAGCAGGATAGGGTGATTTATGAGCTTGAGTTTGGTTCATTGAGAGAAAGCTCTGCTTCTCAATTTCATACTTAGGCCTAAGTATCCTCTATTGGCGAGACTGATTCTTGGTTTGATCATCAGCCTGACGTCACTTATAGTGTTAATGATGTTACAAAGATAGAAAAAGTCCGTCACCACCTCAGAACTGCTACCGCCATCGGCCACTTTGACCGATGCTGATGTTAAGGCCGACATTGTCAACATTGTCGGCGTATGCCAGCAGTATGACGCTCTTGTAGAAAATGGTGCCTTGGCAATTCAAACCAGAAGCAAAAATAAACTCTTAAACATTTTTGAACAACTCTTGATGGATAAAAATATTCCCAGTTTAAAATATTTAATTCTGAAATAATAAAATGTATCATAATTAAATGTGTCATGCCACAAGAGAGAGATTAGTGTATCGTAAGGTAAATGTGCAACACTATTTTATTTGTTTGCCTACAAGCTATGAAAATATGCAATTTTACGAAGTAACTTGCAATTGATTATATACGCATATTGAATCTTTTATAAACGAAATATAAGAGATGATTATTATGAAATATTAAGGACATGTATTTCAGGCTTTGTTTTTTTTTAATACTTACATGAGAGCAAAACTTTTCTACGTTTTAATGAAAAATTCTTTTCAAGCATTCTTCGTAAATCAAAAATAGTTATGCATTTAGAGAAAAGACAAATAATATTCATAAAAACCATGTTTAATTTTTAATCAAAAACGCAATTAACTATAATTTATGGCATGTCATACAAATATAGCACAAATAGTTAAAGAAAAAGGATATAACAACACCACTATACCTCATTAGTTCAGCCTTTCATTTGAGTTGTAAAAAGAAAAATTACAAGCAATAGAAATTTTTGTATAACAATGGCTAAAATAAAAAAAACAAACTGTAACAAAAAAATTATGATTAAAAAGCAAAAAAAATAAAAAAATACAAATGGAATGGTACGCGGACGAATAAAAGTTGTAACAACCCACTTCCGCTGTGTTTACAGCAGGCTAATCATCATTTATTAATTTTTTTCGATTTTTCTCTTTTGCTGCTTAGAATCCCACCCCATTTTTTTCTGTTGATGTTTAGAAAAAAATTTAACATAGAACGTAAAAAGAACTATAAGAAATTGCAAAATCAAAAAACTATTGTTTTTTAGTTCAGTTTCATATAAGCGGTAATACACTCAGAAAAAAGTGTAACGAACTCCAAACAATAAATTTGTGTTTGTGAAAATTTCAAAAGTAGTTTGGTGCTACTAATTATCCAAAATTAATGTGCGGGGGAAAAGTATCACCTTATCCAACACTTTTAGATATTCGGATACCTATCGGGTGCTCTTTTACAGTTACACAAGTATAAATCATTATATAAGAAGAAAGAAAGTAATATATTTTTGTAGCATCCTTGAAGCTGGGTTTGTTGGACGTTTATATGTTATTTTGTAACACCTATTTTTACAAACTTTTCGCAGTATATGCTGCCATTTTTCACCAATAAAGGGCACAATATAATATACTTTTGCTTACTTAAGCTACTATCAAAAACTCTACGAAAAGTCTGTCAACTTTCATTGTGTTAGTGAGAACATGAGAGAAAGTTGAGTTGAGTGGATACTTAGCATTATCAGTATCTGGATGAATTTATTTTTTATTAAAAATATAAAAATTTTAAAATTTTGAGTTTAAATTTAAGTATTATCAAAAAAATAACACAGTTTAAATAAAAATTAGAAATATTTGCATACACCTGCTCCGCATTATCAATCGTCGCTATTTCAGTTATAAATAAAAGCAAGAGTATCTATTGCACAACGTGTTTCTTTTGTTATTTGCATATAACACACAAACAGCTGTTTACGTACGTACAATGCGATCGGTCTCGCTTAAAATGTAAAGAAATGAAACTGAACGACACATGACGAAAAGTTTGTTAAATACATTATACTTAAACACTTTTGATCGTGTGTATTCACACAGTCGTTGAAGCTAGTCTACGCATATTATGCCTGAGCCTTAACTTTTTCAATGTTGATTTCCAGATGTCAAATTGACTCCATAAATCCAATGGAGTTAAGGCACACGACCGTGGTGGTCAATTAGTTGTGACCATTACGTGAACTTTCATCAAAAGTTTCTTTGAGTAAATCATTTAAAATGTGCGCTATGTGCCATGTGGCTACAAAAAAATTTAAACAAATGTACATATGATTGTACTTTTTCAGTGGTGCCACCTATATTTTTTTCGCGTTTTTAATGTATATATTTTATTTCATGTATTACGTTTTTAAAACTCCTTTTCATGCATATTCTTGTATTGACAATATTAAGCTGTTTGTTGTCGCAAAGAAAATTTGAGATTAGTTGGCTACGGTAGTCGAGTAGTCGGTAGCTGTCTTGCCGCTTAAATAACTTTTCTCATATGCACACATGTATTCCATTTTTGACAGCTTGTAGTCGATGTTCGGTAGGCTTGAATGTATTAATAGCATTACTGTCACCATGAATCGACTTACAAACGAACAATATTTGCCGATTACTGAATTTTAATATTTGTGCTCAAAATTAATGCTTTTTTATCGGAAAATTGTGTCCAGCGACTAAACTTGTTTCTGGTTAAATCGATACATGAACAAGCAAAACTACCGTATTTGGTGTGAAAAACAGCCAGAAGCATTGCAAAAACTGCCAATGCAACTGCCAATGGATTATGGGCCTGTGGCTTCATTGGGTCGTTCTATTTCAAAGACGACGAAGGCAGGAACGTTACTGTTAATGGCGAAAATGTACGGATTGAAAGACGAGTTCGGTAAACGGTTTATTTCACTTTTAAGTCCGGTAAATTGGCCGCCTAAATCGTGCACCATAACTCCTTTATAGAATTTTTTGTTAAGGCTCATGTCTAGGACAAGACCGTATCGGAAGACGCACTGGAAGCCAATATTGAAGAATTTATTCGTGAGATACCGGCCGATATTTTGAAGAGAGTATTCCAAAATTGCACCCAGTGTATGAACCATTTTCCATTTACATGAAATCATCTTTAAACATTGAATTATATAGACCGTTCTATCGACTCAAATGAAAGACATTTCCCTACATTTTATGTTTTTTTTTTAAATAAAATCCGAAACTCTTAAAAAATCACTCGTTATAAAAACCTATATTTCATTTAAAAAAGGTGCTCAGTATATTAAATATGTATACGCCTGGCCCTAGTTTTCCTGGGATTGATATCTAATTGTCATAATTGTCAGACACGCTTGTAGGCTGTTCAAGTTTTCCTGCATGTGGCTGTGTTTCACGTGTTTCAGACATTCTTGGTGGGATGTCCTTATCTTATCGACAAATCTTGCATCTTACCAGCGGATATATCAGCTGAGCCATCCATCTGTTTAAACTTTACCCAGCGGTTACTTAGAATCTGGCAATACTTATGTCATTCTATTCTGTCACAAAATTTTGTAGATTATCTCCACTGAAAGACATGAATCGATTTATTTCCAAAACAAAGACAAAATAAATCCAAGATGAAAATATCTTGGTGGGTACGTTAATAAGCAAAATTACCATATTTGGAACTCTTACAGAAGCTAATAATGCACCCATTACGAGTGACTGTTTGGTGCGGCTTGTGGAGCGGAAGCAGCATTGGCTCATATTTCTTCAAAAATGAAGACGGCGCAACCATTACGGTCAATGAACATATAGCACCATCATAACCGACTTTTTGTGACGGCTCTTCATGGTATTGATGTGAACGGTGTTTGGTTTCAAAAGAATGGTGCTGCTTACCACACATCGTATGCCACAATCGATTTATTGCGTCAAACTTTGGATCGCCATTTAATTAGAAAAAATGATGATGTCGGTTGGCCGCCAAGAAGCTGAGATTTGACACCTTTGGACTATTTTCTGTTGGGCGCCTTTAAAGATGTTATTCCGACAAACCAGAGACAATTGAGCATTTGAAGCCCAACATTCGTGATGCTATTGCAGAGATACGACTCTACACACTCGAAAAAGTTCTCGAAAGTGGTCCGATAGAATGGGCCACTGTGAGACCAGCCACGGCAGTCATATGAATGAAATAATATTTCATTTCTAACCGGAACAAGTATACTTCCTAGCAAAAAAACAAATTTGGCTAAATTTAAAACCGTTTTTGTTATATTGCATTTTTAAATTTCAACTTTTAAATAGCCCGCCATGTATATGTGAGGTAAAGTTCCTCTCCAGGAAAATACTCCACTGAAATGCCATATACGTAGCCTGTGATGGACTAATTTGCATGGAACCACTTGTCTTGAGAGCCGTTTCTCTGGAAGCCTTTTGTATCTATGCAGTCAGAAAGGTTCGTTTTCCATCTTTATTTAACCTTCTCCATAACTAATGCTGTTTCTTTAACATTCTAAGAACCACACCATATAAGGTTTTGAGAAGCCATACTGCAACGCCTCTAACAAATTGATTATCTCAGAAATGTTTCTAATTTTTTTATTATTCCTTTTCTCACGGTGTAATTTAAAATGCTCGTGCCACAGCGTACGTTTATGATTATAGTCTTTAAAAAACAAACTCTATTTTAATATGGTATTTACTGAAGTGATCATTGCTTTAATTTCTTGTGTGTGTGTGTGTGTGAACGTTTTTTGACGTTTGCTGTACAACTAAAACGTTTGTAATCCCTGTTGTAAATTTCCTGCTGATCCTTTAACGTTGATCCTTGACATACTATTAAATCATGTTTTTATTCGTGTTGTCACAAGAGATTTGCGTTTTTTTTTTTCTCTTACCTCGCCTTGGCTGTTGAGCTCTCATAGTTTTTGATGGCTCACAGTCATTTTCTGTAAGAACTAGAAAAAAAATCATAAGCGAAATAAAGGTAAATATTTTGATGGGGGTTCTTAAAAATAACTGAAATGTAAATAATTTTGAATGTAAAAAATTAATAAAAAACACTCTCACATACAAAGAGCATAAAATAACAAACAGCATGCGCCACATAACGCTGTATTCCTATTCTGGAAATATGTAAAAGACACAAAACTGTCAACATAAATAAAATAAAAGGGTCATGACAATCTGAGTGTATTAAAGGTTTATTAATGTTACATTTTTAAAAACCCGTTTTTTCGTATAATTTATATTTTTTTATAATAAAACAAAACAAAAGGTTTCTTTAAATAATAGTTTTTCTTGGATTTACAAAATATCAATTAATATAATCTGTAGGATTTAAAAAAAAATAATATTTTGTTTAGTCATTATATTTTCTCACCATCTTCTCTTACATCTCTTTAACCCTGGGTAGTTCAGGCAAATTGTTCTTTTGCATGTTTTAGAAACGTTATAGAGAAATAACCTCAATAATCCCTTGTAAAACGAATCATTTCTTTTTTCTTTTTGTAACATAAAATATTGAAAATTTGTTTCCCATATTACAGCATTACATTCCAACCCTCTTCAAAGAAACAACGAAGATCATCAATTCACCACTATTTGGACATATGCAAATCGAATAAACAAAAGATCATTTATTTTAATTGCCGCTACTTATCCGTTATGGTCATGGTCTGTCCATATTGATTGAGTGTGTTTGCCATGATTTTCATGACCATGGATGAATGCAAATGTGATCATTTATTGTGGGTTTTTGCCATATGAAATCTTTGCTTTCTATTATAGGCAGCTGTATAAGCTACGTATGTTTTGTGGTATATATTTGCGTAAGTAACTAAGCAAATATGCAAAATATTTTTTATTTATTTTTTTTGTTCGATATGTACTTGCGGTTTTTGTGAAAGGCGATCTCTTTTTTAATCTTATGGTAATTTCCATGTTTAACAAATGATTTGATGACCTAGAAAATGCGACAAAGTATTTAGAATATATAGAATTTTTTGGATGATTTTTCTTTAAAGATTCTTAAATTCTACAGATGGGAGATATTGTATCCTGGATGATGGCAGCGTCCGACCACAAATCCCTATTAAAGCTGGTTTTCTATCTGATGCTTTTTTTTGGGTTGGCCACACTGCTTTATTTGATAACCTATTTAGTAGCTGATAGTTGCTTTTTGTATAGTTTGGTTTGACCAAGGCGAATTCACATCAGGTGGCCTTGGCCTGCTAAGTAAGCAACAGCTTTTATATTACTATGTGTCAAAATGATTCTCTATTACTTGTTTTACAACAAATAGATATATCGGTTAATTTGTTTACTATTTGTTGACTTCAGTGTTGTATTATTTCGACACAACATTAAAGTATTTTTACAGTGTTGCAGTCGTTTTCAAAAAAAGACCACCTTGTTAAATTCGCCTTAGGTTTGACATTTTATTACGGATAGACTTCACCAGAGCAATGCTTGCAAATTGTCGAATTTTTTTAATCAAAATAGTGGTTCGGTTCGTAAGACTTTTTTTGATATATTTTGTTCTCCGATGAAGCACATATTTCATTAAAAGGGTACGTAAATGAGCAAACTTGTCGCATTTGAAGTGAGGATAATTCACAAGCTTTTGTTGAAACACCATTCCATCTGCCGAAAATTAGTAATTGGTGTGCTTTATGGGTTGGTGGAGTCATTGGTCCATATGTTTTCAAAAACGATGATGGTCAGAATGTTACTGACAGTGTTGTACGGTTTAGGGTATTATAAAACTAATAATGTTTTCGTACCTCAATGAATTGGCATTAATCTTGCTGACATGTAGTTTCTACAGGACAAAGCCACATACCAAACAGCGCCCGCTACAATTGATTTACTCAAAGAAATTTTGACGAAGGAGTGACTTCACCTAATGGTCCAATTAATTGGCTTCCAAGATCGTGTGATTTGACAACATTGGATTATTTTCTTTGGGGTTATGTAAAGTCAATTGTCTATGTCGATAAGCGAGAGACAATTTAATACCTGGAAATCAACATTCGAAGAGTAATTGCGAAAATTAGTGTTCGAGATTGCACCTTGTACGTACCGGACGTGGCGGTCACATGGCCGAAATCAAATTTAAACACAAATGTCGTAAAATTTTCTATCTAACAAAGCCATTTCATTGATATTAAAAATATATTTCTTTGTTTTATTATAATGAAAACTTGCGTAAATGTAAAAAAAACACCCGATACAAGAATATGTGCTCTCCTCAGTGTTGTTCAACTGGTTCAAGACTATGAGTTAAAACGAGTTTAATCCACATGTAGTCTGCTTAGTCAATGTCGCAGACATTGTTGAATGGATTCTGTGCAGACAAAGCTTGATAAAGACAGAATTTTTTTTTTTTACAAGGAAAACTACGATTTTCGATAATGCTTTAGTCGACAAGATTAAATATTTGGATGTTATTCTTGATCGGAAGCTGAAATGGATATTGGATGGATACTACATAGATCAAGGTACCAACAAAGCATATCGTTGCTCTGTACTATCTAAGAGAAAATAGGACTATAGCCCTAAGATGATGCACCAGCTCTACAAAAGTGTAGTTAGACCAATAAATTCGATTGTGATGCCGCATTATGAAGTGACCCTAGAAGAAACATTGGCTCTGCCTGACCACCACGTCAAAACCGACCTCTATGACGAAGCAACCGACACAAGAAGGGACTTCCAGCAGTAATTCAAAGTCCACAAAGTGCTTTCCCGGGACTCTCGACTTAACATCTTTGTTGTAACATCTACTCCTCACAGCCATAACTGCATGTTTGCTAACTAGGTTATGTTCAGAAAGCATACCTACTACAATCGAAATCCTTGGTCTTGGTAAGTTCACTAGTTCTCCTCCGCGCAACAACCGGTCACAGCTCTCTCGCCCGTTTACAGGAAGAATCTGTCCCCACCTTCTGGCGACCATATCGCTGACACAGCATTTAAGATACGGATGCCCATATCTTATCATACTAGAACTTTCTTTAGCAGAAAAAATTTATGCCGAAATGTCTCGTCTAGCCAGTTAATTTGTTCTCTAAAGTACCACTGTATCCCACACCGCCCAGAAGTTAGCCAACATAGACTGCAGAGATTTGATTGCCGTTCGTTGTTATGTTCCTTAGAACCCAATTCTCGACCAGCCCAACTGCTGTCGCCTCCGCCTGAAAAAAGCTGCAATGATCAGACATTTATGCAGGACCCTAATGTTAAGGTAAATAATGTACGCAGCTATAATCTGGTGGATTTCAGTGGACAGAAATGTAACAATAGCTTACTACAGGGGACTACACTTGTTGTCCTATATCCAGAGTCCTGGGAATACTACTGGACATCCTCCTTATGGATATTTGAGTCAAATGCGAAGCATCATTTGCTGTGTAACGCCTAATGGCCTTGGGGCATGGATATTTGAGTCAAATGCGAAGCATCATTTGCTGTGTAACGCCTAATGGCCTTGGGGCAACTAAATAGAGGAATTACAGGTGACGTCATTAGTGTATTTTCGACTCTCTGAGTGGAGTCCGATCGCATACATACGACGGATCTATCGCGCAACTGGGAAATACTTATTTAAAAATGACGAGATTGATCAAGCGAAGCTTATTAGCGAATACCCGTAAGAATATAAGGTTGGATTTAAGTTATAGGGGAAAACGAATATGAAGTCCATTTTTAAAACCCTGAGACCAAAATCTTTTTCCGCCGGCTTCCTACCAAAAATCGAGGTATCTGTTGAGGTCAAAAAGATGGCAGTACTGGAATGTAAGCCGAGATTCACACCGTAGTGGTCTACCAATTGAGGTATTCAAGCAATAAGAAAATCAGCAAAATGCTATTAGATGATCATAAAGGTTACAGAACTATTTGAAATTATAGAAGTTTCAAAAATTTTAAACTGATCATGAATTTGGAGATAGAACAAAAACTGCATCGTGAAGATACTTCAATAAGGTGTTTGGTAATGGTTTACCACAAATAAGCCGAGTGTTTGTGTAGTTCGTAACTATAAATGCAACATACTTCTACCTCTTCATACCTTCATATAAAAATAATTTCATTTTTAAGCAAGCGTCTGTTATTTGTGGGTATCGAAGTTGTAAAATACGAGCTAAAAGAAAATAATATTGAGTATTAAAGAAAATTTTGCAAAAACTGCTTGCTTTAGTTAACTAATTATTTATTTATTTATTTTTTGCTTGTAGAATATTTGACCCAGATATTTACTTCTCTAAACTTAGCTTTAAAATTTTGAATTATTCAACATCACATTTTTTTGACCTAATTTTTTTAAACTTAATTTATATCTAAAATATATTCTTAAAGCACAAAAAAAATCTTCTACCTTAAGTGGTTTCACAGACAACAACAATATTTTTATCGTCACCAGTAACACTTATCTTCCTCCACCTCTTTTACCACCAACACCACCTATTAACCACAACAACAATATTAGTATTTACATTTGTATAGAACAAGAGAAATTAGATTTTGGTAAGCATTTAAAAATTGATAAAAGTGCTAATTTGAAACATAAATAATCTAAAAAGCTTTTGAACCCAAAAATTCTATACATTTTCTAACAAGAGACCCTTAAAACTGACAAAATATTGTCTTTAAAAGCGAATAAATTACATTGTAAATAGAAAACAAACGGGGGAAGAAGAAAACAACGATGAAAAACCAAAATCAAATAAACAGCATCGATAAAACAACAGACTCACTTACTTACTGTCTGGTCCGTTTTGTCTTTTCCAAAATAATATAAAACTACCAACAACGACCACACGCACTTTATTTGATTCCAAGAATGCATTGCGTCGATGATAATGATGATGATACCCAAGATGTAAATAAAGTACAAATGCTAGACCTCAAATGGAATCTTTAAGATGTAACGAAAAGCTCTTAAGAGAATGACCCATATTTGTTGTAATTTTTTTTTTTCTTAAAAGCCTCTTTAAAATATAAAACACGCAATAAAAATAAAAATAAAAGCAAAAATAAAAAAAATTATGTAAAGAAAAGTAATTTCTCTTCCATTTTACATCAATTGATCCAATAACAATTTGTTTATTTTTTTCATTAAAGAATTTTACATTTTATTTTTTATTAATTCAAATAGAATTTTATTTGAAGACAGACAAAATGCTGTTGTGGACATATTTAAGTGGGTATTGGCTAATATATTTGTTAGTCAGCATTTCAAAAGAGCAATTATATGTCTAAATATTATGAAAATTTATTACTGAGAAATTTATGAAGAAGATATTAAAACTGTAATTATGTATAAATAATATGATTACCGAATAATTATTATTATTAACGGCTGTTAACAAGGTGATAACGGCCAATCATTTGCAATAAAAACATAAGGCGGTCTCAGAAATACGATTATGTTGACTAAAAATATATTTTAAGTATTATTATACGTAATACCATTTCGATCAAAAATTTCCCGGAATTTATTCAGAAAATTAAAAATACAAGCTTATTCATCTAAATCTATATTGTCCCCTTCAAAGTAATCCTCTTCGACTGCAACACACTTATGCCAGCGCTTGATCCAATCCTTGCATCATTTTTTATATTCAGTTTCCGTTATGTTCATCAGTTCTGCGATTTTTCAATTTTTTCCTCTCGTCTGATGAAACCGTAGTGGTTTTTTAACTCGATTGAACAGAAAGGAGTCGCAGGGAGCCAAATCAGGTGAATTTGGTGGCTGTTGAATGGTATTTGCGCAAAAAAAAAAATTCGATTAATGATGACTCTGTGCGAAATCGAAAAGTTTTTGCCCACAATTCTGGTTTCTTTCGGCGAATTGCTTCACACAAACGTCTCATAATGCCCAAATAATACTCCTTGTTTATTGTTTGGCCTTCTGGCAAAAATTCATGATGTACTACACCGTTGTAATCCATGAAAACCGTTAGCATTTAACTTTTGACTCAAAACAAACGCAGTCTTTTTTGTCTCGGCTCATTTGGTGAACGCCATTCACTTGTATGTCTCGTCTACAGTAATGATTCTTTTGAGGTATGTGGGATCGGATTAGCCTCGTAAGTCACATCTTTTGCGAACTCAACACGGTCTCTTTTTTGCATGAAATTGGGGTCTTTTGCCACCAACTTTGCTGCTACACAAAGGAAACCAAAATCATTAACCAAAATGTCTTGAATGACTTAATTTGCGGTTATTTACTTTATCAATGTTTTCGTCAGTTTTCGATGTCGATGGTCTGCCACTGCGTTCATCATCTTCGATTGACTCACGACCACCTTTGAACCGCTCGTGCCACTGGTAAATGACCGTTTTCTTAAGAGAATCGTTGGTGAAACATTTTTCCAACATTTCCAAGGTTCGCGCACCATTAAATCCGTTTTAATACAAGTTTGTTGTTGCAAATTTAAATCAATTTCTAAAATTGTAAAAAATCGCCAACACACATAGAGATAGATGTGCTCTTGGCTAAGTAGCTTTTGCAAATGTCAAGCTGTGACGCTAAGATTTAGCGGGAATATCAACAACAGATGTACCAAATCGGAACTATGGGACCGCTACACGGGGTTTATTCCGGGAACTGTTTGACCAAGGTATGTATATCGCTTAAAGGTCCATAATACATTTTCATAATATTGGGTGTTTTTTAGAGGTTCATAACTTTGAGTTTGCAACCCTGCTGACTTAACATTTAAAAGTTGCTTTTTGTTTAGTTTGGCTTGACATTTCGTTAAATTAACGAAGTGCGCTTTTAATTCAATTTGAAGACACTTTTAAACTTATAATGCATTTTGTTGAATATATTTTAATGGAGAAACAACAGTAAATTAACGTTGGTCTATACTTAAATTTAAAAGTCATTGTTGATTGGGGGTTACTCG
Organism: Wohlfahrtia magnifica; assembly: GCA_023159175.1. Lineage (NCBI taxonomy): Eukaryota > Metazoa > Arthropoda > Insecta > Diptera > Sarcophagidae > Wohlfahrtia > Wohlfahrtia magnifica. The sequence goes on from JAKWBJ010000196.1 coordinate 2,049,640, forward strand.
TCTTTGATTGAACTTTTTTATACTACAATTTAAAGTTATTCGACCTTAAAACAATGGTGAACATTTCAGAATAAAGTAACACAAATCAGAATTTAAAATTAATAAAAATTTAAGCCGCCAAACAAAAGTTCCGTATTTTATGAAAATATGTTATTTTTGGTGTAACTGAAATCTCAACAAGTCCAATAAGAAAATTAACATCTTTAAAAAAATATTAATTTATTACTACTGTTGCTGATATTACAAGGTAAGTAAATGAATTTGAATATATTCTTACTGAACATGCTGTCTCGGCAGCGGTAGGTAATATACTCAACTGTCGCTATTTCATCTCCACCTCACACATCCTACAGAAGTCCGAATACCTTTTTGCGATAGGGAGGACGCCGTAAAAAAGAGTGTCCCGTTATTATAAATATCACACTACTAAGTGTTCTACTGTCTAAGTCCAAGACTAACTTAATTCTCCTATCAATCCACGAGCTTTCAGATTTTACCGAGACCCATTCTCTTGCCTTTATGAAGAAATGTTCTATTGGCGATGTCATCAATCGTTCCACAATCAAAAATGTGATGTTCCGAATGTGGTGTTGCAAGTTGGCTGGCAATTTTTTTGCTGCTGTTACTGCAGTGACCCAGCACAATCGGAGCACATAATGTTTCATAAGCCACCTAAGAGCAATCCTACAGTATGTAATCACTCTAAATCTCTCCTCCCCAACAGATCACTAAGTACCTACTGGCTACAAAATGTATCGCTGCTACCATCCATACTGTAATATTCTTAGCTCTAACTTAGGTAGCCCTATTTTAGCCTGGAAACATCATATTAATAAACTATTATGTATTAATGAGAATATTTTTTAAATTCAATTCCTCTTTTAGCAGAAGTACTTTCATTTCACGATAATAAAAATAAAAAAAACACCACATTGTTGTTGTTAAACAGTTTTTATTTCCTCACTTTTACTTTATACGCTTTATCTTAATATAGTAACTTTATATACCTAACTGCCTACAGCTTGGAAAGTTCCGGAAATGTCTCAAACGCTCTCAAATCGTCTATTATATATTCGTTAATTTTAAACATGTAAGATTGTGTTACCCAAAGATGTTCGAATTGGCAAGTCAAATACACAAATCAGTACGGCATTAGCAGGGTAACACATTAACAACCCTGACTCAAACCAATAGACCAAAATCCCGCAATACAGTTCCAAAGGCACTAATGTGATGTATATTCTTTTTAGGCATTTTAATTTTCGTAAAACTATCATACCAAAATGTTATTTTGATTTATTTACTTCGAATAAAATTTTTTGAACAAATTTATTGTATTTTGAATCAAGAACATTAAAGTACGTAAAAGGTTTGGAACTGTGCTACTACAGTTGTATTGATAGTCCGAAGTCGACAGTGCTCGATTCAAAGACTTTATACCTTTTGTCCTATGTTGATTTAAATATTTTTAAATTTAATTTATAAATGTTTTTATTTGAAATAATGTAGAAAATTTTTAGTTTAACGTTGCACGTTTTTGAGTTAAAAATTTCAATGTTATATTTTAGATTGGCCAATGGTGAACAAGTACGAGCAATTTTCAATCAAAATTGTTTGCACATTGATTTTAAATCTAAACTGTTTTTATGTTTAACTTTATCAAGTTTACGATTTTCCTAAACTTTGGCTAGTTTTCATAGTTGTTTTTTTTACTCGCTTTTGTTAAATTTCTGTTTTGTGTTCTCTGGGTGTGTACGGAAATAACTAAATCGAATACAGTTTAAAGACTTATAATCTGTGACGTGGTTAACAAAATAGTAACTGAAAATTAAAATTAAAAGAAAAAAATATGGTTAAAAAATGAAGTTCTTGTTAAAGAGTTCTAACTGATAGAATTTTACGTTTCATTGTTGTGTAGAGTTCACAAATCGTATTATTTTTTTAAAGTATAATTTTTTTTGTACATAAAGTTTATTTCCTATGATTTTACTCCTTTAAATGTGTACTCTAACACATGTATGTATATTTTTTAAATATCTGTTTACATTTTCATTGATCTATGACATTATAATGCAAAAGATTTTCATATAAAATTCATTCGCTACATAATTCATATTTCTATTTAAAACGTTCGTTATGATTGACTCCCCCTCATTTGAATTAATAACAAATTAACTCATTAATTAGGAAATGCTTGTTCTTTTTCCTACTCTACACATCGTAAGTAATAATTTAAGTTTAATTTTATTGGCTGCATTTGACTTTTACACTCAAAGAAAAAACAAATATTAGTGAGAGTTTATTAGAGTTTGTAGAGGAGGGTGGTGTTAAAATATTTACTCATCGGTAATAGACTGCTGGTTTCCTTTGGTTATTATATTTGTAGACTATTAATCAAATAAAATATTTTACTATATTTTTATTTTATTTATTTTTATAAAAATCGCGTGTGTGTGTGTGCTTTTAGTCTATATGTCTGTCCTTTATTTTATTTATTTTTTTCGAGTCTAAATATAAGTTTGTCTGATTTTCTTTTTTTGTGTGTTGTGTTGTATTTCTCTTCTGTGTATATACTCGTATCTAAAGCGTAAAGTGTTAATTGAAAATGGCAATTAAAAGATATGACACAACAACTGCTCGATATTTTTACACTTGAATTGTTACAAATGCTTTTGCCTTTTCCCCTTAACTTCTCCTCTATGCTTTAATGTCATGTCAAGTAGTAGTCATACCAATTGTTGTTCTAGAAATTTGAAGTTAAATTTTTAATTGTGCATATCGTACGTATACTATATACCGTACGTGGTGGTATAAAGATGCTGATGGCAAAGACGATGAGCAGGAGATGGTGCTGATGATGCATTGTTTGCTTTTTTATTCCGTTGCTGATACTATTGTTGTTGTAGCTTGTATTTCTATTGTTGTTTTAAGTGTTTTAAAATGTGGCATGTTTTTCCGTTTTTAGGGAGTTTTTCTTTTTTTGTCCGTGCTTACTCGTATATTATTTGTTTATGTTTAAAGATAAAAATTGCATTATTTGTCATGTTTTGAGGGAAACGAAACATTTTTATATACAATTTTAAATTATTTTTATTTTTAAACAGATACAAATTGCTAATGCTTTTGCTTTACCATAGTTTTGATTGGTGTTCATTGGTTTTTAGTTAGACTAAATATGGTATTAGATGTGTATTTTAATTAAAGGAAATAACGCATATTTACTTAATTTAGTTTTTCGTTAGAAATTACTTTTTATTTAATAAAATTTAAGACTTACTTAATCAACACCAAAGTAGATGTTTGAAATGCTGTTGTTGGGACAAAACCTAATTATAACTACAGATTACATTCTTAAAATGGGACCTATTTGCTCTAAATTTCATATAATGATCAAATATACCTAATTCGTGTTCCATATTATGTTTAGTTCACACGAGGCGTCTAACGATCTTATTCGTTGTTTTAATTACTTATACGAATTGTTTTCTTCAAAAGGTATCTTTATAATTGGTTTCGACAGTTCTTTATCTTCTTCTTGTTACTTTTGTTTATTGCTAAATATGATAAATAGAAGAAAAAAGTAAAAAGTAAATTAATTTTAGAAAATATTGGGTGATTTTTTAAGAGCTTTCGGATTTGACTAACAACAAACACATAAAATTAAGAGAAATGTATGAAGTCTTTGTCTTAGCTTAAAGATGATTTCACGTAAATATTGACCCCGTCTACGCCTCAAATGGCTCATACGCTGTGTCCAATTTAGGCAAACTCTCTTCAGCATATGGACCGGTATCTCACAAATAAAACCTTCAATATCGGCTTTCAGTGCATCAACCGTTGTGAGCTTGATTAAATTAAAATTTAAAATTTAAATTTAAATTTAAATTTGGCCATTTGGCCATTGTTTCACGTGCTGTATGGTATGTGGCACCGACTTGCTAAATCCACACGTCAGCCAAGTATAGCTCTGCCATTTTGGGAAAAAAAATTTGTAAACATCACACGATAGCGCTCACGGTTCACAGTAACTTTCCTGCCTTCGCCGTCTTTGAAAAAGTACGATCCAAAGATGCCACAGGTCAATAATTCACACCAAACAGTGTATTTTTCGGGATGCATTGGCAGTTCTTATAATTTTTCTGGCTGCTTTTAACACCAAGTACGGAAATTTTGCTTGTTCACGTATCCATTTAACCAGAAATGAGCTTCTTCGTTGAATACAGTTTTCCGATAAAAAGGTGAATCTTCATCCAATTTAGTCAACGCTAATTCACCAAAAGTTAGATGTTGTTTTAGGTCGTGTGGCTTCAATTCCTTCATCAGCTGTAATTTAAAAAGTTTTACACCTAAATCGTTTAGCAGGGTTTTCCACGTAGTGAAGTAACAAAGGTCCAATGGCTGCGAACCGAGCCGAATCCATAATTTATGGTCATCAACAACACTAGCAGATACAGCTGCGATATTTTCCTCTACTCGCACTCTACTTATGTTTAGTTATAGCTCATCACCCAGTTCGCCCGTGGTGCACACTCAGTATGTCTGGCTTGAACTGACATGTCACACTTTACATATGCGTTAAAGACGCAGATTACTGTCGTTTAATTTGGATATCAATATTATTCTTCTTGGGAGAATAGGGCTTCAACAAGAATTCTCCATGACTTATTATTATTTCCTTAAAAGCTCTTACAGAATTGTTCGGCGTTATTCATTCTTTAGAAGGCTCCAATGAGGGTAGACATTATTTCAACCTTATTATCACTAAAAAAAAACTAAAAAAAACCTCGCCACTCTATTTCCAAACTCATTGAGGAGTACATGGGTCGGAGGGCACGCTGAGAAAATGGGCTTGCCCTTCAACCTTCACTGTAGAAGCTGCAAAATTACCTCTGAGAGGGAGACAATCGTTCACTTTCTATGTGAATGTCCGGGTCAGGCAAGCAGACGACTTCTATGACCTACCCTTCCAATGGTTTGGCGCACTGTACACATCTCGGATCCCTTAATTTTATCCACTTAATAAGCAGCGCAAGGTGGCTATAATCCCCTTTTTACTTTCCCTTTATCCTAATGGCATTTTGTTGCTAATTGTAGTTGATTTCGCCTTAACTAGCCAAATTATCTACCTCTATGAACCGTAGATAAGCTGTGATCTTGTGTACCACCAGATTAAAGGCCTCAAGTTATTTCGGCTACCAAATTGAAGTTTGTGTCAGAGATATTAGCGAAAGTACTGCATTATTTTGAGAGAATTTATTTAAAAAAATATATATATGCTAGAGCATTCGAAAGGCCTCTTCAATAATAACATAAAATCCATACCTACTAAAAATTTTCATTAACGTCAAAGTATTTACGAAACTTAATAAAACATGTTGTCTAAATTAACTTCTTCTTAATTTATGATCCTCGTGGTACTGACAAAAAGCAATTGCCAAGAAAAAAAATTTTTATAATCAATAATCTTATATTTTATGGCTGTCATTTCTCTGATTCTCACTAAAATAAAATGATTCACATGTTTTTCAGATTTATTTAAAAAAAATGTTTTTAAAGAAATAATAAATAACTTAAAAAATATTTGGCTTAATTCTTAAGGAGTGTTAACAATTAAAAGGTTAATGAATAGGGGTATTCACGTGAAAATTTCACTGATTATATGGTGCGACAAAAAAAAAAAAAATACCTGGCAAATGATACTATTTTTCTTAATGGCTCCACCGGGCAGAACAGGAGTTAGTTTTTGAAATTTTCGAAACACCTTAAAAATCTCGTGTTACGGGTAAAAAACCAGTTTTTCAGACCTTCATGTACTTATAAGCTAATATCTTGGCTGAATATTACGCGATTTCAAGTTTCTTTTCGGTTTTAGAAAGAAGAGGAATTGACCTTTCAAATAATATATATGCCGCTTAAGTAGTCTTGAAAATTCTTGGTGCATATCTCAAACAAACAGATTTTTAACCAATTTTTTTCCATATTTTTCAAGCTTAGATGCATTTTTGTGCACTATTTTATATAGGAATCTATTGGTGAATTAATTAACGAATTATACTAGCCTACGAATAAAATGAGGCTTACGGTTTAAAAATCCATTGGAAATTGTCGGAATTATTAAATATTTTAATAAAGTAACTCATGAAAAAAGCATACTTTTATTACAAAATTTAAAACTTTTTTTCAAAATACAGTTTCAAAGCAATTAAAAAATATGAGTTGCATTATGAAAAAGCTTAATAACTCCGTCAATTCCCAACGGATTTCCAAACCGTAAGTCGCATTTTATTCATAAGTTAATGTTATTTGTTAACTAATTCAGTAATGGTTCGGTTTCTAAAAAAAAGTTCGCAAAAACGCATCTAAACTTGAAAATGTGGAAAAAAATTGATGAATAATATGAATATTTTTAACTGAAAAATACGCCCAAATTCTTAAAATTCTTCTACTTAAGCAACATATATATCTTTAAAAGATACAAGTATGTATCACTTATTTCCAAAAGTCGAAAAGAAATTTTAATTAGCGTTATATACAATCAAGTTATTAGCTTGTAAGTGCATGAAGGTCCAAAAAACCGGTTTCTACTCGTAACTCGACATTTTGTAAGTGTTTTGAAAGTTCAATAAACAGATCCTTGTTCTACTCGGCAGCGGCTATCAGAGAAGTAGGGTCGTTTCAACTTCGTTCATTTTTGTCACACTCTGTTATTCAAAATTATTATCAATATAACGATACGCTTTTTTATTTTCCTACATATGATATTTCAAATCCTACTCAATTAGTTGTTCTTCTTCATTTTCAACATTTAATTTTTAGTTGAATACCCTTGGTGTTTGTATAAAAAATGTCATGCATTTGCTAAACAAACAAATCTGCAACAACAAAAGTCTCTTTAAGTTGTTCTTTGGAATATTGTTTTTAATTTTTTTTTTTATTTTTTACCTTTTGTTTTGCAAAAAAAAAGTAAAAATAAAACAAAAAAAGGTGTCAATAATGTTTTTCAGCGTTAATCCTCTCGACAACATTGATTCATTTTGAATTATTTAATGACACACATTAATTAACGATGTTTGTTAAAAAAAGCAAAATCTTCTTCTTGCTGTCGTTATTTTTCGGTAGACTTCATAAATAATTTCACCTTTACGTTGTTGTTATTCCATGTTCTTATTATGCCACTATATTTTGCTGATTTTAAAGTGGCTTCCTAATTTGAATTTTTGTGATTTTTTTTTGTGAATTTTTATTTTTGTTTTTCGTTCTCCATTAAATATTCGGTGTGTCTTGTTAAAGAATTTATGGGGTTGTTGTAGGTTTTATAGTAGTTTGGTCAGTCGTTTAAAATTAAAAAGTTGTTTTCGTTATACAATATTTATGCGTATTGATTTGACGTTGAATTTCTTTGAAAATGTTCAACCAAATATAATACTTATTTGGTACACATGATTGAAATTTTGTTAAGAGGTTAGAGGCTAAAATGAGAAAATCTTGTTTTTAAGTAATGAAGTGAGTAAAGAAAAAAATTTTTTTGTTTATTATGCCTATACGAAGGATAATTTATGTATGTACATATATATCGCGTAAAAATAACATATATATTTTTGTTATGTTTTTTCTGATTTTTTTTCATTTTTTGTTTTGCAAAAATTGCTGACAATCTTTTCGCAGACTACAATTACACAGTTTTAGCTACTACCCATGATAGAAATTATAGTGGGTTTTTAACATTGCCGCTCTAGGGAGCATATGGCATCCATAAAACATCTCTATCATAATCGGTTTGCCGTTGTATTATTCGCGCCTTCCTTAGCAAGATTGCAACATCCCAGCTTTTGAAGTATCGTACACCTCCATGTGGTTTTTAGTTGTGTTGGGACATTATTCAAGAGCGACATAAGAAAACCATGCTGTACGCCAGAGATGGCGTTAAATTTGTTATATAGTTTATCATTGTAGAGAACTCTCCAGCTAAAGCCTTTGTATTGTTCCCTTATAAACCACCATCAACTTAGGCTATATTTCCCTCCGCAGTAATGCATACCAGCTACTATCGCTATCCATGCTATTAAATTCTATACTGTAGTCAATAAATACAAGTTTGAAAGCTGTTTTCCATTCCCAGTATGTTTATGTTTATGTGGTTAACACGGTTAAGACAAAAACTGGATTGCTGTCCTCGTATGATCGACTCTAGTTTTTTGCTTATACGGTTCAATAAAATCCTAGTGAGCAAGTAGAAACTTCGTGATCTTTGATGGAATTGGTAAGAACTCCAATTTCTGCATTGACTCTGGTCGACTTCAGAATTGAGTTAAAAAAAAACCATTTAGTTGGCAATTTTCGGTTCCGTTTTTTCGAGAAGAGTGGATTTAATAGATAAATAGTGGTTTTAGGACAGCATTTAGCCTCGGCCGGTATATTGTCACCTACGGGGGATTTATTATAATTCGTGTCACCTATAGTTTCCGTAATTTCACCTATCTATGGCGGTTGTGTCACGTCTGGACATCTGAACGTTCGTTGTGACTGAGGATGATTCAAGCTTCTGAAAAATGATTTTTAAATCGCTGGCGTTGGTGGTCTGCTGCCATTATTATATAAGAGGACCAGATTGCTGATGTTTTCTTTCAGCAATTTCCCTAATGACGTCGTACAGAAGTTTTGTTTTTATCCGTTGAATCTGCTCTTTCTTCCCATACCACTTGAGACTATCCCTTATACTTGATAGTTGTGCAGTTCTCTTTAACTCATTGTATAAATGTGAGACCTCCGGTCAATGTTTTGTTCTCGATGTCAACAATGATGTTCCATGTTTTGACGCTAGTCCAGATCTTTATCTGTCGGGGGCTTGGTTAATTCAAAAGTTATCATATTTATTCAACATTATGTGACGCGGTTAGTTGATATTTAGTCCCATTCAGTCTTCCACTCTCCAGCTGGGCTTAACCGCTTATGGCCGCAATCTGAAGACCTATTGAAGCCACAAGTAGACCCAACATCAGCATTTCCCTGACCTGTACATTAAAGATTCCTACAGAGTCTGGTTAACAATATCTTTTGGAAAACCTGAAAGTCTATCATCATTAAGAAACAACGGAACTGAGTTAATCTTTCTTTATCAACTGAAATTGATAGTGCGGAGCCTCCACAGAACTTATGATTAATTCTTTGGTTTTACTTAATAAATTTGATACAAATGTTACTGTAAGATTCTGCAAATGATTGCATTATTAAAAATACGCTTAAATAACTTCATTAAATGTTTTGTTAGCTTTTGCATGCTTCATATACTAAATTCTGTAGTTTTCCGGTAGTTAACATTGAATATTTTCTTTAAATTAAAAAAAAATATATATTTTCTTAAATTACAAGAAACAAAAACTTTCCAAAAATATTTGTTTTTATTCTTTCTTTATTTTTGCATCAGGTTGTCTGGGTCATCAAATAAAAGAAAATAACAGGCTTTTTTGCGCAAAATAAATGAATTTTATTTAAAAATTTGTTTACATGAAAATACTTTTAAATTTAATCTGTTGAAAAAATTTCTACAAAGGCGTTGACTCGTTTATAAAGCTCATAAATTAATCAATTGCATTTTTTTTTCGTTTCTGTTGTTGCAAATTAAGACAATCTTCATTAATTCCACCCGAAAATACAGAAAAGAAAAAATTTTAAATAAAGTGCACTTTTTCTGTAAGATTTTATTCTGCGCACACATACAATTTTTTCCGCTTTGGTTCCATTTTGATGTTGATACGCCAAATTCTTGAGAATTTATTTTTATTCCAGACTTTTGTTAAGATTTTTTAAAAGTGATAAATTTTTCAAGTGCAACAAAAAACAAATGAAATGAAATAAATTCCCTCTATTAGAGCACCCAACACATGGGGTAATTAATTTTAGCATTAAAGCGCTAATTTTCTGACAATTTAATTCAAAAAAAGAATTGCTTTATTTTTTTATTTATTGTATTATTTTTTTTTTTATTTTGCCAAAGGAAGAAAAAGAAACAATTTTAATAAAATTTCCAGTAGATTGTCAGTTTCTAAAACATTAATAAGCGCTTATACATACATATACATATTGTATGTTCAAAGCTATTTGGATGATAAAAAATTTTATTCAGGTGTGCCCGGACAAGCTTTCGAGGCATTATTTAATATTTTATAAGCACCTCTGATATGCTAACAAGTCAATATGTTTATACTTCCAAATTTGCTGGGGATGCTGATTTCACAAGTGTACACGAAAGCCTAGAAGTTACCTCACAGTAACTGTGTAAATAATAATCCCATATAAAGCCATAGTTGAAGCAAGAGAGATTAAAGTCAGCCACTAAAACTGTAAACATATTGATAAAAACGTTGCTTGGATCTTTTCAGTACTTTTTGTTCGAGGATTTTTAGGAAATTAAGAAACTAAAAATTGTGACAATTTTTTTAATTTTAAATGGACCAGTGTAATTCTGCTCTTTAAGATTAATTTATTCATTCATTCTCATTTGGACTTTTTTCAGAAACCTTGGAGATATAACTGACAAGTATGGTGAACGGTTTTCCTAAGAGAAAATTTTTAGGATCACCATATGCTAGGTGACTATTGTTGGAGTGTCTTAAGGGGAACAAATAAAAATGTATGTAGAAAAAGACTTAAAACTCTTCGTGTTTAGGTTTTTATTCATAAACTAGTGCTACTCTTACTTTTTCATTCTTCATAAATACTTAAAAGTTAGATGCCCTAGATTTTTTCACAATTTAAAAAAAATCTAGGTTGTCGATATAGCACGTCACTATTTGCACTAATTGGAAGTTCATCAAATTTGAAATGCTTATATCTTTTCAAAAAAAAAACGTGTCGAAAAATATTTTTATTTTCATAAAAAAGATGCTCTTTAGATGATCCATAGTTATCATTCGGGTTTTTCACAAAAGTGTAAAATGTACTGAAAAATGGACTTCAATTTCGTGCTCAAAAGGACGAAATATATAAGAATATAAGTACATTTTCAACAAAATGTGGGACAAAAAGTTCTGGACATTACCGGACTAAAAATAGAAAAAATATTTTGTTAATGACTAATTACGTAGCGTAAGAATATGAAGCATGGTCACCAACAAGACATTGAGGGTCCATGTAAAAGGACTTTTAAATACCATATTTTCATTGAAACGAATTTACAAAAATATTGAAACCCTTAGTGCTTTACGAGCTTAGCGAAACAAAAAAAAAAAAAAAAAATCCTTGTACAAAATGCTTCTTAACATCCTTCTTGTTATTAAGCAATAAGTGGTCACAAACAGCCCGTTTGTATCCAATCGTCGTATGCCTTACATAAAAAAGAAGAAAGTTTACTTCGCTAGGAGATACGCTAAAGCCAAGTTTCAAGCCTAACCTCCATCTAAAGAAGACACTGATTTGCGATTGGGGGCGCTGGGAGCGTATCGTGTAGTGTAAAATGCTCAGAAGAAATTTCACGGTCTACGATGAGCGTGAAAGGGGCTATTCATCTTAGAAGACCTCAACCCAAAGCCAAACTATACTTCGGTAACATCAGGTCTAATGCTAAACAAGTTTTCAAAACTGTACTTCAAAACTGTACTTGAATGGAAGGTCCTTTTGTATCTGCCGTATTCTCAAGACCTTTTACTGACAAATTACCATCTTTTCCACTCTATCTTAAGAGACGTTATCTTCGACAATGACGAGCAACTTAAAAACTGGTGCAACAATTTCTTCAATACCAGACCGAGCGACTTTTGGTAGAACATCATAGACAAATTGGTTGAGAGGAGGAAGCTGGTCAAATAAATAATCAATTAATTTATTGTTATATACCCCAATCAATCGTACGGTTTGTCACGAAAATAAGTAAACAATTCAATTTTTACATATATTTAAAAAAAGTCTATAAATTTAGACAAACAACAACATTTTGTTTAGTTTTGTAGAGTTAAAGGCAGTTAACAATATTAATAACAAAAATTACAATAATCTTGCACTTATTCATTCTGTTCAGGGAAAACAATAAAATTTCTTAAATAAGTAAGTAAAAGTAAGTAAACAACAGGTAACGTATTATGATTTTCCAACAAGTCTTGCATTACAGAGCTGGGAATTATTAACCATTCTTCCACTATAATATTGTTTTAGATCTTTGCTTCCTCTTACGCCTAGTTTTCGTAATTGGCGGCCTAGATACTAACATAAATGCTCTATTGGGCTAAGATCAGGTAACTAATCAGAAGTTTTCAATTGCATAATGTAATACTATGACTATTCCTTGATAATAAGAACCGTTTGTTTCGGGTCATTAATCTTTTGAAATAAAAAGGAGTCATTTAACATTAACAGCATGGTTCCTTCTTACAAGTGATTGTTTTAAAATATGCAAGTACAAATAATTAACCATAGTTCCATCAATTATTACAAGTTTACCAAGTTTGGATACTGCTAGGCACCCCTAAACTATCACTGAAGCAGCTCCATGTTTTACCTTAATAGTCATATTTTTTGGTGCGAGCTAGGTTTCCGTCCATCAGATAGATGAATATTTATTTTAGTCTTGTCAAAAAATAAAACAGCGTTCCAGGAAGTTTCTGACTGCTTTATGTGCCCTTTAACGAATTACACTCTCTTTTACTGGCTAACGAATTATATTATTTTTTATACCGTAAAACATGGTGGTGTTTTGATGTTAGTAAAGGGGTGCTTGGAGGTTTTCGGACTTGCAAGACCTGCTCTATTGATTTAATTACTGATAAATAAATGTACCTCAATATTCTAAATCAATAATTTGAAAGAAAAGCCAAATTAATGAACCGAAACATATGGTTGTTATTGCCAATGAATGATTACAGAATTACACTATGCAACTAAAAACTCCTTCGAAGTCACCTGTTCTTAACCCGACAGAATATTCTTGGGACCATCCAGGTCACTTAGTACAAAAACTAAGGCTAAGACGAAGAACAGATCTAAACAAATATTATGGTGGAGGAGTTGTTAAAAATAACCAGCTCTATGATGCAAGACTTGGTGGATGCGATGCATTTACGACTTAGAGAAGGTATAATAAATAGAGTTAATCCTTTTAAATAATAAATTGATACCATTTTTTCTAATTATTCAGTTAAAAACCGTAATAATTAATTAATTTAAGGAATTTTATTGTTTTCCTTGCAGAAATTAAACAAATGCTACAATATTGTTAATTTTTTTATTAATATTGTTAACTGCCTTTAAGTCTACAAAACTAAAAAAATGTTTGGTTGAATAAATTTAAATTTTTTAAATAAATAATAATAATTAAATAAATAATAAAATTTTAATAAATTTAAAATTTTTAAATTTATAGACTTTTAAAACAAAAATGTATAGATGAACACTTCACCTTTAAGTTTTCTGGTCAGGTTACAATGTGAATAGCTCCGAAATACAACTAAAAGTAAAACTAAACAAGAGTTCTTTTTAATCAGTCTTTTATTAGGAAAGTAATTTAATGAGATTTGAGTATTATTTTACTAAATATTTAAATTATTTTGTATCACAATCATTGCTAACATACGTTTTGGTCTCTTCGCAATTTTGTAAGCACATGGGTTTGCCCCATTTACCGCAGCAAAATCGAGTTTTGTGTCTCGTCTTACTTGTAAGCTTAGACTTGACGCACAACGGTCGGTAATTTGATGACGATGATAGCAAATCTACTGTTTCCATATTAGTTTCTAATTGTTCAGGTTGAGGGTTAAGTGCTGGATCCTGAAACAGATTATTTAAATTAAATTTGTGAATTTTGTTTATTCTTATATACAAATGTATGATACAAACAAATATATAGAACTTTGCCATAGCATTTCTAATATGTGGATAACGCTATAGATAAATGTTGGATGTATGAAATTTCATATGTGGCCGCACTAACCTATTTGATAATTGAATAAGGAAGCGACGACAATGGTCCAGCCAATCCTGATATGTCCAGCATATTGAAAAACATAGCCAAAGGCCAACAATTTGCTCCAGGCTTGCAGCTATTATACTATACCATCAAAACAAACACAAATAAAAAATAGTTTGTGATCCTGCCAGAACGTAAAGGTGTATTTAGCGCACTGTTTCTAAATAATGGGATTTCATTCCCTTAATGGTCTTCGTTTTTTTCTAACTTATTTAGAAAAAAGATATTGAGTATTAAAGTCAAAAATGGTCTAGCTAGACCAAGTTGGAAATCCTAGGGTTAAATGATTAACTATATGTATTTAGAAATTACGAAAATATAACTTTATTATTTTTCTGAACGGTAAGTTCATTCTAGATAAGTTCATACATAAACTTGATTTTTGTTTTAAAACTTAAATTATTGTCATGTTTTTCCTAAATTTATATTTCTTTCCGATATTTCTTTAACGTATATATTTCTGAGATATTTAATAAGGATCCTGAGGTTTTGTTGAGATTTCCTGTTTGTGTGCCCAAAAAAAAGATACCAAATTTAAACTCCTGCCTTTACCTTTTGCTCTCAATTTGGGCAATAACATTATTATATGTATTTATGTTGTACAATAACAATTACAATAAAAACGAGCACGTATATGAAGCATTGCAAATAAGAAGAAATGAGAGAAGAAAAAGCAAAATGTCACATAAACCTAATGTGTTGGCGCCAAATGATATCTTATCACTGGCGTCACACAGCACCAACAAGACATTGAAGAAGTAGGGTCCAGCGGCAGCAAACGCACAAGAAACATTAAAGATGCAAAAGGACAAAGAGGGTATAATTGAAAAATGAACGTACCAAAAATAAAATGTCGGGCCATCAATTGTTGCCATAAGGAAGAAAAAAAAAACTCTACTATAAAGTAACGTAACGCAGTGCAACATAACGTACGGTACTTGTACGTGTTTTTAAACTGTAGTGTGATGGACAGAAAACAAATGCACTTGAATGACACTTGTAAGTAAAAACAGAAAGATTGTCATCAGTAAGTATCAACTGAATGTAGTTCTTATTGTTTTCCTTCGCCTTGTCTGCCGCCTAACTGGAGATGCAAGGAGACAAGAATCCTTTAAAAAAACAATTGGTTGATGTTTCATCCGTTGGTCCTCCTGTTATATGCCAGTATCTTCTGGTGTTTGAGTGTATTTACTTGCAGCTTAAGTAAAATCATGTTCAAGAGATGTATGTCAAGAGTTCAATTATCTAAAAGCGAAATACCCTCGTATAGATATAAAGCTGAAAAAAGAAATAACAGAATTATCAATTGGTTAAATGATATATTTTAAATTATTTATTTTACAAAAACAACAACAAAGTTAAATAAAATTTTAATATTGACAGACAGTAGTGCGTGTATTCTATTTAACAAGATTTTATTCTATGAGCACGTTTAAACCATTTACAGGAAGACTTTTATTTAACTGACAGCTGTGCCATTGTCTTTTCATTTAATTGATTTTAAAATCAGGATTAAACTTTTTACTAGCAAATATATCTCGACAAATCAATATACATATTTAAAATATTACAACTTTTATGGTCCAGGCAATAATTAAATTTTATGAATAGAAGACCCAGTGTGTTTAAAAATTATCATAAGAATAATATCTTTAAAATACCTCATAACCTTACATTACTTATAAGATTTTATGTTTTAAACTAAATGTGTCATAAATAAGATCGACAAGATTTGAACAATAAAATATGGTTTGTAGATCAAGCAGATAATACAAAAAAGAAATCATTTCTTTTTATAAAATAAAAAACAAAAGAATTATTTAAGAGGACGGCTTAAATGAAAAGAGACTTCATACGGAAAAGGAAGTAGAACTTCATTAAAAATTATTAACTGAAAAACTGAAATTACTATTAATAAAAAAATTTATGTATTATTCCAAACAAGAACACTACATACATACCTACTTATAATAAAATTCAAAACACTTAAGAACAAGTCTCATCATCATTGGCATTATCAACGGTATTATCGTCATCAATTTTTTTCTTTCAAAATGAGCAGAAAAAATAAAATAAAAACCACCTGAGTTTCATGGAATGAATAAAAATTTGAAAATGTGTAAAATAAAATCAAATTGTTGTTAGTTAAAGTATATACGAGGGTCAATTAGATATTCGTTATATATACAGGATGTTGCTGGAGTGATTCACATTTAGAAAGACGATTGTTTGGCAGCTAATCTCCTTCCCTATTTGCATCGCTATACACTACATCACCATAAACCATCAACAAGACAAAAAAAATGCTTTTTTGAAATTTATTAAACTGAAAGTAAACTAACAATCTGTTATCAATTATACAATTAGAATTGACGTTAACCAAGTCCGTGTTCAAGTGGGTGTGACGTGGTGTAGTGGTTAGAGCGCAGGCATAAAATACAAACACCCACACAAGATCCGAATCCCAGCAGAAGATATAAAAAAAAGTTTAATTTCGGTTTCGAGTGTTTAATAAAAAGTATTTGTCCCTCCAGGCAAATCCATCTAAAGAAGCCACCCTGACACTCCAGATTACCTCTGGCGATGATGACAACTATCAGACGAATGATTAGGAGAAGACGTCATCTACTGTTAAAAAATTAAAATACCTAGTAAGTGTCACCACCACCACTTAGCTTTACCGGCAATCAGTCCGGGGTAGTTATGGGGCCGAAACTAAAGGCGGTACGTGGGTGTGTTCCTTTCACTCACTTGTTGCTAAACCCGAACAGAAGTTAGGAGCCGTGGAAATAGGGAGCCCTAAAGTGCAGGCGGAGAGAGAGGTGTGGTGTGGCATCGCCTCAACCAGGTGCTGTTACCCATATCACGGGAGGAGTTAAGATGTTCTCCAACACTTCACGAAAGTGTGAAGGTAAGTGTCCTAACAACGCGCGTTTGAATTGGTACTCACTTGTGATATTCACTTGTGGTTACTTTGGGTGAGGGGCGCTGGTAGACGCCATGGGCACTGTAGGGTGTGCCGCCAGACGAGGACTCACGTACACCCAACTTGCAGCACCATAAATTCCAAAACGTTTCTGAGCTTGAATGCTAAGAAGGTGGACTTTCGGCAGCACTGACAGGTCCTTTTGGATTATAATAAGCACCTGTTCGATTCTACAGTGAAGAAGAGCAGTTATTGGAGCACTCGATTGTCATTGGGAAACAGTTATTAAACGCATATACACTGATGACTTGTTGACGCCACCATCGGAGAAGCTAGTTCGGCTCTTTAATGAACGCGTGCTGATCCACCTAGGAAATCTGTAACGTCAGCGAATATGCAGCTATGCGTACGACAGATTGTTAGCATATCAGAGGTATAGATTATGAGATTCGCTTAGTAATCACTCTACTTGACCTTAAATTTTTGTTCGGATAAATATTGTGTTATATATTAAGTAGTTTCAAAACCGCTGGTCTGGCAAGGCTGTCAGCTGTTACATATCTATCATCTAAAGTGTCATTTAATTCGTGAAAGGTTTACGCTTTAAGAATGTGGATCGTTTAACAATCGAAGGAAAGTAGTGATATAAACGTGACCACAAATTTATGTTTTTCGAACAAAATTTTCTTTAGCAATAACAAAGATCATTTCTCGATCTTGCGCATTATGGTCTGGAGGTATCATTGAACCGTATGTTTTCGAAAATGACGCTGAAAAAACCGTTACCGTTAACTTAGAGCCCTATGGCTGTCTGATAACTGGCATTTTTTGGCCTGCAAAGGAATGATTATGAACTGGACGATATGCATGCGGTTTCAACAAGTCTGTGCCATGAGCGAGGCAACATGAAATATATTGCATGAAAAATTTCTCGGTCCATTTATTTCTCGTTTTGGCGACGGCAATTGTCCACCCAGATTATGTGATTGACGCCGCTAGACTTTTTTGTGGGGCGACGCCAAATTCCCTAACGTTAGAGCATTTCAAAATCAACATTCATCAAGATTTTGCCGAGATACCGTCACAAATTTACAAAAAAATTTATCGTAAACTTCATCAAAAAGATCGTCTACTGCAACCAATCCAGCGACGGTCATTTAAATGATATTGTATTTCATATATAGTAACAAGCTTCAACCATTATTATGAAATAAAAGTTACATCAAATTCATAGCTTTATGTGTGTTTTGTTAAACATTACTTTTGAAACCGAAAATTGGATGACCCGGAATTTTCGTAAAAGGTTGCAGAGAATTGGTGGTAAATTTTGTCTGGCTTTATATATAAAGCTTTCATACCATACTTTATCGAACGCCTGTGAAACGTTGACAAAGAAAGCGAAGCAAGATGTATTTTCCTTAGAAGCCCTTTTTATGGCGCTCACTACTCCATGTGACTGTCGATGTGCTTGCTGTGCTTGCTTATAAATCAGCGTTCGGCAAACTAATATTAATGTATTTTACAATTGTGGCAGTAATTGAAAGTCTCTCACTCAGGTCACTTTGCACTGTGTTTTTCCACATACGTGTGAAAACAGAAGAGAAAAGCACCTCTTTTCCGAAATCTGTTTTAATACCAAACTTAAGATTTGGAATACAATCATCTACTGTCGGAATCAAGTTAGTGTTTAATGCTTTCTAGAATGGCCTGGATATGCATATAAAGGATGGTCTTAATGAATTTTTTGTTAGTTTTATATATATATATATATATATATATATATATATATATATATATATATATATATATATATATATATATATATATATATATATATATGGTTTTTAACTTTCCCATCCATCTATTCATTACAAACTTATCATGCAACCCTCGCATGCACTTGTTGGAATTATTGCTGTTGTTAGCATTTCAAGAGGATCACATTTCACATTTTCAGGTGTCAACGATAAGAAATCTTAATACTTTTAAATCTACCAATGCTGAGCGTAGTTTAGTTTTGTATGCAGCAAACAGTAAGTAAAAAAAGAAAATACTCTGTGGCGGTACGAGTATTATTATTTTCACATTGTTTTTATTGTTGTAGTTTTCTTTCTTGTTTATTTATATTTTTTATTTGGATTATTTTATTTCCCTGTCTGTTGGTTAGTCTGTTTGTCTGTCTGACATTGCGTTCGTCTTTTGTATTGCACTCGCTGTTGCAAGTTTCAAAAGAAAAGACAAGAGAAAAAACAAAAAAACATAAACGAAGTCAGAGACAGAGCACTCCCGGTGTGGTCTGGGTATCATGGTTTTATTTTATTTGATTTCTTTATGGTTTGTTTGGTCTTCCTATTTCATTTCGTTTTAAGGAGTATTTATTCATTATAAAACGAAAATTCACATAAACACTATAATCCCGCATTGATATCTTGCGTACTTAAGGCAATAGATTGAAAATGAATAGAATTGCTTATCAATTGTAAAGTAAACTTGTGCTCGTAAAAAAATATGGAAGCGTAAGGCAAACATGAATATGAATAGAAATCATAATTGATCAAATATTGTGAGTATTTTTTTTCTTTTTTCCTTAAATAATTAGCAGTTTTATGCACTTGAATAATAATCAATATTATAAAGGAAATAAAATTAAAAAATTTTATTTAATTGCACCAACTTTAAATTATATATTGAAATATCATAAAATAGCAAGATACGAGTATGACTACCAATGTGGAGTTTAATTATGATTTTTAGATAAGTAGCATATAAGTTATAAAATTTTCATTTATATTTTTTTTAAATAATCAAGTAAGAAAGTTATTGCGGTTTAAACTCGACTATATGTATAACATTTTATACCAGTTACTGTAAAAGGTATTATTTGCTTAGTGGGATCATATGATATCACAAAGCATCTTCGCCTTGTTTCAGTTTACTTGTTTTCAATTTTTGTCTTTCAGGTAAGCAAGTGATCGGTCGACTATAGCAGGTCTAAAATGGACGATGATGCTGTTATCTTTCGTTGTATTTAAGCTATTAAAAATTTTAAACTCAAACCTAGGCTGCTAGGTTTTGTGTGCAAGCGTACAAAGCTTTAACAACTCTAACGATTAGTAAATTTGTAACTTTAAATTCTACCAATAAATTTGACATTGTGTCGAAATGTTGTAATATATAAATCTTTTTCATAAAATTTTGTCTTAGGTCGGCTTAACCCATTTGTGTAAAAAGGAAACTATTAACTCTATCTCATTTTTTTTTCAAATGGTATGACAACAAAGGCCAATATTGTCCTCATCTTAACGAACTGTGCATATAGATACTCTTCTTTAATATTGGTATATGTGTTTTTGCAATTGAAAAAAATTTTTCACTGAATTCACAATTTATTCGTGAATTGTGTTATTACAAATATGATTAAGTGCGTCAAAAAAAGTTATTAACTACGAGGAAACTGTACGGTTATCATTCGACCGGTTTTAACCGGTTTTTTGCTTTAGTTGAATACGGTTTTTTCAAAATCTTAATTTTTCGAATACCGAATGAACCGGTTGATTTAACACGAATAACCGGTTAATTAATAAGTATAATTTTTATACGTTTGTATGTTTTTTTTATTACAAATATCGAAAAAGATATGCATACTTGAATATTGATTTTTTTCGCATGAAGAATGATCAACTAGACGCATTGAAAGCGACCCACAAACGCCGTATCCGAACGGCAGATATATCGCTTGGTGAAGTTTTTCACAGTACATAACTAAAACAAGTAAAATGTTAAAAACTGCAAAATCTTCACAATTAACAAAAAAAAAAAAATGTTTTTGCAGGAGATATGCTATAACGTAAGTAGCACTCCAATTAAAACCTACACAAGCTTTTAATTGTAATTTGTTTTTTACCAAGATTAGTTTTTTATTCACTGAAAATTATAAAATATAAATTTTTAATTATTTTGAAAAGGATATCTATTTTAATGACCACATGTGTATGTTTTCATTTCTTAGTATTGAAGGTATGCTGCAAAAATAATTACAGAATATGATTACCACCGAATACATAAACGAAAGCAGTTTCAATTGTTTACTAGAACAAAAATCTAGAATAACTGATGCCTATCTAATATATTTTTTTAACTTTAGAAAAACAGCTGATGTCGAGAACCTTCTCTACAAAATTGAATAAAAAATGCTGACAAATAATCTTATTGTTCAATTTTTACGAAATTTGATGTAAAGAAAAAATACTCTGTATGGATCTATAAAAAAAGATTAAATTGCCAATTTTTGGCAATTTGTATGAGTTTTGGCATTTTTGTATTTCTACCTGAAATAATCTCTTTAAAAGTGGTGCGAAAAATTAAATCGCATTTCAATTGAATTTCACGTGTGATGACACACATAGTCGGAAAGAAGAGATATTTTATATAATAATGGCATAGAAAAAGGAAACCCAGTAAATTATTGTTTATCTATGTGTTGATTATAGATTATCACCCAAATACACGCATGACTGGAGTCCTTAAATCTGTTTTTTTTCTCTTTTCAAATTATTAATGAACAATTGTTTTAATTCTGCGTGTGAGTACTCTTGATACGGAAAAAAATTGCATTATTTTTGTTCAGTGTTGAAGCCATTTATTTAAGAACTGCTATAAAAATTGTAATAAATATCCCTCTTACTCTAATACTGATTACGACTATTGGAAACACGCTTTTCAAACATGCATGTTGCAGAAAAGATCAAAGTTTTCCACAACATTTACAATCAATGGTTTTTGGGTTCAAACGAAATGTGCAGAATTAACACACAATTGTCGTAAAATAATTACAAATTTTTCAAACGTATTACACTATAAAAACTTCGAAATTTATAAGTTAACGAAAATTTCCAAACATCTGTCCAGAAATACATACAATCAAGGTGTTGCAAATGATTTTAAACGCTTTAAATTTTCACATTCATTCATAAAGGGGCTTTCAGTTCCTTGGTTCTTCGAAAAAGAGAACCTAAAAATTGATTTTCTTTGCAGCATTAAAATCCTTGGTTACGCTTTGTCGGTTTTTTGGTTTTTCTTAAATCCTAACAAAATCTACAATATTTTCTTATTTTTCATCGCTTTAATTATTTTTTCTATTTATTTTCTTGTAGCACTTGAACATGCATTTATGGTATTATACGCTGTTACTTTCTAGTGCATTTGTCAATCTTTACTCGAGGCAAACATTGATTTTTTTTCTAAGATACAAGGAAAGATTGTGAGAATTTCCTTTTATTTCTTATGGCGCTATTTTTAGTATTTCTCTGGCATAGTTTAAAGTCAATATTTATTTTGTTTTAAAAACTAAATATTTAACAGCGCATAGTTTAAAGCAAATTATTTATTACGCATGCGCGTGTTAAATTCTAAAATTATTTATTTTTCATGTGTTTTAAAAATGCCAAAGGATTTAGGTTTACGACACACAGATGTTGTATATCAAGGACATGTGCTCCATAAAAATCTTTTTAAATTTTAAAAAGGAAATTGAAGTCTGACATATGTCGATCATTGAAACAAAAATTCATTAATTCTAGAATTAATTAATGTACACTACTGGATGATTTTTAAGAGCATTCGGATTTGATTTAATAAAATACATAAAATTTAGAAAAATGTATGAAATCTTTATTTGGGTCGATAGAACGATGACCGAGGCTACGCGTCAAAAGACCACCACCAATTAGCAAGGTCTTTACCACTACGCAAAATCATATAAAGGAAGCTACAGTAGAATAATCATCTACTTAAATTAAAAGATCAAATTGATTAGAGAAACTGAAAAAAAGCAATGAATGCCTTGTGGAAAGCCAATATGCTCACTAGAGGAATGAAGGAGAAAAAAATCATGAATCAACAGACAGATGGCAGATGACAAGTAAAATCTACGCCATTACTAAAAATTGAATCATAGGCGCCTCAACAATGCATTATTGAAATTAACAAAATACAGTACAAAAATAGTAAAGAATTTCGCGGTCACAATTCGCAAAACTAAAGCACATTTGGGCCGTAATAAAGCACCTTACTGATCAGCACATGTAAAACTAGAGGAACAAGGCACTCATGTGAAGAAGAGAACTCGTGAAGTTGTTCAAAAACGATTGAGAATGTTTCTGTTGTAGCTCATAGTGTAGAAGTAAACCCAGGTTTATCAATTCCTTGTCGATCTTTGGAGTTAATCATTCCACAAACGACCTGACATTAGGTCTTAAGATTTTTTTTAGTTAATTTAGGAACTCACGACCATCAGCAACGTCGTGCTAAGCTCTTAAAATGTATTAAACTGAAGTTTCATCAAAGGCCCATTTTCATTTAGGAGGCTACATTAACAAGCAGAATTATCACATTTTCTTTTAATTTTTGGGAAAACCCAAGAATTATTGTCGCAAAGCCTTTTTTTTCATTCCTAATGTTTGATGTTTTTGATTTAGTGTGGCCATTGGACCTTACTTTCTCAAAAATGGTACTGGAACAAAACGAGACAATATCTTGCCTTAAAAATCAAAAATTTTTAAGATATTCTTTTTGAATTATGGGTTGTGTATTATAATTATTATTATAAGGGATCTGGTTATATATAATTCAGTTCGACCTATACTTGATACACACAGAAACAACGCAAGTTTATCCCATCAAATCAATAGCTGAACATGTTAGTTTAATGTTAAGTAGGATTGATTTAAAATTTTTTTGTTAAAATAAAATTGTACATATGAACTTCAATTAAGTACATTTTTTTAACCAACATAATAGTTTTTCATGAAAAAAAAAAAAAAATTGAAATAAATTTATATTTAATTCTAAAAACTTATAGTAGAAAATGCTTCCTTTCAAATAAAAGTACGTGCATATCTTATTTATCGTTTCATTAAAAATTTTTCAATGATATTCTCGTCCTTTAGAAATACCACTAGATAATAGAAAGCGAACCCTAGTTATTGAAACAACATCAAAGAAATTCAAGTTAATTTAAAGCCTCAGGTTGCGCAAAATACTTGCTTGGAATTTGGCCAAGCCTGACTACAAGTTTTAAAAGCCTCTCTATCAAGAAAATGTTCGAACCGAGACCAAATTTAAGATAAGTGGCAAAGGATTTTTTTATTAATTCAATAGAAATTGGAAACAAAAAATAAATATATTTCAAAAATATTGTGGAGTCCCCAGCGATTGATCAATTTATGCAAATAACAAATTTGGAAAAATTTTAAGCTTTATATGAACATATGATTCTATTAACAAATAAATAAATACAAAATAAATATAGGATGTAGAAACCATTTCAATTAATCTGAAATTTCCTTTTATTTTATTATGACCGTTTTGTTAATTTCAAATAGTTTCATAGTTAATTCAACATGAAATACCTATTATTTTAAGTTTTCACGACATTGATTCTATAAGGGTCTCACATTATTTCAACATGATAATCACACTGATTTAACTAGAACTATAACATTAGTTTAACGTGATTTCTAGTTGTTTTAAAATGAAAAATGTTAGTTTTGTTTAATTTAAAATCATGTTGAATCAACATGCAACGATAAAGAAGCAAACTCGTTATTAAAAGATTTTGAATAAACCTTGTTTTAATTGATTTTATAATGTTTTTTTTTTCTGTGTGTAGATTACCGTACAATATAACATAAATTATGGCTTGCGTCTCAAATGTAGAAAAAGGCGCACAATTTTAACGGTAACATATTCTTTTTACAAAATGTACTATAAAAATATTTATAAGGTCTCAAAAGTACTGCTTTTTCAGAGGTATATAAGGGGTGTTTTTTATAGAGGTATAGAACTCTAAGTTGCAATAAAACAACGATGAATTATTGGATTAACATGAATTTTACTTATCCGAAGGATAATCTTGTGGCATTACATTTTAAATATGATTTTTGTCATATGACCGCCACGGCTGGCACGGATGTAGTCCAATCTGGACGTCCAATTTTCCATGACTTTTTCCAACATTTGTGGCCGTATATCGGCAATAACACGGCGACTGTTGTCTTCCAAATGCTCAAGCGTTTGTGGCTTTACCGAATAGACCAATAACTTTACATAGCCCCACAGAAAGTAGTCTAGCGGTGTTAAATCACAAGATCTTGGAGGCCAATTCACAAGTCCAAAACGTGAAATTAGACGGTCACCAAACGTGTCCTTCAATAAATCTATTATGGCACGAGCTGTGTGACATGCTGCGCCGTCTTGTTGAAACCACATCTCCTGGACATCATGGTTATTCAATTCAGGAATGAAAAGGTTAGTAATCATGGCTCTATACCGATCACCATTGACTGTAACGTTCTGGGCACCATCGTTTTTGAAAAAGTACGGACCAATAATTCCACCAGCCCATAAAGCGCACCAAACAGTCAGTTTTTGGGATGTAACGGTGTTTCTACATACACTTGAGGATTACCTTCACTCCAAATGTGGCAGTTTTGTTTGTTGACGTAGCCATTCAACCAGAAGTGCGCTTCATCGCTAAACAAAATTCGCTTATGAAAATCGGGAACAACGGTAATCTCGTTTTGGGCCCATTCGATGAAGCGTTGTTCAGGCGTGAGTCTATTCACGATGAATTGCCAAACCAAACTGAGAATAAATCACTTGACAGCTGTTAAATCGGTCGCCATCTTGAAAAGTAATGCCAACTTAAATTTCTATACCTCTATAAAAAACAAGCTTATAATGATTAATTTCTTTAACTGGATGCAAAATTCATTTAAAACTATTTGTTCAGATGTCCACAATGGAATAATAATTGATTGTAAAGTTTTGCTGGATTCTAATATTGCATAAACTGAAAACACTTAAAATGTACTCCATTTATTATTTGTAGTTTTTTTGGCATCCCTAGGCGATGCTCTGTCAAAAATTTGAAACAAAATTATTATATTTCTGTTGTAAATATTAATCTCTTTAAATGCCGAAAAGTTCTTAGTAAAAATGCCTAATAGCTATTTTGGACATTCTTAGAGCTTTAAATTTTAAGAGAAAAATTTATATTTGGCTTGAAAAGTTTTTTACATATTTGAGCCAAGCCCAAAGACACAATATATTTTTTGAAAACTAATAAGAAAATTCCAAAGAAATATATATAAAAATTCTACATTTAAGTGTGAAAATAAAAACTAATTTCAACTGCATTCCCGTATTGCATTAACAAAAAATATAAATTAAGTGATAATGGTTTAAAACACAAAAAGAAACTTATTTCCTTACCGCACAATTAAACAAAACGAAACAAATTTTAACCCATGTTTGTCAGCGCCTATTTTTCAATTATTGTATTTGTTTATTTTTAACAAGAATGTCGACATAAAAGGGTTCGTTCGAATTCATAGAAATTGCTCGATTGACTTGAATATATATTTTTTTTGTTATTTTAATACCATAAGAAAAAGCCCAGCGATAATGTTTGAATAATTTATGACCTCAGCCTGCACCCACAGACCGTATGTCGAGCAATCGAAATATCTGTCTATGCCATTATCAGTAAACTATGAGTATCGAATTACTTCATCTAAGTCAAAATTTTTAAAAGATTTGTTTAATTTTAAGCCTGTAGAATGGAATATCAATTGACAAAAATAAATTGAATTTTATAAACAAATGCTACATATATACGACTTATTTATTTATTATTCGTTTATTTTTATTATAAACAATTTATTGTAATTAATCATTTTATTTTTGTCTTTGTCTTATTGTTTATACAAGTTTTTTTTTTGTTGTTTATGAGCATTTTTTCTTAACAATTAAAATTAAAATGCACCTACACTGCAACATTTCATAGAAAAATTCGGTTTTTTTGTGGAACATTTTATTTATTTTGGCTTTGTTTTGTTTAATTTTTTTAACAAAATGATACAAGTACTAACAGAAATAGGTTACATTTGACACCCATGTTAAGCCCTTTACTATTTACTGCACTTTTTGTGTATTTTTCGACTATTTGATACCGGAATGGCTGACATACAAACATAATAAATTTGTCTGTTTTCATGTGAACTGACTGACAGACAGTCTTTCTTTGGTTTTTATTCTTGGTTTATATCTCTGCAGAAGATAAATAAAATAAAATAACAGAAATATGTGTATATGTATATATGTATGTATGTAATAAATAAATGGTTATAAATTACTAAAGTAAATATTACAAAAAAACTTAACTTACTTTTTTGTATCAAATAACACGCAAATAATATGAACAGAAGTAAACAAATTCAGAATAAATATAAAATTAAATACGTATGTATGTATGTACATATTTTGAAATAAAAATAAAATTTAATTTTGTATTATGTTAAACTAAAAATTTATAAACTAACATTAATATCGAAATTGTTTAATTATTTTTTATTAATTCATTTCAAATTACAATGCAATTACAAACTATAATATAATTATTATGAACGATGTAACAAAGACGTTAACATTGTTGTAATGCAACAGACCAAAGTTTTTGGTGGGAACCGAGCCCACGACCACGCTCTGATAGATTAGCTTATTACCTCCCGGTTTGCATCCACCAATCCTAAAGAAATTTTGGGCTTAAGTATAAATTTTGTAATTTTGTCCTTATGGTTTAACGACAAATCATCCTTTAGTTATCATACAACTATTTTATGTTTTGGGTGGGACAGCTATCGGTTTAAATTTGAACCAGTGGTTATTTCGAATCTGGCAATACTTATGTCATTCTATTCTCTCCCAAAAATCAGTACATTATCTCTACTGAACGAAATTAATCGACTTACGCCTGAGCAACGTTGGATTTGATTGGAAATTTATTTCCAAAACAAAGACAATTGATCGGAAATTGTATGAAAATGGCGTACAAAATTGGTCGCAGAGAAGGACCTACAGTGCCCGGTATACGCAAGTTTATTGCTAAAGTTCGTGATACTGGTGTCATTGTTGATGCGCCAAAACGAAAGCGTGCTCGTACAGCGCGCACACCCTAAGAGTGTGCGGCTGAGAGTGTGCCTGAAAATCCATCAACATCAACACGTCATCGTTCTCAAGAATTAAACATTTCATGCACCAGCTAACGTCGAATTTTGCGAAAAGATCTCGGAATGACGGCTTACAAAGTTCAATTGGTTCAAGAGTTGAAGCCGCATAACCATCCGATTCGTTTTCGAATCGTTAGATGGGCCAAAGGGAAACTGACCGATGATGATGATGAATCATCGCTTCAGTTGAAGCTCATTTTCGTCTTCGTGTGAACGTTAAAACTGCCGGATTTGGGGCTCAAAAAACCCAAACGTGGTCTTAAAGAATCCAATGCAGCCATTACGAGTGACTGTTTAGTGCGGCTTGTGGAGCGGAGGTATGACGTAAAAATCATTGGTCCATATTTCTTTAAAAATGACGACAACGCAACCATTACAATCAATAGAGACACCTATCGCACCGCTCTTCATCGTGTTGATTTGAACTATGTTCAGTTTCAACAGGATCGTGCAACTTGCCGCACATTTCACGCCACAATCGATTTATTGCGTTAAACGTTTGATGGCCGTTTAATTAGCCGCAATGGTGATGTCGGTTGGCCACTAAGAAGCTTCGATTTGATACTGTTGACTATTTTCTGTGGTGCACCGTTAGAGACAAGTATTAAGGCGACAAACCAGAGACAATTGATCACTTGAAGGCCCATATTCGTGTTGCCATTGCCGAGACCCCATACACTCGAAAAAGTTCTGGAAAATTGGTCCGATCGTTTGGGATACTGTGAGGCCAGTCTCGGCAGTCATATGAATGAAATAATATTTCATTTCTAATTGAAACAATTGTACTCAACAACAACAAAATAAATTTAGCAAAATTTCAAACCATTGTTGTTCTATTGCATTTTTAAATTTGAGCTTTATAATGGCCCATCCTATATAATACGACATTTTATTTTATACTTAAGCCAGATCAAGTAATTTTATACCAAGTTTGACTTCTTCTACACACAAAACAACAGTAACTCAAATCCTTTGCAATCAAGAGAGTTTTATGATAATTCGTTCACTCAATCATTTGAATACAATGGTTACCCTTTTTTAGGAATCCTAATAGGACATAAAATACCTGAATTTGTCATGGTTTCTAGAATTATTCGTCTTTTGCTTTTATTTTCTAGATTCTTAATGCTCATCTTCTCTTTAAAGTAGTTTTATTAGCCTGAAAAAAACTAAACTATTATTGTTATCACTACTTAGCATTAAAATGGGAGGACTTTTATCATATATAAAAGGTCAAAATGATACCGAACCCAAAGATAAATTAAAAAAATATGAAAGTAAAAAAATAAAAATTGAAAATAAATATAAAAATTCCTTTGCAAATGCATAACGTACAAAAGATACGCATTTTATCTGTAACTATTTTCGTTGCAGTTTCTATATGCACTTTCCCTTACTGTCAGTTTTCATATTGAAAACATGGAGAATGGTCTTGTGGAGTTATTGTGTTTAAAAAAAAATTGCTTATAAAAAAGGAAATAAAAAAACGATATTGTCAGTTTTTTTTCTCTTTTTTGTTGTTCAGTAAAAGATCATCAAAATCATCATCGATAAAACCATGGGGTGTCGTTTAATCCACACCAGCTACATGACTTGTTTATTTCAAAACTACAACAGATGACATCAAGGGAATAAATACAAAATTATTGCTTATACATACATACGCATACATACATACTCGTACTTGTATCAACTAAAACCCCTTTGTATAGGGCTAAGCCTTAAATTGCTATTGCAGTTGCATTAGCTTCTGCTTTGTACTGGTGAGGCCTGAATAAATGCGACAATTTTTTTATTGAATTTTTCTTTCACTATTAAAGATCTCAAAGGCATTGTCTACTTTATATTACTGTGAAACAAATCCTAAAAAATTGTTTATAATTTTCAATTTTATTTATTTTTTTAATACACAACCAGCAAACGTTGTCAGAGTTTATGTTTAAGTCAAGATTTAACCTTTTTCACTCAGCACAGTGGTGGTTTGGAATCGAAAAACAACATTTATGTTGCACTTCTCACAGATAAGCTTGACACTTTATTATTGTTGAATATATTTGTTGCATATAGGGAATAAGTATACAATATTCTTCTTCATATTTTTTGTTTATTTTATAAAATACCAAAATTTATTGAAAATTTATTAAAATCAACGTTTGGTAAGGTTTCTTGCTTCAAATGGTTGCTTAGATTTATTAAAAATGAATTTTTGGTTGAAATCTAAAAATTTAATTTCAATTTTAATATATATTTCAAAATTACATTTTAATTCTATGACAGATGACAAATTAAAAAACAAAATATTTTTTATGCCTATTTCTTAACAAGGTATTTTTTTCCATTATGATTGTTTCCTTTGGATTCTGTAAGAATCATAAGGCCATTACAAATTTTTTTCCATTGAGATCTATCCAATGCCAATGTCTTGATTTGATTGCAGCTCTTGTTGTATGATGTAGTTTCCTTGCGGATTTCATTTTATTGCCGTTTTGGATATATCATCATCGGGCTTTCGCAGCGTATGCCTTATCCATCTCCATTTCATTCTGATAATTTCGGTTTTAATTGGAATTTATTTGTCCTCTACCAGAGGCTGTGGTTGGAGATCATGGATGGCCAAATATTACCAAGATTCGTTGCAAACATCGGTTTGTAAATGTCTGGATTGCTGTTATGTCCTTTATCGCTATGTTCTAGGACTCACATCCGTACAAAAGATTGGATTTTACACGGCAGTTAAATATTTCAAGCTTAGTGTTGACAGAGATGTGCGCGAATCGGCATGGCGATTTAAGGCTGCCAAGCGCTTTATTTGCCAGCGTTTATTCTGTTCTTTATGTCTGAACCACCAGACTACGATACTCTCAAAGTAACAGAATGATGTTAGATCCTCCAAATGTTGGTTGTAAATATAGAGACTAGTTGTGTTTGAGGTAATACGAGCCCTAACCACTATTAATTCGTACACCAAATATTATTTTACTGCCTAACATTAAACACCAGAAAAAAAAAACAGGCTTGTACTTTTCTGAATAGTTGCTTTGTTTCCTTTAAATCTATTTATAAAGATAATTTAATATTGTACGAAAATATTAATAAAATTAAATATTATTATATTAATAAATTAATTAATTCGTACAGTGTATAAACTAGACTCAAGATGACAAATAAGATCAAAATATGAACAAAAATTTATAATATACCGTTACAAAAAGAGGAAAATAATGCAAGGTAGGAAAGACATAACTTTTTTTACTTTATTTTATTTTAATTTTTATTGTTTCTGATAAATGACACGCGGCAAGCCTATTTGTGAAGAAATTCGAATTTTAATCATTGAAAAAATGAAATCGGGAAAGACATATGGGCAAATATCGACTGATCTTAAGCTGATAAGATCGACAATACAAAGCATTGTTAAAAAATATGAAATAAGTGGAAACTACTACAATGAAGTTGCAAAAAGAGGCCGGACCTCAAAAATAACGCTTCAAGATAAAAGAGCTTTAGCAAATATTATTAAGCAAAATCGTCCAAGCACTGTTCGTGACATAACCTCGAAGTGGTGTGATGGTATTTGAAAGTTCGTAAAACGTGAATAGACCCGCCAGCAAATGAAATAAAATTTGAGTAAAATTTTTGTAAAGTAAGTTAAAATTTTACTCGGTTTGTCGAAATCAGTTTAGAATATTATAAATTTTTGTAGGCTAAAGAAAAGCCATTGCTTACCGCATTGCAAAAGAAAAAACGTTTGTTATGGTGTAAAGAGAGACATTCTTGGGTACAAAGGCAATGAGACCGCATTAGTTTCAGTGACGAATCGAAGTTTGATGTTTGTGCCGGTAAGACCCTAACGTCCGTTTCCGACAGGTCAGTGAGCTAAGTTACATGATATAAGACCAGTTGTTTCTTTTTACTGCCACATAATGCCCCATATATGCTCAATAGTTGAAGTATTGTTTTCTCCTTCTCTTCGTCCCTACAACTTCTTCAAAAGTCATTGGCTAGGTCAACAAGTTTCGGACGTCTGTCATGCGCGCCCAGCATACAATGTCCAGCGATGACTCCAACAATGACGCAGAGTGAACATCATTAATGGTTGAGAGCAGACTTTTCGTTCGCCCTGAATTTCTGAGCTACCGTGTCCGTCTCCGATGCTGTTGGCGGAGTTTATCATCTCATTGTCAATTCTAAGCTTGCCAGTCTTCAATGATATTAAAGTGGAAAATATGCCCATAAGTTTGGTATATGAGTTTTCAAAAAGCTTATAGACATACCTACACATATCATAGTTGTTACAAAAGATAACAATGCAAAATATCGCCTTACCCCGTCAAAATGTTGCAGTTTTTCTTTTCAAGAACGAATGTAAATGCAAGATTTATCACAAATTTATCATACGCAGTAAAAAATATCCAAGAAAAAACATTAAAAAATTACAGCAAAAAAAGTTTGTCAAATAAAAACAAAAATTACCTTCAAAATATCACCTGTTTTTCTGAGCAACATTTTCACTTATTGATTTTTTTCTTTTTTTTTTTGAGGGAAAGCTGCAACAATTCTACCCTTTATTATGCAACATTCTTAGAAAAGAGAACACAATACCATCTCTTAATGTTGCATTTTTGTTAAAAAAAAGACCACAAAAAGGACAAAGGACAAAAAAATTCTACATTTTTTTGCGAGAAAAGAAAATGCCGTCTTAGTCATTTACCGAACAATTGGTGAGAAATTTGCTTATAATTCGTTGAATAGCATAGTTCGTTGGATGTTTTTGTCTACTGTTAATGCTCTATAAGTTTGTCAAACAAAGCAATAATTTTTAAAATAAATGTTCACCATATGAAAGCGTTTCCGCAACGTAACTTGGTTACAGCTTAGAGTTCGCACATGTTTAGCCTTATTGAAGAAAAACTTAGGTAATTCGATGAAATTTAATTTATTAGTTGTTATATGAAGACAAAACCTCTTGATTCTGCTCATAATTACTTAGTTTTTTGTCCAATCATAATATTTAATCTGCATCTGATACCTTGTCAATAATTCCTTTTAAAACCCACAGTTATATTACTTTTTAATCCACTGACTCAAAGTCCCAAAAAGTTTCTTCGAAAATCTTAATGCACAAAAGCTCTTTCGTACATAATATTATTAATCACTAACCAAATAAAAATAAGACTTTAATTAAAATAAACCTTCAACTTGACAAATTTTATTGTCTCCACATTTTTAATTCACTGTCATTTGCTGTAGTCAAATTCGAATCGTAAAAATATTAATTCTTAATTATTGAACAATAAAATAAAAACCATAAACGTGTTAAGCCACTGAATAATCTCATTTACATATTTTCTGTAAAATAAAAACGAGCTGTGTAAGACAAGACTGACTGACTGATACGTACAATATTAATTAAGTTTAATTAATTTGATATAAAAACTAAAAAGAAGTTGCGAAAGATGTCGTAAAAATATTCATAAAAATTAAAAACAAAAAAAATCAAATAAAAATTATGAGAACAGCTTAAGGCCATTTTCTCTGTAATTTTTTTTTTTTTTTAAGGAAATTTTATTGTGGTCACTTTTATGGAATTTTAATGTAAGTTAATTTCGTTGTAGCATATTAAAAATTGAGGGAAAGTGGAACAGTGGTGTTAATGTAGTGATTTTTTACAATTCAAAGTAATATCAGTGGCTTCCTTAGCGACGAACGCTTAAATATGGACTGTAACGTGATTTTATTGTCGGCTGATGAAATAAAAACCTAAAATTTCAAAGATTGAGAAAAGGCAATGCTCTTTACTGGGAACTTATATGGAAATGTTTTTTTGCATGATTCGCCCAGGGCGCTTACGTACACTAAACCGCACGGCCATCAGATATTACTATGCAGAGGGAGTGTCAGTTTTCGCTGCTTCCGCTGTCATCTATTTACAAAGCATCCGGTTTATACCATTTAGTATAACTTCAACTATGTTAATAGGGCCTAAATCTTTACCAAATTTATTGCCTTTTCTTCTGCAAGACAATTTCTTAAAATAAATTTATATAGGATATAACTCCTGACGTAATTACCCGTAGAACTTTGGTTAGTGGTTAGAAATGATCTTTTCTAAAATCTGAACAAGGTACGGACGAAGAGAAAGGACTGCATCGTGAAAAAGAAAGCAGTTAGATCTACATCGCAATCCAATCTGTAAAAGCTACTAAGCGTGGGTTTATTCTAAAACTCAGAGGGTTCGGTTAACCTTTTGACGACGAACGTGATATATATGACTCATTTTGCTCATTTTCGTCTTTACAGGTATTTACTGGAATGGGTTTTAACCTAATCGGTATCGATATATAAAAAGCTAATGAATTCTTAAGCTTTCGCGATAAAATTGAGATTTTCTAATTACAGTGCACTCCGGAAAACGTCAACACTCGCTTTCGTCAACATCCCAAAACGTCAAGCCTTTTTTAGCATTGTCTACTCCAAAACGTCAACCAAGCCACAAAGCTCTAAAAAATAAAACAAAATTTCAGCTTCAGTAAAAGTCCGTACATATATTTATTTTACGAATTTGGTGATTCCCCTTACAACTAGTATAGAAATGAAATAATACATGCATGTATTGGCTTTCTCTGTTCAGTTCATTACTTGTTCTCATTAGAAGCCTTTTGTTTTTTGTTTCTTTGGATTCGCTTGATTTTAGTTTATGGGCAATAAAAACTTTTTGATTGCACTATCAACATGGTTTTTATTTCAAATTTTACATTCATAAACGTTAACAATCTAAGTAACGTCAACACCCGCTGTTTTAATTAGTTGACGTTATTCCGAGTGCAGTATATGTTTAAGGGCGTCCAAACGTCAGAATTTGTCATTTTTTTTTTGCTGGCAAGTTAGTTCTTCGCCGGTAAAAGGTTGAATGACACATAATCGTTTTTTCTCTAAGGATAATATTAGGTAAACCTCGATGACCATTGCGAATAAGGAAGGATTGCAGTTCAGTCTAAGTTATTAGACCGGCGATTAGTCTGCAATTTGGGCATTGTTCTGCGACTCTGAAGTAATGGATGCCGGACTTGAAACTCCTTAAGGAGTTTTTGTGGGCCACTGTAGACTAAGAGTGCAACTGATAAGGATATTCACAGACATTATGGACAGCGGAACACATATCCTGTGAATGTAGGATTCTTGATAGGCTTAGGTAAAAATGTTTAGGTAGACATATGGTCACACTGTGTGACATATCCACAATTAAGGTTTCATTAGGAAGATAGCGGACCGGAAGGGGTACAATAGGTCCTATAGGTCGTAATGATGAGACCCTGAACTCTCTTACAATCAGGATAGGCATCTAAAACTACTTTGGCCAATCGAACATTTATTGAAACGAGTCTTTTATTTTCTCCGTCACTCCTCTAGAGAGCATATTGTCTTTCCACAAAGCATACATTGCTTTGTTTCAGTTTCTTCAATCAATTTCATCTTTTAAGCCAAGCACTCTAGCTTTCTCCATATAATTTTGTGTAGTAGTGAAGATCCTAGCTAACTGATGGTGATCTTTACTTTAGCATTGTAATTTTTGAAGAAACGAGGCTTATTCGAGCGATAAGACTGGATTTATTTAGATTGTTGGGTGAGATTGTAAGATGATCTCTGACTGAACTTTAAAAATTCTTATAGGATACCAATAGTACAACATCATGACATATCATTTCTTATTTGTGTCATTACCGAACACTGTAATTTTAAGTGAGTGAATACGAACATAGGCCTTCTGCCCTGTCGCAGCATCATATATACAATTGCCATATCCTAGTAGGAGTTAGAATAAAGTACTTAGATGACTAGTAATATTGCCAATTTATTAGGCTTTATCAAAGTTCGCTGGTTTTGTGTGAAGAAAAGATCACGAATAGAAACAGTTTGGCCAGCAAACTGCTTTTCTTTTGAACTGAGTCTAAGATTATAAAAGGGATCAACTCTACAAACTGCATAGAAAAATCCTTTTAAATTTTCTTCAACTTCCCTTAAAACAATATTAGTACGCTGATGATGAATCTTCTTTTGAACTCATTTCTTAATTTATTTAATCACATTCACTATTTGTTAATTTTATATTCTTTTGAAGCAGATTCTCTGAATCATCGCATATTTGACTTTCTATTGCATGTACCAACGATAAAAAATAGGAAAAAAAACTCCTAAAAAACAAAATCTTTAATGCAAATAAAAGTAAAAGTAAAAAATGCACACTCAACTACAATTTGCATAAACAACAACAAAATCAACAATAAAATAGTATTGCTGAAGATTTAAAAAGTGCAAGTGCAAAACATCTTATACATGCAACAAGTAGACAAATGTATAGAAAAAAAGAAAAAAACAATATGCCAACAATAAAAAACCTTAAAAGTACTTTGCCAACAACAATAATAATTTACTACAAAGAGTATTGTGTCATTTGTATAAGGCTTTGCTATTTGAGGCCTTATAACATAGTGAAGAGTTATACTACAATTGTATGTACTTAAAATACAAATAAAATAATTGGCAGTTTTCATACACACGTACACACATATTTGTTAGCCCTTGCCACAATACAAACAGCAAAAAGTAAAAAAGTTTTAGTCGGTCAAACCCGACAATATGATATTCTACACGATTATATAATTTTCAGTATAATAAATTTTATAAACGAATGCAAATAGAAATTGTTAAACTTATAGTTGGATCGTTAATCGAAGTTATATCGAAACATAAATATTAGAAATAAACTAAGTGTGGATTTATTCTTTGAAGATGTTACAAACATCAACACAAACTAAAAATTATGAAGTTTTTTAGATTACATAAGAAGTAAACTTTTCAACACAACAACAATGTGCTAAACTATTTTAAAGTGATAATCACAATTTTTATTTGTTTTCTTTCATTTTTAGTGCTGTTTGTTCGTTAAAAACTTTTTATGCAACAATCTCATCTCAGCCCACTGCGATTATGAGTGCAGGCAAAATCTATGTACATGTGTATGCTTTTTTTTCAATTTGTTTATCTCTTATTTTAAATATTCTAATTAGAGCGCCACTAATTATGAAAAATATGTTTCGCTATTATTGTCTATAATAGATCTATTTAGTATCTTTTAAGAATTGTAGTAAGATGAATTGCATTTTTAATATTAGAGTATAATTTTTAATAGAAAATAAAATAAATAAAAAATTAAATACCAGTACAGGCCTAATACTTATGTCGTTCTATTCTGTCACAGAATTCAGCATATTACCTCCACTGAACGAACTGAAACGATTTATGCTTAAGCAACTTTGGGATTTATTGGATATTTATTTCCAAAACAATTGGTCGGCAAAAGAAAAAAAAAAATAAAAACAAAATTTTAAAAATGTAAAAATCGGATGAATCTCATTTTCATCTTGGTGGATACATTAATAAGCAAAATTGTCGTATATGGGGCTGAGAAAACTCAAACATGGTATTACAAAAGCCAATGCACCCACGAACCGTACTATCTGACGGCCGTTTAATAAGCCGAAATGGTGATGTCAATTGGCCGCCAAGAAGCTGCGATTTGATATCGTTGGACTATTTTCTGTGGGCGGTGATAAAGACAAG
This sequence comes from Wohlfahrtia magnifica, assembly GCA_023159175.1. Lineage (NCBI taxonomy): Eukaryota > Metazoa > Arthropoda > Insecta > Diptera > Sarcophagidae > Wohlfahrtia > Wohlfahrtia magnifica. The sequence goes on from JAKWBJ010000196.1 coordinate 2,087,210, forward strand.
TGTTATGCTGACAAACCAGAGACAATTGAACATTTGAAGGCCAATTCGTGATGCCGAAGTTCTCGAAAATTGATCCGTTCGAATGAGGTACTGTGAGGCTAGTAGCGGCAGCCAAATGAATGTAATAATATTATATTTCTAAGCGGAAAAATTGTACTTAACAACAATAAAATAAATTTGACAAAATCTCAAACCATTTTTGTTTTATTGCATTTTTAAAATAATGAGTAATTTTTTAAGAGCTTTAGGGTTTGAATATAAGAAAAAGAATACATGAAATTTTGAGGGATTTATGAAATCTTTATTTGAGTCGATAGAACGATCTATATAATTCAATAATTAAAGATGATTTCATGTAAATTCTAGGTCCTATTTTGACATACTCTCTCCAACATATCGACTGAAAACTGACGAATAAGTTCTTCAATATTGACCTCCAGTGCGCCAAACGTTTTGGGCTTGTGCCTGTAGACATAGCCCCATTAAAGGATTCTAAAGGCGTTAAATCGCATTTTATAGGCGGCAAACTTCACTGGCCACAAACGTGAAATTAACTGTTCACCGAACTCGTTTTTCAATTGGGCCATTGATTCGCGTGTTGTGTGGCATATGGCACCGTCTTGCTGAAACCATACTTTAGCCAAGTCCAGATCATTTATTTATGCAAAAAAAAATTTTATTCAGTAACGTTCCTTTTCTCGTCGTCATTGAAAAAGTACGGTCCATGATGCCATTGGCCCATAATCCACAACAAACAGTATATTTTTCGGGATGTACTGGCAATACTTGCAATGCTTCTGTGTACTCTTCAAACCAAATACACCAATTTTGCTTGTATCCATTTAATCAAAAATGAGAAGAAAAATGGAAGAAGTGCACGATGCACTTTCTTAACCGATCATTAATTTGGTAATAAAATTCAATAATCTGGAAGCGTTTTTCATTTGTAAGCAATCGGGACTTATTGTGTATTATATTTAAAAAAGACCGGAGTGGGTTTTTTATTTAAATGGTTTCGTAGTTTCTTTATAACAAAGAGGGTATAATTTATATATCGGAAGTACAAATTAATTTTGTCCTTTATTGTCAGCTTAAAAATAATAACGAATAAACAAATTAATCAAAAATTCATCAAATCACTGCTTACAGCTTTTCCCTACCTCTGAGCCGATTTCCAAACCCATCTCAGAAAAACTTCTCGTCTTCTGAGGCGATCCAATTTTGAAGCCGATTTTATATATCTTGGAAAGGTATGTCACCGAATACATGCTAAAATATACTGTATTCGTCGAATCAGCCAATAGTCAGAGGGATCAATGTTCGGAGAATACGGCGAATGCGGCAATTGATCAGTTCTGACAATCGTTTGGTAATTTATGCTACATGAGGCCGAGCATTGTAAGGCGAAAAAATAACTTAATTAGGTCTGTATTTGTATTCTCTTCATTTTTTCATAATGCATGGTTATACTTTAACAGCCCATAGTACGCAACGCCTGCTTGATCCGACTAAGAGTGCAAAATTGTATTATAAATACTAAAACAACGTATTTTTACTAACAAATAAAAAATATAATCGAATTGAACAAAATTAGGAAGCAGTAAAAAACCCAATAAGACTCAAAAATCCGGTGAGCTGGGTTTTAAAAAAGAACCCAGGTTTTTGCCAACCCTGTTTGTAAGTCGATTCATTGTTAAATTATATACCAAACTGAACATGTTTGACAGAAACATGTTACACGAAAACAGCTGAGTTGCCAAATGCAGTGTTGCCAAAAAGGAAGTTTTTTAAAAAATTCCTATAGTTAAACATAGCATAGTTAAAAGTGGTGTAGTGGTTAGAACGCATACAATGCAAGCGGCCTACGATCGAATCCCCAGCAGAGGACATAACAAAAAAAAATTAATTGCGGCTTCAAGTATTTAATAAGCCTCCGTCTGGCGATAATGACAAACATTAGTCGAATGATCATAAAAAACGCCACCTACTGGGAAAAACTTACATTGCTAAGTAACGATCACAGCTACCACTCAGCAAGGATGTTCTCCACTACAAAATCATACGGAGGCGAGTTACAGTAGATTAATCATCAACTTAGCTTGAAAATTAACTTGCTTATTGAAACTGATATAAAATAAACAATCCAATTTTTTACCTTGTTCTTAAGAAGTGCTAATGTTATTAGATTAATGGCATGAGTAACGTGCATCATTAATTGCTTAAGAGCTGTTTGGCTGTGAGCATCAGACATATATGTAACGTACCTCCAAAGAAAATTATCTATAAATTGAACGATTTTAGAAATCAAGAAACATTTTATGAAATAACATTATCAGCGTTTTGACGTTTCAATAATTCGTTGGTTTCAAGCAATGTATTTCAATAATTTTTGGAAACAAAAATGTACTGAGCATACGTCGGTAAAGCACACTATTCACTATTCACTTTTCGACAGAAATATGGACTGATTTACACCAAAGAGTTAATATTTTTGGACTTAATTCACAAAGATGTTAAACTTAAATCGGTGTTGTGATTCAAATGGTTTTCCAATTTATTTATTTCATTGAAATTTTAATTTTAAAGTTAGTTTAGACATTGGTTGTAAGATAAAATTTGAGATCGAAGGATTGTCGAAGCCAATATTGCGTTTTTCTCAAGACTAGAAGAAAAATTGTGTCTTTAAAAGTATTTTCCGCAAATTTTCTTCTAATCCTTTTTTACGATGGGAGTTTGAAAATTTTATGGCTCGAAATAAGTTATATTTTTCAAAATAATCTCCAACTCATTAATAAGCTTGTTTCAAAGTTTTTCCAAAATTATTATTTTTTTTTTTCAGTTTTATCTCAAAACCCCCTTGATCTGTATAATCTGTTTTCTAATTTTTCCTTTAGATAAAAATTTAAATATTTTATCTGTGATCAACGGCAGAATTTTTTTAAACTTCCCTCGTATATATATTTATTTCTTTTAAATTTAAAAAAATGTATTTTAAATCTTTTAACAAAACTATAGCCATCATTTATTTGCTTGTGAAGAAAAGTATATAATTCTCACCATTAGTTCTGGCTAAGAAAAATTTTTAAAAATAGCATAAGAAGCAAATCTGAACCCCTTATTTATAGGAAAACATTTTGACTTTTAAAGTGACAAAATAAAGAGGAAAAACAAAACGAGAGAAAAAAAATTTTTTTTTTTTTTGAATAACAATACCCCACTAATTTATGTTTTAAATACCTCAACTTGCACACACTTAATCAGCACAGATTAACTCATTACTCAACACAATTCGATACGATGCTGCTGATTATGGATGACGATTTTGCCGTTCTACTTATGTTGATGTTGCCGATGATGCTGATGATCACGATGATTATATCTGTGGCCACATTTTTAAGTGGTAACACAGACAATAACAACAAACAAATAAATGAGTATTTAATACTTTTTGCTGTATTTTGTTTTAAACAAATTTAAAAAACAGCATTTTATTTAAACAGTTAATTTATCATTTAAAGAAAAAAAACGAAATTCGTTTGGGTTGTAGGAGTTTGGGGCGGAAAGTCTTTTTTATTACTTTTAAACTTTTTTTTTCAAAATGCAAATATTTTGAAATTTTTTTTAAATAATTAATTTCCTTTTTTTCTATTATTAAAATACCAGGCACTTTACTGACGAATGTGTCATTTGTGTCTAAATATTTTCTTTGAAAAGTGGCAAAAGATGACAGCAGCCAAAATGTAATTTTCGTGATTTCTTCATCATTTTGTTGCTGATGTTTGTGGTTTGCATGTTAACATTAAACAAATTTAGTTTTTTGTGGAGATTTTGGGATTTTTTTTTAATAACATTTTACTGTCAAAACTATTTATTCATTGTTGAAATTGTGTGACGGCAGCAGCGGCGACGGCGGTTTTTCTTAAACATAGCTACACTTGAGGCTAATGATGATGAGCTTCGTATAGAGTATAAAATTAAGTGTTTTTGTTTGTATATTTTATAAATGAAGAGAAAGAGACATAAAACAGGAGCTAATGTTGTATAGATTTCTAATAATATGACTTTATTTTTCTTCACTTCATACGCTTAAGTGTGTCTAGTGATTTGCGGTTGACGCCACGATCTTTCATTTTGAATCGTATGTCTAAATATTTCTTTTTCGAATATTTCAGCTGTCTAAAAATTTAGCACTCAACATCCATTAACATTATACTCGTAATACTTGAAAAGTCACTGCATTTTAGTATTTATTTAGTATTCAAAAGCTTATTTTAGTGTTTTGGCCAAAAATATAAATAATTTTTTTAAGATTTTTAAAATAAATAATACAAAAGTTTATAAATAATATTTCACGAAGGTGGTGACAGATCGACTTGGATCTCTTTATTGAACTTAAATTAATGAAACTCATTTGCCAAGTCCTAGCACAGATTTAATGTAAATTACATATTTTTCTCGGACTTATTAATAATTAGCTGCTACCACAGCTGTCAAAAGTCATTGGACTGTCTTATACCATGTTCATACATACGTATTAATTGAGTCAATTAATTTTTAAATTGTATTTATATAGTGTTCACACACAGCACAATTAACGTTACACAATTAGCATTTGACAGCTGAAAACGCTAAGACACATTATGTTCATAAAAAGTTTAATTTGTTAATTTGGAATATGGAACTTAGAATTAATAAAAAATTTAGCGTTAAAAAGAATGCAAAATGTAACGAAAAACTCAAATTCAATATACAAAAATTTTTGTTTACTTTTTCCATTTTGATAATATTATATTTCATATGACATTGTACAGCATGTGAAGTCCGTATTCATACAACATTAAAAAATGTATTTTAATATTTTCCTACATTTCCTTATTTAAAATCGCATAAAGATATTATTTTTAAGTATTTATTTTGTTAAAAACGAATGATTTTAATAAATCCAGTTTGAAAATTTGTACGAATTTGTATATATTTTACTGTATATAGTAGTCACTCCTCACTAAACATACTTCACACAGAGCTGCCACTCCTCATTCTACTATCTTCTCACAATTCAATTAATTGTATAATTAAGTACTAATTGAGCAATTTAAAAATTGTAGTTTTGTATGGTAAATTGAGCTCAATTAAGGCCTAAATTGCGTAAAATCCCCTAATTGGCAATTACAGCTTATGTATGAACATGATATTAGAATGATTACTCTTTTTATTGATTAACTATCGCAATAATCAACAATGTACAATGTAAGACTTCAGAGCCAATACGATAATTTTTTCTCTCTATAAGAGCCTTCCTTATCCCTCAACGAAAATATAGTGGTTTGATTCCATGTGGAAATCGGTAACAATGGGACTGCCTTATGGCGCATCTGTATGGTATAGGATGGTCATGTCTATTGTTGGACAGCGCAAGACTTTTACTTGTCAAATAATTGCACTCTTGGCATGCGTTCCTGTGTCGAACAGTTTCTATCAACGCTTTGCAAGTCCTTGCATGTAGTATGTCGTAGTAGTGCCTTCGTGGTCAAGAGGAGATTGCCGCTTGGAACGAACAATTAGAATTCGACTTCGTAGCTGAAGAATAGGAGAGATAGATATAAGGCCCTTTTGCAGAGGTGCCTCGTAGATAAGTGGCAGGAACAACCAGACTTCGCTTTCGGCTTATTATAGGGGTTCGTACTGATACGATATGTCTCTTTCAATGCATTTTTGCATCGTATTGGCCGTTCTGAATTTGGGGCCTGCCGGTGTGGGATGGGGATCGAGGACTGGAAACATGTACACTCTACATGCCCGGGCTATGCTGGACATTTATGCTATGAAGCCTGACCGGAGGATTAATTTTGGTACCATGGGTATCGAGAGCCACAGGGATCTTGATCCCTGCTTGACTATGGCGATGACCATCGATCGGCAGAAGTTTAGAGTAGATAGTCTTCGACACTTCACAAAGGTGGAGGTCATGTGAAATTGGTACTCACTGCTGATTTTAGTCACAGGTGGGCCGTTGGTGAATGCGTTGTATTCACTCGTGCTTTGACACCATGAAGTAAAGTCCTAGGGCAGGTACTAACGTTAATCAACTGACTCATCTCGCATACCGGACCACATCAGTGTGTTATCAAGCCATACTGTTTCCTTTCTTTCCCTAGAAGGTTTTTCTTTAACATTTCCTCGAGCTATAGTCTGTGGCAGATTATATTTCGAGTTTCTCCTGATGTCCCCAAAGTATAATATTTTTGATCTTTATATTGCTGATACAAGTTTCCGGCTTATCTTTTCCAGAACAGTTGATAAATCCACATTTCAAAGTTTCCAGTTTCCATACCTTTGAAGCATAAAACAGAATTGACCATATATGGTACGCATTTTAACGAAATGCGGTTTTGTTTCAATATTGATGACATGACTGTGTAGATCTTTTCTGTACGTGAAAAATGTTTTGGTGTCCATATCATTAAATAAGAGTAGAAGAATAATCGACCTATAGGGCTCGAATTCGACGGTGAAGCCCTGGCCAACGTCATTCTCAAGGAAATATAAAGCACACAGAGACCTTTTCGGGATGCATTGGATACTTTTGCATTTTATAAATATTGGCCTCGTCGCTAGCTTGATAAAAATTAGATTCAGTTTTCAATTGCACTAGGACCAATCCAGCGAGCATATGTACTTGTCTAAGGTCGTTTAACTTCAGCTTCTGAAATAGTCGGACTTTGTACGGATGCAGAAACAAATGACAAATCTCAATTTTTCAAGTTGCGGCGAGTTCCTGTGAGTGGTGCAGATTATGGTTCAGAGAGCTAAATTTATCCACAACACTGCGAATAATCCTTTAGGTCGGATAGTTATGGCAAACGTAAAGTAGGCGAAGTACTAGAATCGTTGGCTGAAAAGATCAAACATTTTGATTAAACAGTTTTAATTGCATGTGCGGTGGCACGCAATTTGTCCGCTATTAATCAAATCAAATCTGGGAAAAATTAGAATTGTATTTTCTATTAATAACTGTATGTCTGCTATTAAAAACTCCTATCCCATACTGCAATATTTGAATATATCGATATCTATCTATTAAAAATACCTGGAGCTAAAAATTAATTAAAATATAAATTACTAATGTATCAGCCTCTGGACCATAACTAAATATATTACTTAATTATCATAAGATAAATTAATATTGATATACGAGTATATTTAAAAATACAATTTAAGTAGTAATACCATTATCAATAAGTACCAAAAAGTTATTGTTATTTTTTTAATTATTAGATTAAGCAATTATTTCTTTATTAATACCGACATTAATTCTTTTTATTGAATGTAAAAAATTGCCTAAATACTCGTATGTTGTTTTATTAAATCCAATGCAATAGATTGACGGCATGAAAATATTAATAAATTAAAAAAATAAAAAATAAGTAACAGAAAAATTTACTTGAAGGCCTTTTGGTTATTAAACACTCATATACGAAGATATTTACAGTGAAATGTAAAAGATGTAACGTGCCTGCTAACTAATAATAAATAAATGCCTGCTAACTAATAATTCAAATTAAAGGGTGTCCAAAATTTATTTTAATAAAAAAAGACATTTTTCAAATATTAAAAATATTTTTATTTCTGTTTTTTACAAATAGGTTCCTGCTAAAAATTAAAAATGTTATCATTCAAGTGACTCGGCAGGCTTCCAATCTTTTACCGAAATTATCAATTACGATTTTCAATAAACTGTTGTAGATGGTGGATATCTGCTCAATAATGTTGGTTTTAAGCTCTTGAACGGTTGTGCAATTATTGCTGTACACTTTCAATTTCAAAAAACCCCACAAAAAAAGTTAAAGGTGTCAAATCGCACGATATTGGTGATCAATTTACTCCTTCTTTAAGAGAATTAATGTGATTTTCAAAGTTTTCTTTGAAAAGATCCATTGTTTCTCTAAATCATAAATTTTCCACCAAAAAAGCTTCGGATCATCTTGCTGTAGAGGTTTTCATTGACCGTATGGTCCGATGATTCGCCCGGACCACAAACCACACAAATTCGTAACTTTTTGCGGATGTAATGGTTGTTCTATGGCGGTAATTTTGCTTGTTGTCCTAGCCATTGAGCTGGAAATGCGCTTCGTCGGTGAAAAATTTTTTGTTAAACAAATTTTCAATTTCAGTTTGTGTTTCGATGGCAAAAGAAACCACTTGCCGAAGCAATGCGTGGTCAGATGGTTTTAACTCTTTGATCAGCTGGATTTTATCAGCCTTTAAATGGAGATAACGATTCAAAATGTTGAATAATGTCGATCATTTGATATTTAATTGCTGTGAACGATGACGAATAGATGTTTTGAATATTCTTCAACACTTCTGCTTACAGCTCCCATATATTCAGTTGAACGACCACTTGGATAAATGATTATGTTATTATGAAAGCATCAAATTTCTTCAAATTTCTCAACCATTAGCTTGATGACACCATTTGTCGAAGCATTTCCTCCTACCGAATTTTGTTCTAAATTTCCTAATAATATCTTGAAAACTTTTGCCATTTTCAAAAAAAAAAAAATGTAAATAATAATAAGAACACGTTGTTTTTCGTGTAACGTTCCATATTAACTAACCAGAATATATATAGAATCTGAAAAAAAAATTGAAGTAAAAATTACAATTAGAAAAAATAGTAGCAAAGTTAATATTATACCTCAATTTTAGACAGCCATTATTAGTCATGCAAAATTACTTGCAACCAATAATGGTAGTCTTAAAATTTACTTTTCAAAATAGTGCAAAAATATAAGCTAAAATTTCTTTCTTAAGATCAAAAAATTATTTATATCTTTTTTTACTCTTCACTGTATTTAAAAAAGTAAATAAAAATAAAACGAAAACAAAAAATATTAACTCTTTATGTTAAAAATATTAAAACTTATTAACAACACTCTTATTGTGTGTATTTTTTTATTTCATGTCTTTATTGTTTTTTGCTGTTATTTTAACAGAGGCGTTGATAATGACAGCGGGCGGTCGCAAAAGCTTCAAAGTTATCTCTGAAAATCAATAAAACAAAATTCGAATAAAAAATTTTTATTTTCTTGGATTTGTTTCTCCTGTAGTAGGAAACAAAAAATAGAAACTTGTAAGAAAATTATAATCAACCAAGTACGACTATGCGATATCTTACACTACAATTCAATTCCATTATAAATTTCACTAACACACTACACCGATCTTATATCGTTAATATATATTCTTATTTAATACGAATTCCAATTTGTATAACTACCAATTACTTTTTGGTGTAATTTTTGCTAATGGTGTTTTTATTTATTTATTTATTTATTTCATAATAAAGTCTACAAATTAGTTCATTACAGACTTTAGTAAAAAGTACAATACGTATTAAGATATTTCAAACAATAAATTAGCAATTGAAGAAAATTTTAATATTTCGTTTAATGATATTTAAATTCAAAGCAAAATCAATTGAATTCTAAATGGATCTGCATTAGCATAGTTGGTTAGAAAATATCTAATAGCCAGCGGATAAAAAATAGCGTGTCGGTCTGAGAGGTATATTAAAAAATATTCTTTTCAAAAGAAATTCAGAGTGTACATCACCCCTGATAACATTAATTGAGTATGAAACATTCCACATAATCCTTCTGCTTTCGAAGATGGGTAATTATATAAGGGATAATCTGTGACGATGGGATGGCAGATTAAGGCTTTTGGTAGAGAATTTATAAATAATGTCACCCTTCTTGTTGATTAGTGAGTAACTTTCTTGTGGGAACTGTCACATACATTCTCATAACGTGTTTAATCCACCTTATAGATTGCACCTTAATGCGTCTCACTACATAAATATCTTTAAATTGCGTTAAAATAAAATAAATGCCACTTTGTTGTTGCCTTAATATTCGCTTGTACAACACTTTTATATCCGCTTCAACACGACTTTATTTTATGACAGCGATAACTAACTGACGTGTAGGTAAAGCAGCCTCTTTATATACATAATTGCCTACAGTTTGTAAAGTTCCGGATATGTCTCATATCTTCTATTTTATATCCGTTAATTCAAATGCAACGTAAAGATGGTCGAACTGGTAGTGATGCCAGAAAACGCCAATAAGTACGTGACACATAATTACCAATTATATCATTTTTATTTTCGTAACAATATGTGTACAAACTGGAAGACAGATGTGCTCTTTTCGGTTAAATATTTACTTTTAATTTATAAATTCAATTACAGCCGAAAGCTTTGCTATATGATTCTGCATTACAAACCGATATTTTTGCTTCATTGGGTGGTGTAGGGTATAAAAATTCCAAATTATTTTATGTTTTCATGTGCATACTAGTATGATTAAGCATAAAAAATGTACTTAAAGCCTTAAGTGAAAAAACGTTTTACTTTTTCAATCATTCTGAAAAACATTGTGTTTAATATCTTAAAGTTTTTTAAATGCAAAATTATAGTTTTGTTAAGCTTGAATTGCTTATAATATTATTACTTTTTTCTTCTTCGTTTTCTTTCAACGCTTAAGAAGAGAACAAAAGTCAATCAATTGAATAAAAGAAAAAAAAAACTTTTAAATCATTTTGAAGGCATAACCAAAGAATTATTTCTGTAAAAATATGAAGAATGAAAAGAAAAGAGAATGAATTCTTAACGCCTTCTGTTCTTTGAATATGGGAATAAAGTAGTTATTTTGTTTACATATATAAACTCAATTGAATAGAATTATGCATATCATAGTTTATTATATATACTCATAATGCATTATTTATTGTGGAAGGCATTATGAACAAATCGTTTTGTTTGCAACTGCTTAAATGGACACTTTAAGTTCTGAATTAACTTTATTAAAAAATTTTAATTTTTCTTTCCAAACTCCATTTCGATTTTTTTTTTTTACTATGATCGCAAGCTAATCATTACCATATTATGCCTTTGCGTAGCGCACCTACTTTGCTTAGGCAAAGAATTTCAATTGCAAAACTGATTTTTTCAGTCATTCATGCATTTGTAACTACAGAAGTACGATGTTTGATTGTTGGGTTCACTTTAAGTGTCAGTCATTCACTATATTGTGTATTCCCAACTTGCAGGATTTAGCGGGCCTTCATTATTTTATATCAACTACACATGTTTTTGTTTTCTGGTAATAATTTTATTTGCTAATTTAGCGGAATGGGAAAACTTTGGTACGAAAGCATAAAAATTAAATGTTTATCTATTAAATAGAGAACTATTCTTGGCTGTGTGGTTTTCTCGAAGCAGCTGCAGATTAGGGCGTCTAGTAAATTTCCGTATTACTATAGTGTTAGAGTCATGAATATTGCCGCTCAATATATCCAGTCTTACGAGATATTTCACAGGGACTTCTTTATATTTACTGATAGCATTACTGCCGTCAGATCACCGGAAAGTATACATAACACATAATGAAACCGGACGTGTCAGGATAAGATAGCGGGATATTTGACGGTCGCACTTAAATGAGTTTCCGGACATGGTGACATCGTAAGTAACTGCGATCTGAACTGAATGGGTACGGACATCGGAGATTCTCTTCATATTAGTAGACAGTTGGTTGGACTGGAATTCAATCTCATAGTGAATATATAGTGACCAAACATACCAACCCGTTGGAAGACAATGAGGATCTGGCTACATTTAGATGACCGAAGAATTGGGAAGGTATCATAGCAAGTGCCATTTTTGACGAACATTATAGGAGCTAAAGCTCGCCACTGAGTTTTTGGTAAACAAAAGAGCAAAGGCTGGGTATAATATGTATTGATTTCTGCAGGAGATTAATTGATGAAGAGGAGAAGAAGCTTACGGAACATCTTCGCTGCCATTGACGAATGTTTGGTCGTGAAATATTCTACGACAAACACAATATCGCTACGGGCAGTTTGAATAAAATCCACGCCTTCATTAGGGCGACTGTTGGCTGAAGGAACCTAGATAGGAACTATCAGGATCTATATTCTTGAACCCAAGTGAGCCATGGCACTGACAGCATTTGAACGAACGAAAATGTGCTTAGAAGTTGAAATTTTTATCATTATTCTCATACCGACCAGGCACTATTTCAAAACAATACGACCCTTAGGATCTATTGTGCTAATTTACAGTGTGTTGAACAGATCTGCGGCCTTCCTTATGAACACCAGCAGATCTGAATCCATAATGGTGAATATGTCACCCAATGTGTCCCTATGTCCACCTAAACATTCCCACCTGAACCTATCAGGAACCCCACATTCATACAACATATGCTCCCCTGTCTCTGATGTCTGTACTCATAGTCTAGAAACATCCACATTTGTGACCTCTTCAGTTGGCTTTTAGTCCACAGTGACCCAAACGAAACTCTCTAAGGAGTTTTTTATCCGGCCTTCTATATTTGAGAACCTCAGAACGACTTCTGAATTGCAGATCGATCGCCACAATTAGTAGTTTAGCTTCGGGGACCAAGTGGTCCTGTACAAAAGCAAACCTATAAGGAATGGAAGAAAGAAGGAAAAATGAAAACAATAAAGGAGAAACTTAAAGGAAAAAACTGAAAGTTCCTACACTCCTCGGAATTTAATCAATCTCCATGCCACAACCAGCTAAAAACTTTGGCAAACCGAAGGATAATGGTAGTGTCGATACACAAAAGGGAGCTAAAATTTTAGATCGTAAATTCACCTAAGAGCCGATGCCACATAGTGTTCGATCATCTCTAACTGTTCCTTATCCTCGTACAGCCTACAGTAATCAGTGTCAGCATTTGCCCATCTACGAGTTATCGCACGAATACCGCAATAGCCCGTAATAATACCCGTAGTGAACCTCAACTTCAATTAATCACAGAGGGCAGAGAAGACGTCCTACGACTGGAAATAACTGGCCATATGTATCCAGAGACAATGCAATCTGGTTCATTTGACCAAATTTCTCAGCACACTGATGTAATACCTCAACGATAGGATAGAGCCATAAAGATCAAATTCATCAGCCTTTTCATTGCTAGCGATACCACAATAACTTGGCACTCAGCAAAGCTCAACGCTCTTCCGCAGCCTACCCAAGGCTAATTTGTAGTCCCGAACTACTTTGGATCTGACCAACCACGATCTGAGTGCCTTGAGAACCGCCATACCGTCACTAGATCCTTAATGCACCCAATCTCGTTCTCGATCATCTGCACAAGATTTCCTAACGACAAAAACATTGCCCTGGAAGACACTGCACTCGCCACTCAACTTATAGGAACATTCAAGGTCAAGTTGTTTACAGGTCATGGTCGGCAGTACATATTCACTTCCCTCGCTCTTCCAAGACTCAATTTAAAACAACACAGAATACGCGCATGTTCATCTAGTTTACGGCATCCTGGAAAAAGGCAAGTACTCTGAGCCGTAAGGCACTCCTTGCCGCTTGAAGTTGAATTTGAAGGTCCAAAGGACGGACGTCAAGCATCACATTCAGATCCGCCTGCGGAGTATCCCTAAACGGCTCTGTGAACGAAGCTGAACGCTGCACACTACTTAGCCCTAATAAGCCCGATCTACCGCCTACCATGTGCCACCAAATTAGACCACCATATATAAAAATGGTGTACAGCCAGTGAACAGCATGCGGTTTCAAATTCCAATTTTTCCCAATGGAGTTCTTGCAGGAAGGGAGTGCCATCAAACCTTGTACATTTCTCGATGTTCCTTTTCCAGTCCAGTCGACGATCAAAAATTACACCAAGGTATTTCGACTCTAAGGAGAATTCTAATGTCACCCCATCCCCCATCCAGAACTGGCAGCGTGAAGGGGGAGGCTTTACGTTCTCTAGTAGTTAATGTTTGAAATTATTTGACATTTTTGAATTATTAAAAAGAGTTAGAAGGTTTTAAATGCCTCATAAATTAATTCAAAAATATTTGTGGACTGTATTGTGATGAGAGTTTGGTGTGACTGGTAGAGAATTTTGCATTATAAAGCTGGGATTACACAATTCATACATATACACCAATTTTTATTTATTTTATACAAAATTTATTGTCTCAAGATGGCGCGAAACGATATATTGACAATAATTGTCCAAACGCTGTCACACGATTGTTCTAGTTTACGGCAACTCTGTGAATCAGGTGTTGTGGTAAATTAAATTTATTTATTTTTTTTTTGGTGTTCAAAATGGTTCGTTCTTAAAAAATAGTGTCGTCTTTATTTATATTGAGCTCATTTAGGAAACAAATAAATAAAAAAAATATAAAAAAAGAAAAGAAGTCTGTGGGTCAGAGATTGGCTCACAAGAAGGGCCATTGATGGTGCATATGAGAAAAAATTGCAATAAATTTAAAAAAGAATTAATTCACTATAATATTTATTTATTTAAATTTTAATATGATTACAAATTATATTAATCCTCTAAAGTAAAGATGATTTGTTCCCTCGAAAAATAAAAATTGTATCGGCTTTGATTGTCGTATGTTCGCTTGATAAGAAAAAGTAAAAATAATGAAAAAAATGGTAGAAGTTTGCAATTTACATACAATTAATTAAAAATTCATATTTTAAAGAATACACCGTACAAACCCGTATTTTTCAGAAAGAAATCAAATATAAAAAATAAATGGGGAGTATTATCTTCTTCAATAGCGGCACAAGAATACAATAAATATTGGTGTAACTTTGGCGTTTACATTGGTGCTTTATTGCCTTTAAAGCTTTCCCACGATTGTCGCATCAGGGTTGCATTTGATTGGGATAAATATATATAATAATATTGTGAGTTACCGTATGAGCCAATAAATTGTATGATCACGCGATTGGCATATGACAGTAAAAGTATTGCATAAGTGCTTAATTGGTTTTAAGGTGAGAGTTTAAGTAATCGTGCTGGAATATGCAAAATTTGGTGCTGACAACTATTGGTGAAAATTTTGTTTTTTGTATTTAAAAATTTATATTTAAGATATCGTTTGTTCCTAATATATTTAAAAAGATTCGATTCCAAAACCATTTTCAGTTTTGTATCGTCACCAAATATCCAAAAGGCCGTAGGCGATACGCATGTATTATATTATATTGCTTTCTTTAATTATGCTTTATTGTTATTGACAAGTTATCTTTAGAATGTCTTTTGTTCAATAGTTCTATCACAACATCTTATAGGCATCATGGTTTAACGACGTGCTAAATGTTAAAAAAGGATATGAACCTGAATACTCCTACACCAATTCAAATTGCTGTCGCTGATTTATTTATTCCTTTGCCTTTAAGTTTTTGACACCAAAACAAATGTGAATTATCTAAAGGATCTGGGCATGACATACAACGACGACACATACACAAGAGCAAGTTAATCAATGTGAATTGAAGCCTATACTTTTATGCGAGCCGTTTTTCAAAAGTTGGTGGCACATTCGCCCACCTTCAGTGACAAGGTTAGACACTTTGCTGATGTTACGCACAGTTCAGTTTTATAAAATTGATTTTTTTTTTTTCATTTACAAAAAAATAATATATAATATATTCACTCGCTTACAAACCAAACCCATTTGAGTAGGCTGTCAAATTGTGGCTGTTTGTTTTTTTAGTTTTCTGTTGCGTAGCTTTAAATATAGGTTTAAAAAATAAAATCCCGCCAAACTAAAACACACATGAGAGTATGTAAAGAGTACTTTTTCAAAAACAGCAGAAAAAACAAAAAAAAAGGAAATATCACATACAGACTTTTTGGAAAATTTATATAAATTGTTGTACTCGTCTGCACATATACCTTGTGCTGCTACATATTTCGATTGAATTTGTAAAATAATAAAATTTGAAAATAGGCAAAAATAATCAAACGAAAAAAGCAAATACTTGTATATTGTTTAGGGAAAGGAGTCAAACAAATGAGTTTTTATAAGTGAATAATAGAATGAGTCTGTCGTAGGACAGGTACAAAATTCTAGGTGTGTACCCCATCATGTATACGAGTACATAGTGCATATACTGCATATGCGGATACCAGTTAAATTACTCTAACGCATATACCACTTTCGAAAACACACATACACATTTAAATGCTTGACTGACTGACTGGCTGATTGACACTCAACAAATAGTAAAAGTAAAGCAATTGAATTTATTTCTTACCATCGTCATGCCACTCTCTCTCTATTCCCTTCTATGCCACATATGTATGTATGTGTCTATAGGGTTTTGTTAAGCATTTTCCCAATTTTTTTCCAATTTTTATTTTAACTTTATTGTCATTTTAACAATATTTTTCATTCACTAACATGTCTAAAACTGACTTTGAAAAGAAAGAAGAAAAGAAAGAAGATGAAAAGAGGACTATGATCGTTTAGTGTTGTTTACTTTTGTTTGGTTGCATGTATAGTAAGTAATATGTGTGCAGCGATGATTTGGCGCATTTCTTTGTGCATCTATCTGCTCGTCTATTTGTTGGTTATTCCTTTTGATGATATACAAAGTGCATATGCTTGTTGCCTATTACAACAAATACTCTATTAAGGAATGGGAGAAACTATTCTGAATTTTTTCCTATCACTTTTTTCGGTTTTTTACAGGGCTTGTTGTAGTGTAGGAGAAAAATTAGTTTCCTTAAGCAAACTGCTTACTGAATTTAATTATTATTATTATTATTTGTTTGTTTTTTTTTTGTTTGTTTGGGTAAAAGTATATAACAATCAATTATGAACTGATTTTCCGATTAATAATATCATAGGACCTCAATACAATTTTCCTATTCAGAACTATTTATCGTTATATTTTTTAGTTCACTTCAGCCTTTATTCGCCTTTATTCCCTGTATGAGCTAGTTTGTGTTGTTGTTTGTTTTATGTAAGAAATTTTGGCGGAAAAGATCAATAGATCTTAAACTTAGAACGATATATGTACATGCCTGTCTTACAATAATAAGATCAATACTGACTTATGCTGCTTTGGCTTAGAACAAAGCAGAATAATTACTGGACAAGGTTTATCACCCTACTTGAGTTTTAATCACAGATGCAATCAAAACCTATTCCGCACTTGCACTATGGGTATATATCATTTATTTAATTAGGATCTCTTAATTGGGTTAAAGACTACATGTCGCTCACTTCGGTACTAGGCAGAAACCTTTAGGCGCTTATTCTCGAAAGACCTTAGTTTTTTGAGGCAGATTGAGGGAGTGCTTGGCGCTAGTGTGATTGACCCTAATTTTAAAATTAGATTTGAGAATTGGGTCGAAATTTACAAATTTATTTTCACTTGTTTTAGAAAGTCTCTGAAGAAAACGTTTGTGTGTAAATGTAAAGTCAGAATATCAGGTTTAGAGGTCAAAGGTTATAATGGACTGTCTTACATCCTCAATGAACTTGGTATATAAAGGGTGGTCCAACCACGACGCGCGATGTTAATTGCAGATAAAACAAAAAGTTTTCAGAGAATAATCTTAATTTTTTTTATTATGATAGAATGATCTATGACAAATATACGTGAAACAAAATATCGGACAAATGCTCGCCACGGATTTGGTAGCATACCTCTATCCATCTCGGTACATATTTTCAATGATTCTGAGACATAATTGAGGTTCAATATCTTTAATGTGCCGAATTATCTCATCCTTTTGCTCTTGAATTGTTATTGGCTTATTGATGTACACTTTTTCTTTTAAATATCCTCAAAGGACGGTATTAAATCACATTATCGTGGTGGCCAATTAACATCGTCAAACATTGATATATCATATCGTGTTATAACACGGCCATTAAATTTCTCGCCCAAAAGAGCCCTTGTTTCGTTGGCTGCGTAGCAAGTGTTGGAACCACATATCATCCAGGTCAATATCTTCAATTTCTGACCATAAGAAGTCCGTTATCATTTCGCGATAGTGAACACCATCCACGTTTTCTGCTTAACCGACCTCATATGCAAAGGAGTACGTCCCGATGACGCAGAAAAAACTGTGCATGCACAGGTGTTTCCACATTTCCTACAGACACGGTTTGCTAACATTTCCGCACACTTCTCTCGATTATTGACACATATGGTCGTTTATGCTGACCAAAAAGATCACGAAGTGCACGAAATTCATTTTGATTTGAATACCCATTTTCGTAAAAGGCTTCAACAATCTTAACACGCGGCTCAATTGTTTACCTCTTCCTGGTTGTTGGGTCCCGGGTAATAAGGGCCACCCTGAACACGAAAAAGATGACTGTCTGAGAAGTTCGACGGTTTTTCAATGGGCCTGAATCGTTGTTTGGTGACCCTGAGGTATACTCTGAAGGAAGGACAAACTCCTACGATTAGGGAAAATTTGGTAGGATTTATTAGAATATCTTTGGACTTGGGCATATAAAGAAGTTTGTCACCCTTTCTCCTGGAAGATTCCAAAAGTTACTACTGCTCAACAACTTAGGGTATTTACGATTCTAATTAGCGTAAATTGTGATCTCAGATACCTTTTATCATATCGCGGAAAATATTCAGACTGATCAGTGTAGATTCGGCACAATGTATGTTGAGATGTCTGAACACATTCTTTGTGAGTACCCAGCTGGGAAAGTTGGATTTATTCGTAGCCGAAATTTGCTGTAGTGATCACAAAAACCTTTGGTTCAATTAATGGGTTACCTGAACCAGGCTACGCATTTTAGATATTTGTAAGGCATCTAGGAAGAAATATGTTCAAAACCTAATGGAAATTTGACACAATAGAAATTATTAACTTATTAGGTTTTTCGGTAAAAATTTATACACCTATATGGGTATGGATCGGTTTAAAAAAAACTTATTTTTATAAACATTACGGGTGGTGGCGTGGTTAATAGTCTCGAATGTTTAATAAAGAGACTTCACATACCTGCAGACAAATCCATCTAAAGAAGCCTCACTGATATTCCAGCTTACCTCTAACAATGATGACAATCATCAGACGAATGATCTGGAGAAAACACCAAATAATGCTAACTAAGGTTTACCAGCAGTAATCAAAAAATCTTCACCGCTACACATTCATTTGGAGGCGAGCTACAGTAGATTAATCATCTACTTAGTTTAAAAATCGACTTGATATATGAAACTGAAGCAAAGCAGTAGATACTTTGTGGAAGGCCAATATGCTTCCTAGAGAAGTGATAGAGAAAAAAAAATTATTGAATTGAATATTGAAAGTATGCAGGCATAAGTTTAAGTACGAAAATGTTTATTCACATACCCAATACTTTATTACATATGCACTACGCTTACATATGTATGATCCTCCTAAACTAGACAAAATATATACTGCATTATATTAATAATATTTTATTGATATGTTAACAATTGCATTTGTTACACCCAGTATTTTTCTCCTTAATTTCAATATAATTTTTATTTATTTTTTTATATTCTCGTCTGTTGATATGGGTTTGTTGTTAAAAGTGTTTGTACTCGTATTTATTAAAAATTCTGATGATTCACCTTAAATGTCTAGCACAGTGCTCAAGCGTTTTAAGTTGCCTTTTTCTATAATATTTTTTTGTTTTCTTTTTTTATGCGGTTCATTTATAGTTTTTATTGAACCTATTGTGGGCAGTTTTAAACGTAATAATTGTATTAATTTCATTTTATGAAAATGTAAATTAAAAAAATAATCCATAATAATGTATGTACATACGTTTCGATTTCTACTCTCATATACGAGGAGTATAGTGTATGTAGTCAGCATGTGGGGGTATCAAAATTAATGTGGTTGCTAGGTTTCTTCTGTTTAAATGTGAAATGTTTTCTGTATTTATATTGTACTTATATTCTACCTAAAAATTCAATGAAAAGTAAAATAATATTTTTGTTTTTGTTTTTGGTTTTGATCTGAAAGATGAAAAGTCATAAATCATAATAAAAAAAGGAACCGTGTATAATAAATTAGTGCGAAGCATGTGGTAAAATAATATGTATGAATAAGAAACGAAATAAGTATTTGATTTCTTTAATTAACTATTCACTGTCTATTAGGAGTAAAGGCAATTTTAGGTTTTTTAAACATAATTATTAAAGATATTTTATCATAATTTTTTTTTTCAAACAAGCGTGAGTAAACAAAATTTTTCTAATAAAAATTCTAATTTAATTAACTTTCAAACAGATTTTTCTGAAATATCATGTCTTATAAATTAATACAAGTCCAGACAAATAAAAATATTTTTGTTTAATTCCCTTATTGACCTTTAAGAATATTTTAATTTGCCTTAACATTTATAATCTCAAAGTTTTTTTTTCCTATTTTTAATTGCAAAAAATGCAAACTTTGCCTTTGGCTTTAATTCTTCAATACTTGTACTCAGTAAATGAGTAAGTGTCTGACACTGGTAATTAACATGGGTTTAGGCGTAGGCAAATGACATTTAAGAGTTTCAAAGTCTCAATTGGGGATTTTATAAATGTAATAGCAATTACACACAATTAGAAGTGGTTTACTAGTAACAAAACATTTTTGAAAACAACCATCATTTTTAAAACAAGTGTTTTTAATGGCAATTGATTAAAAAAGAAATCTATTCATTTTTTAAGCAGTAAAGGTGGAAAAATAATAAAAACCATTAAAAAATAAATATTTTAGAATAAATAAAAAAATCTAAATTCACGAGTGTTCTTCGAAAAGCCTATAAAAGTATTTTAACCATGGATGCGATATATGATTTTTAAATTGTATCAACTTTTATGAAAAAGTGTATATTTTTCAGTCCATTTGTACTAAATTCTTTTTTATTTATTAATTTTTTAATAAGAAATTAACTAAAAATGGCCCGAGCGCTATCTTATGTAGAATGTATATAATATTGAGTCTAAAAAACGACAACATATCGTATACTAAATCATAAGCAGTCACAACTTCAAATTTATCGCAGTCGTTTTGTTTGCATAAACCAGTTCGCAGTTCAAATCTCTAACGGCCACGGAAATTCCATTTGTCTTCTTTATGTCTGTCTATTTAACATGGATGTTAAATAATTTTTTTAGAAGTAATTTTTCAAGTCTCCTAAACATATATGAATTTTTGTTGTGATCGTTTATAATTTAGTCTGTGTTATATTGTCGTTTTTTAAGGACTTAATATTTTCTACATCCGTCAGCGCTCGAACCTTTTAATCTCGTTAGGAAACGTTTTTAATATATATACCAATTCGATCAAAAAAACCCAGTGTGGTGGTCCCATCATTCCGATTATTTTATTTTATTTTTTGTTAAGTTGGTACATCTGTTGTTGATATTCCCGCTATTTCTTAGCATCATAGCTTGATATTTGCAAAAGATAAGTAGCCAAGAGTACATCTATCTCTATTTGTGTTGGCGATTTTTTACAATTTTAGAAATGGCTGTTGAAACACGTTCTCCGTAATGGTTTTTTAACTCGACTGAATAGAAAAAGCTCACAGCAGCCGAGAGGCAATAATGGAAAAATCGTAGGAAGCACTGATGTGCGAGATATACCGAAAACCGAATATAAAAAATGCATCGAGGATTAGATTAAGTGCTGGCTTAAGTGTGTTGCAACCTATGGGGATTACTTTGAAGGGGACAATACAGATTTAGATGAATAAACTTTTCTGAATAAATTCCAAAAACTTTTTGATCAAGGTGGTATGTGGTACGATGCTACAAGCTCTTTGCGAAACAACAGATAATTGCACAAAACTTTTGAAAAACTCGAGACGAATGTTTAACTAATTGCCATATGAAAATGGAAAGATCGCAAAAATGGGATAATGATAAAATAGAATTCTTAAAAATATGTGCATACGTGATCGTAATTAAACAGAGAAAATTTCGAAATAGTACTAAATTAGTCATTGGGGTGCTATTGTACTTTTGACTTGCAAATAGTGCTAAAAAAAGTACAATTGTTCCACGATTTCCATCTCTGGTATAAACCATGCAAAAAAACAAAATTTTTTCAAAATATCTAATAAAACCTTTCAGCAGGAAAGCAAAGTAAGTAATTTGAAGAGATTTTAAACGAATGTACTGTTTACATAGCCAGTATAGTTTATGTTAGATTTAGTAAAGCTCACCTAGGTCGAAAGAGAAGGTCCCGTTGTGCTACCATCTGTCTATTATTTTACCAAGGTACTCACAACTCTTGACCAGCTTCTATCGGCTTTACAATGGCTTTAATAAAAGCGTGGATTTTGTTTAAATCCCCCGCTTTAAATTTTTCTTGTCGCTGTATCGTTATATATCGTTTTAAGTCTTTGAGCGTTCTTACCAGGAGAATGGACGTGTTTACCAAAACTTTTGTAAAGTGAAAAGTATCATTCCTATCATCGATTTTTTGTCATTAAATGGTATTGATATTCATATGCATATCAGTATGTTCATATATCGAATGTATTAATCGATAATGTACTTGAAAGATGACATTTTAAATAATTTTTTCATTCTTTGGTTCGTTACTCATGTACAGATCATATTCATACGAAAATTAGCGAAATATCTAAATTAATGCGCTTAGTGTTGTAAGTGAGATTTGGGAAATTTCTATGCCAATTGCCCACACCATGGAAGTAGAATTTTTGCACTCTATTTTGGGCTTTTTTGTGAACACTCACACACACGTATGCCCCAGGGTATAACATGTGCCGATGACCGATCTATGCTACGTAAATGCAATTTTGCAAACTGGTAGCTCATATGAAGATAGCTTGAATTGATACAAAGCTGCTGAAACGCAACGAAATCGATTTATTCTTACAGCGGCTTATTATGGGCAATAAAAAAATTTATAAATGAAAAAAAAAAATTGTGATCATGACAAACTTGGTTGCATAAAATATAAAGTGTGTCCAAAAATTAACGCAAGCTTTGAATTTGTCGCCATATGTGCAGTAAAGTGTTGTAAACTGTGTTAAAAAACAATTCTAAAGCTGCACAAATGGCGACAAATTCAAATCTTGCGTTAATTTTTGCACACCTTTTTTTTAAGCAAATTATATTATTTTTACGCATCTAAAATGCTCGAAAATGACAATACTGATATACAATATTTATGTGGTATTGCTTCAACAAACAGCTGTTTATCAATTTTCTGCTGCTATTTTCAAAATATTTGACCAGCAACACGGCATGAAGTCGTCTATGGACACATTTAATGCATATTGTATGTGTACAAAATTGTGTAAAAAGATATATTTGGTTGATTTACAAATTATAATTTTGTCGAAAATATATATAACTTTCTCGTAAAAATAAATATGTACTCTATTATTAGAAATACTTCCTTTTGCATTTTATTACTCTCCCTAAAAGGTGACAATTGGCCAATTATTGTAATAGTATATGTATTAAGAACAAAACAAACCACCATACTGTTTTCAAAATTTCAAATCTTTTAATTTCCTTCAATATCCTTAATAAAAATTTTCTTATATCTTTACCTGTTTCATTAGTCGAGTAAATAATTCTGGTCACTACCTGCCGGCTAAACATACTTTACAGATAAACGAACAAAACGAGAGGCGAATAAAGAATAAGAAAAAAAAACTTCGAAAATAATTCTTGACCTTTTCTATTTTGTGTGTGACGAGAACAAAATTGAAATAAAACAAAGAAAGATGCCCAGAAAAATGAAAGAATAACAGAGGAAAAATGAGAAGCCAAATGAGAAATGTTGAAAAATTCTAGTTTTAACACCTGCTTTTGGTAGTGGTATTCATGAATTTTCCCAACAAAAAAAAGGGAAAAACTATGAACTACGAAAACATTAAAACGACTTGTGTTATCAAACAAAAGGCTTTTTTTTATTATTTTCTTCTATATAATCAAAATTAAAGGAGAGTTTAAAAGAACGGGAAAAGAATAAATTTTCTTCTTTTCTTTTGGATAAATAGTTGCCGTAAATTTTTCCCTCCTTATTTTAGCGCTTCTCTTTTATATCGAAGATATAATAGATGTTAAATATAGAGATTTACACCGTTTTTTATTTTTTTCCCTTAATTTTGTTGACCGTCTTAAAGACAGAATAAGGAAAAAAATAATATAATAAATTATTTTTGAAAAAACTTTGCACTTTGAAGCTGAATAGCAATGGAAAAGTTTTCTGATGGCATACTCAATAATTTATTGTCTCCGAAATATAATAATGGGGTTAAATGCAGAATAAATATATTTTGCATGAGTGATTGCATAAAATAATGTGAATTTTATGTTTAATTGTACAGTGGCTGGCCAAATTTTTAAGGAAGAATCTTTAATCCAAATTAGTTAGGGCTGATCTGAAAATTGGTGCACTAATGTTCCACCCACGCTTCAAAAACATCTGTGGACAACAAAACTTTCTAACTGGTCGCAAGGAACTCTGGTTTTGAGGAAAGGCAGAATAACTAAGTCGAACAACTGGAGAGACATCATGTTGTTCGTAAAATCGATGTCACTATCGTTGTGTGAAACATGTTGAATGAGCAGTACCAATTTTAAGTCAGGCTTTCGTTGATTGCTACAAAGCATTTGATTGTCTTAAAAATCGGAGCTTTTGAAGCTTACTGTACTATTACTATACTATTATTGTACTATTACTTATCAAGTAGTAGGACTCCTTTTGCTCGTAAAATGAACAATTTATTTTTAAAATATAGTTATGTTGCTATAGAGTGGACCATTTAAAAGAGTATTTTTAAAAATGCAATAAAACTTAAACGGTTTGAAACTTTGCCAAATTAATTTTTTGTGAAGTAGAATTGTTGCAGTTAGAAACGAAATATTATTTTATTCATTTGGCTGCCGTGGTTGGCCTTACAGTACTTCATTTGAAGGGACCAATTTACAAGAACTTTTTAGAGTATATGAGATCGTATCTCGGCAATGATATCATTAATGTTGCCCTTCAAATACTTAATTGTTTTTAGTTTGTCGCCGCAACACGTTTAACGGCGTTCCACAAAAAATAGTTTAACGGTTTCAAATCGCAGCTTCTTGGAGGTCAAATGACACCTCCATTTTGGCCAATTAAACGGCCATCGAACGTTTGATGCAATGAATCGATTGTGGCAAGTTGCATCATCCAAACATCATCGGCCACAAAATAATCAGTTTTCATGGTTCGATAAGTGTCTTCATTGATCGTTATGGTAGCGAAATATAAATATGGGCCTCCGCTTCACAAGCCGCACCAAACAGTCATTCGTAATAGGTGAATTGATTTCTGTAATGTACCCACCAAGATGAAAATGAGCTTCATCCGAAAAGATGATGTTTTTGGCAAAATCGACATTACCGTGCATCGGCTATCAAACGTTTGGCGTAATAAATTGATTGTGGCCTGAGATGTGTGGCAAGTTGCACCATCCTGTAAACACCAAGATGGAAATGAGCTTCATCCGAAAAGATGATTTCTATTTTTTGCAATTTCCGACTAATTGCCTTTGTTTTGGAAATAAATTTCTATTAAATCCCAAGGTTGCTTAAGCCTAAATTGACTCATTTCGTTCAGTGGAGTTAATATATGTGACAGAATAGAATGGCATAAGTATTGCCAGGATCGAAATCAACGCTGGTTCAAATTTAAACCGATAGATGACCCACCCGATATATAGCAATATGCATTAAATAAACAAAGGACTTATATTAATCCGTTTACAAAACATCACATTATATTTTGTATATTGTATACTCTTTAGATGAAGTATCAATGTAGACTCTTAAATCTATGAATTCCACTTCAACGATTATTTGAAAAATCTATTGTATTTTTGAACAACTTAAAGCCCATTTTTTTCCTTATTAAATGATAAAATATTTTCTTGATAAATTGTACTTTTCCATTCCTTTTTTGCTGTTTAAAATCACTGTTCCCATCGTAAGATATTATAAAATCATTTCCATTTTATTGTTTAATTAAATTATTAAAAATAAATATTTTACATTTCTCACACACTCACACAATTCCTGTTCAATAATAATTTTACTACTATTTTGTTATATGATATGTTGCTATTTTATTGAAAATTTATGCAAATAGCTATTTATTGAAAAATATTTTTTATTAAAACATATATCAACTGTTTAAATCAGTTGACATTAAGCCCATCAAAAATTATTATCATAATGATTAAAAAATAAAAAAAAACAAAATGTGTAGATGACTACACCCATCACTATCATCATCTTCTCAAAGTGTTGAAATTAATGTCATATCATTTATAATCAGATTGATGTGGATTTTTTATTTTTTTTATATTATAATGAGATAGATATGATACGCTGTCTACGCTATTTTGACCACATCTGCATAATAATGACGAGAATTAATGTTGGCTACCAAATTTTAAGTGTCTAGAGTTTCTACCATTATTACCATAAGCGCTTATTACTTAATTTTATTAATATTATTACTTATTAGGTAAAACTAACATATTTTACGAAAATGTTTTAAAGTTTTTCTTTCTGCTTTTTCTTTATTAAATAAATACATTTTAATCTTTTCTCTTTACTTGACAAATTTTTATGCTGCATATTTTACAGTGAGTTTTTTATTACATGTAAAATATGTAAAAAGAAAAGAAACTCAGTCTAGTGTTAAATTTGTTTCAAATGCTTTTAATTCGGTGAAGAGTGTATAACTTCAGAAAAAACTAGAAGAAAAAAGAAATCCTAAAGAATATAAAATGAAAATATAAAAAGTGTGTTAATCTTTTGTAAGTATTTCTCTTTTTTTTTGTTCTTTATTTCAAACATTGGTTTTTTTGGGAAATCCAAAGTGTGTTTTAAAAAATTTTTTCTTCTATAAATACTGCATAATTTCTTGTCTGTCTTCTGAAATTGACATTAATTTTGTAATATTTACTTGCCTTGTTGCGAAAAATTATGAGGCAGTAGAAGTTTCAATATTTACTGCGAATTTATTTTAAGAATAATGGCAAATATTTAACTTTAAAAACGTTTAAGTTTATGAATTAAACAATATCCAATATTATCATCGCTTCCTTATAATAAAGACATAGTAAAAACGAAAAATGAAAGTCATTGTCGGTCGAAAAATGAAAGTCATTGTCCAGACTATACCACCTTGATCGAAAAGGAATTAATTTAGAAAATTAAAAATACAAGTTTATTCATCTAAATCTATATTGTCGCTTCAAAGTAATCCCCATCGACTGCAACACACTTATTTATGCCAGCGGTTGATCCAATCCTCGAAGTATTTTTGATATTCCGAACACTTTTGAACCGCTCGTGCCACTGGTAAATGACCGTTTTCTTTAGTGAATTGTTGCTGAAACACCTTTCCAACATTTCCAATGTTCGCGCACCATTAAATCGTTGTTGTTGCAAATTTAAACCCATTTCTAAAAGTGTAAAAAGTCCCCAACACACATAGAGATAGATAAACTCTTGGCTACGTAGCTTTTGCAAATGTCAAGCTATGACGCTGTACCAACTTAACAAAAAAAAAAAAAAACTCAAATCGAAATGATGGGACCGCTACACGAGAGTCATTCCGGGAAATTTTTGATCAAGATGGTATGAAACACCACATAACAAGTTCGTTCTTTAAGTAATACATATAATTGAGTAAGGCGAATAAGTTGGTACCTCTGCAGCAGCCAAACAACTTGTAAATTGGCCGAAAAAATTAACTGCGACCGTAAAACGATCGCAAACAGCGATTTGCTACAAAATGGGGCCTGGGTGCCTCAAAATCTAAAAAGCTAAGAAAATCAAACTTAAATTGCTTCTCAACATCTTACCCGCCATCGACTAACACGCGGTAATAAACAACACTTTTTGTATCGTATAATAGTCACTGGAGTAGAAAATTGGTGCCTATACAATCCGACCTCTATGCAATTACGAGCTCTATATAGACTAACTACACAAGTCAAAAACCAAACCATACACCTTCACGACAATGCCAGATCCCACGTTAAGCAAATCATCCAAAAGCTCGAATAAAAGTTCCGGCGTGAGGGGTGGGTGTTACATTCGAAAAAACTGTCTCAGAGAGATCTTCACATCGGACCGGATTATTTCCTGTGGAATGGCACCGACAAATTGGTCGAAAGGTGAGAGGAGGTAGTAACTCAGTATATTACAATAAATGAAAAAATGCTTTACCGATCACATTTTATCGAGCGATTCAGCACAACAAAAAGTTTATAGTCGTTCTTAACGTTGACGAGCCAGCATTGACTAATTTTTTTTTAAATATTTTTTATATATATTTTTTCGAACAGCCTGGATTGCATGGCGAATAACCTTTCGCAGTCAGTTACAACTTTAGATTTCAACGAACATAGGTTGGGAATATTGGATCTTATCCGGAAAGCAGTGGACAGATGGTGTCACGTGAACTTCATCACGGCCAAATTTAGATATTGAAGAACGCAGAAGGTGATACTGCCCAAAACTTATGTGAGAAGCCTTATATTGGGTATAATTGGGTATTAGACTCTAAGCGGGCATGTAAAAAGGTATTTCACAAATTGTAGGTTATCTCATTTCATGACTTTTACAGGAGCTGCCGTGATGAAGACAAAGAGAATGAGCACCTTTTTCGCCATTGCCCGAATCTTTCTGAATTAACTCAGACTTTTCTTGGTCAGGAAAGATTCTACAACAAGCACAGTCTTGCTACTGACGATTTGGATTAAATTCAGGTCTTTATTAGGGTTACTCGCTGGAAGAAGGAGGCTGGATATGAGCTATGAAGACTGTGGTAGAAAGCATTGAATATATGACAACATAACGGAATCAACTCTTGGATTCATGTGAGCCGTAAATGCTACCAATTATATTTAAACAGAGCTACAGTGAAACATATATAAATCATTCACATAAGTATGTGCAATTTCAACAAAACTCGACAAAATGATCAAAATTAAAAAATAAAAATTTGTTTGATTCAATCTTAATTCAACTTTTGCATTTGTTAGTTTTGTTTCGTGCAAAGTAACATATTCAAAATATCTTGGTTGTAGGTAGTGCCAGGTATTTTTAGAGGAGATACAGAAACGTTCGATGGTAACCATTAGCTGATATCCTGGACATGGGAATACAGTAAATAACTGAGTAGTGGATGAACTTGTGATAATTGCTTATCAATTTTAGACATCGTATTTCTCTTTCAAATAATAGTCGACTGATATTGTAGCAGCTATATATCAATACAAATAAGCGATGGTATGGCAGTTTTATGTTGTATAGTTTAAAATAATTATTTGTATTTTATAGACCTTTTTGTACCCACGTTCTTTTTGTAATCATTTGATTACAAATTTTGATTATTTATCTAACTTAGTATATAAAAATCAAGTCTTTTAAAAAAGTGCGTTTTTAACATTAAATGCGTGCACACTAAACTCTAATTCAAATAAAATATCTGTGTATGCTTTTTAAAAGCATTTTGTAAATTTTAATTTGAATTACAAGCGATGCCGATGTTTAAAATCACACATGAATTTCACTATTTACTTTGATGAAAGCGAAATAGAAAAAATCATTAAAACAAATGTGAACGCAATTAAGATGCCGTTTTAAATTAAGTCATTCATCTAAAATGCAATCGGTCATCAAATTCAAATGAAAATAAAAACATAAAAAATCTCAATGCAAAAGCGAATAATAAAAAAAATA
Source organism: Wohlfahrtia magnifica (assembly GCA_023159175.1). Taxonomy (NCBI): domain Eukaryota; kingdom Metazoa; phylum Arthropoda; class Insecta; order Diptera; family Sarcophagidae; genus Wohlfahrtia; species Wohlfahrtia magnifica. Next base: position 2,116,821 of record JAKWBJ010000196.1, read on the forward strand.
ATTAAAATAAAATACGTTGGCGCATGCTTAAGATAAACGCACATAAAAACAGTTCATTAGTTTAGTTTGGACGGACGTAGACAACCTGTTTTGACGTGTTGGGGTTTTAAAAACCACATGCGTACATAATGCAAGCCGTTAGGTATATGGTATGTACAGATGTATGTAAGTATTGTATGGAAAACATGTTTAAGGAGAACAAAGTTAAGGCAACATTTGCTTTAGGGGATAAAATGCTTAGAAACATTTGGACAATTACTGTTGAATAAGCATGCTTTGAAAGCAAGAGTTGCTTTTGTCTCAACTTTCGGTACAAATTTATAAATCTATTGTAAGTACACAACAATTTTGAAAAATAACTCAAATTAAGCATATTATTCTGAAAAAGCAAATTGTGTTTTGGGAAAAAAAGCTCTGGTCGAAATCCTTCCGTTCACACGTAAACAGCAGCAAGGTTTCTCTACAATGTCGCTTTGTTGTTGATTTATGTATTTGTGTAAAAAACTAATTAACAATAAATAGCTCCATTAAAATCCATTTCATATATCATCTCATGGAAACGATATGGGAAATAAAATATTTTTCTACCCACACTCAGTTTTGACAAATCCTCTCCATGTAAACATTGTTACTGGAGAACATTGCATAGAACAAACATAAGCAAGTTGAAACAACGAAAACAAAAATACAATCCACCACATGACTAGCATGAGACTCAAAGAAAATATAAACAAAAGATATGCAACAGCAGGCCAAGAACATATAAAATTGAAACACAATCCACATTTATGCTCTCTTTCTCACAATCAACATGGAAGAGAAACAGAAATGAAACACTAATATCTTGAGTAGGTAGCAAAACAAGACAAAACAAAACCAAATAAAACCCGACATAAGACTGCCAGCCTGTGTCTGCCTGTTCGTAAATAGCAAATATGGTGGGGGATTTAACTGTTTGAGTTTGTGTGCCTGTGTGCGCTTGTAGCTGTGTAAGTAGTAGTTAGTCAGTATATGTGAGCATACAATGCGTATACAAAACACAAACAGTGTGTTTACCGAACTATGCATTCGTATACGGATTTAGTTGTAATACGATTGCCGGGCGGTTTGGTTGACTTTACAAGAACAGAACGCACTTACGGGCGTTCGTTTTTGGGATACAAAACAACACAATTTAAAGAAAATATTTGTAATTGATTTCATATTGTGATCAAAACTACAGAGTGTGGAGTTTTATTTTGAAAAAAGGGGGATACTCGTTAAAAGATATGATCCCAAAATAATATAAAAAGTAATGGATTAAGAAGTGTTTCTCCTTTAAAATAAAATAAAAGTGTTTTTTACGAAAATATTTAGTGCAAGTAAACCCTAAAACTGGAAATTAACAGAAATTAAGTGAATTTAACTCAACGAACAAAAGTTTTAAAAAAAGAATTTTGTCAAAAATTATCAAAATCATTACCATACGTCCCAGTGACAATTTTGATTTTTTTTAAATTTCTTGCTGTCATGTGTTCTGTAAAATAGAAAACAAAAAATTTGTAAAATACTTACAAACACACACACATTGCTCTAAAAATATAGATCAAAATGTCATCTACTTTCTGATAGAATCGAAACAATAAAAATCTTTTCAAAATTTTAATATTCGACGAATAACAACAACAATTCGAAAAACAAATATACCAAATTTGGTTGTATAGCTTAAAACTCATTTACCATTTAACTTAAAAAAACAAAATACTAAAATAGTCTACGAAAATTTTTAAAAAGAAAAACAAGAAAAATAAAGAAAAAAATTTAAAAAATTGGTTTCTTAAAATTCGATAAAAGGAAAAACGAAAATTAGAAATGCATATGTTAAAGCATTTAGTTAAAAATATCTTTAAGAATAACAAAAACAACAACAAAAATAGTAATAATAAAAACAACATCATATCTAATACTCATGTCGCCAACATGTTAAAATCAAAAACAAGAACCCCATATGGAATATACCCATCTATGATGCCATCAAATAAAGCAGCATTAGCGTCTACTGCATCATCAACGTCATCATCGTCTAGTAGTAAACCATTTGGCTTGATATCAATGCAGTTGCAGCAGTTGTTGTTAATTTTGTTGGTATTTTTATTAGCCGATAGTGGATTAAGTGGATTAAAAATAGTAACAGCTCTTAAGGGTAAGTTTAGAAAGAATTTCTCAATTTATTTCTATCTAATGATGATGATTTACAGCCAATATTTATAGATATTGGTAATAAATTTTATATATTTTATTGGACTGCATGTGTTGATATTGATGAAAGATTTTTGTTACAGATTCAGAGATTCGTTCATAATTCAAGGGATTTATAGATTTATGGCAAGGGAGGCAGTTTTGAAAAATTTGTTTCGTATAATTGTAGATAAGAATTTTAAGAAAGACTGTAGTATGTATCTGAGAAATTTATTTAAACTGGTACAACTAAAGCTTTTGGTAAAGAAAGTAGATAGTTTGCTTTGAGAAGATCATATTTACTCTTAATTTTTAAATTTCACTTTACTCTTACTGTATAATGAAAGTAATCTTGTCAAAACATACATTTTCTACATACATATAACACTTGTGTTTTTCTTACGATCCACAAAGTTTTGGGAAAAAGTTTACACAAACGGTTTGTCAAAACATTAAAATACTAGTGGAAAAAAACTTATAAAAGATGTTGTATTACAATATACGCAATATAAGCTTTGTTTAGACGACTGTCAAATCTAGCAATATTGTTAGAAAAATTTACAGAAAATATCATGCAACCGTATGAACATTATCAGATTGTCAAATGGCCACATTTTTAACATATAACAACGCCATTATTGCCAGAAAAATGTATGTACATATGATGGAATTGCCAGATTTTTTGACAAATGTCTTGCAATCGTGTGCACTGACAATATATTTTCTATTGTCTGGTGGTTGTCAGCAAATTGTGTCATCCGAAAATGTCGTTAGGTCCGACAATTGTCTGTAAAGAGTTTGCATGACCTAAAAATGACGTTCAAATCCTTCAAGCCCCTTGAAACATTTATTAAACCTTAAATTTAGATTTTTGTATCATTAGGATACGATACTTTCTAAACGCCAAAAATTTTAAACAAATTTGGCACAGTGGTTGCAATCAACAATGAATTTAATCGTACAATACATAATCTGTTGTCTGTGTTATATGAATAACTATTTCTATTCAAATAATTACTTTTTTTAATAAGATAACAGTGCTCTCGGGATAACGTTAACACTCGTTTTCACCAACATCCCAAAACTTTAATCCTTTTTTTAATCCTCCTGACTATTTTCATTGTCTGTAAGATGGACACATCACTTTTTTGTTGATTATATAAAACAGGAAGGGAAACCTCTCTCATTTCCTCAGTACTTTCGCGATTACTTGCTATACTTCAGTTTAGTGTGCTGAATATTAAAATCTTAAATATATTTAAATATCTTAAAAATTTTACCCACAAGAACTAAAAGTTTAGCATCGGCCTGAGAGACCGAAAAATGGAAATGTGTCTCAAAAATTGAAAATAGTCAGGAGGGTTAACATTATCTACTCTAAAACGTCAACTAAACCACAAAGTTTTAAAATATCAACTTGAAATAAAACAAAATTTTAGCTACAGTTACAGTTAAAACACATACATACGTACATACAATTATTTCACAAAATTAGTTCTGAATTTGGAAGTTCCCCTTTCGAATAGTATTGAAATGATGTTACGAATGTATTGTCTTTCTCTGTTCAGTTGATTTTTTGTTCTCCTTTTAAAGCCCAAATGTGTAATAACGTACTTAACAAACTTTTCGTTAAGTATCGTAATATTGTAATTTGCTTAAGTTTTGAGCGAATCCAATCGAACTGTACGTACGCAAACAGATGTTTATGTGTTATATGCAAAACAATAGCAAAAGAAACACCTTGTGCATTAAATGCTCTTACTTTTATTCGTCGCTGAAAAAGCGACGATTGAGCATGCGTATCGGCTGTATGCATATTTTTAAAATTTTTATTTTAACTGTGCTATTTTTGTGATACTACTTAAATTTTTACACAACATATTAACATTTTAATAATTTTAATAAAAAATAATGGTAATTATCTATCCATTCAACTCAACTCTCAGATAGCAATTTTCATGTTCTCACTAACACAACTATTCAAAACGTACATTATAACCACCAAAAAAGTTTATTAAGTATATGACAGACTTTGCGTTAAGTTTTTGAAGGCAGCTTAGTAAGCAAAAGTGTATTACGTTTAGGCCCTAAGCCGTTTTTGTTTCTTTGGATTTGTTTTCGTTTGATTTTAGTTCATGAAAAATAAAAACACTTTAAATTTAAACTACACTATCAATATAATTTTTATTTTAAATATCTATATTAACACACGTCAACAATGTGATAAACGTCAACACCATCAGTTTTAGCGGTTTGACATTTTACCGAGTGACCTGTATTTTGTATTTTAGGGATATTTTTTTTCAAAATTAAGAAACTAAAATTTTCTCTTTTTATAATTTAACGCATTGGCAACGAGTAACAAACAAATTTATTGTGACCCATGTACTTATCCCAGGCCTTAAGCTCCTTATAGAATCGAAGGAGATATCCGAGCGATGTACCTTTCTAAGAAATTGCTTATTATTCTCGGTTATTGGATTAAAGTTTTTATGATAACTAGGGTCAAGTATGGAGTATATTCACAAAATTGAAATGAAATTGAAATCGAATAAAAAAAATTATAATAAACGACACGATGCGAATAGAGAAAAAATTAAGAAACAATTTGAAGTTTCGATTTGTTATAATATCAATCGATGCTTACATCTCATAGGGGTATAGCGAGTACCTAAATAAAACTTTTTTATGTGGCGAATAATTTGTTTATATAATTTTTTCATCCTTTTAGCTACATTGTACAAAAAGTTTAGCTTTGATCAAAATAATATTGTACAAGATTTCAAAACAAATTTATTGAATGCGGGTTTTAGAAGTAGTATGTTAGCAGCTTCGAACTTATGACTTATGTTGAGATATATAAAGTTTGATATGTGAAGTTACAAGCATAAACGTTCATAGAATCTAGAATATCTGTTACGGACATTTAGAAGTTTCCGCTCAGAAGAAATTGTATTTTAAAATTGCTTTGTATTAGATTTATTATAAGGAGAGGATTATTTTTGCAATTAAAAATTCGTATATGATATATCCGAAATCGTAAACAGATTTGCATTAAAAATAAAGAGATTCGAATATTTTCAATAAAATTGAATTTCATTTGTTCATGGCAAATTGGGCATGTATGTTACAAACATCCAATATACACTCCTTATGTACTTATGTATGTATTTATAGAGTATTACAATGGGTCTGCTCGTAAATGCAACACTGTGCTGCATAATATGATTCCTTGTCGATGCTTTGACTGAATACCTATTAATGATGTTTAAAAATAGTTTTAATTTAAAAATTTTATGATGAACAACAAAAAGCTCACTTCATATACATTTTCATAATTTTTATTTGCCAAAAATATATTGAAATGCTCATTTTCGATCACCTGATAGTTACAGTATTATCACTATTTGGATTCACGGTTGTGATGTGCATATTTTGTAGTGCAATGCTGCAATTACGAAAAACCCAATATAAGGCTTGGATAGTTAATAATAATTTGATAAAATAATTCTGATCAATACGAACTCGTACAGCATTGCCGCTCTTTTCTTAATTCTGGTAAAGTGAGCTACATATTGTTGATCAAAAAGTTTCTGGACTAACCCCTGTGTGGCGGTCTCTTCGATTTGAGTTTTTTTTTAAATTGGTACATCTGTTGTTGATATTCCCGCTAAATTTTAGCGTCAGAGCTTAACATTTGCAAAAGCTACGTAGCTAAGATTACATATATCTCTATATGTGCCACACGGGGGTAGTAGTTCAAGGCGACTTATACCAAATTCAAAATTTTACATGTAGGGCATGATAGGCGCTAACTAAATGAATGCGTTTTAATCTAAAAATTGGATTTTCGTACCTTCATGCTTTTAAAAAGTAATCCAACCAAGACACACGATATTAATTGTAAATAAAACAAAAAGTTTTCAGTGAATTATCCTAATATTTTTTATTATGATATAAGGATTTATGAAGCAAATATTAGCCAAATGCTTGCTACAGCTTCGATGACATACCTCCATCCGTCGGTCAATATTTTCAATGACTTTGAGATATAGCCTCAATTTCAACCTTGTCGTGAATGTGCTTAATTATCTCTGAATTACTCTTGGCTTATTGAGATACACTTTTTTTTTAAATATTCCCAAAGAAAGAGGTCCAATGGTGTCAAATCACATGACCATGGCTGCAAATTAACAACGCCACGATATAAGATAACACGACCATTACATTTCTCGTGCCAAAGAGCCATTGTTTCTATAGCTGTGTGTAAGTGGCACCATCCTGTTGAAACTACATATCGTCCATGCCAATGTTCTCATTTCCTGGCCCCAACAAGTCCGTTACAATCTCGCGAAAACGAACACCATTCACAGTAACTGCTTTGCCGACCTCTTTTTCGATGAAGTATGGCCAGCTGACGCTGCCAGCCACAGAACGACTTGGGCGAGCATGCACACATATTTCCACTTTTCCTACAGACCCGGTTTGCTGACAATTGCGCACATTCTGAACACATTTGGTCGATTAGGCCGACCAAAAAAATCACAAAGCGCACGAAATGCATATTGATTTGAGCTCCCATTTTTGTAAAAGGCTTCAACAATCGTAACGCGCTGCTCTATCGTATGGGTGAATTTATCAAACACTAAAACAAAGAAATGTCAATGTTAAGGTGTGACTCACAATTGACGTCGTGCATTATGGTTGGACCACCCTTTAAAAGCTAATAACTTAGCGGAATACTAACTGACTATTAGCAAAAAAAGGCCTCTGTAACGGAAATATCTTTCATTTAAGCAACCTTAAGGAATATGTGCGTAGTTCTCAATTAAGCGCATCATTCAAGTGTTTTGAAAATTAGATAATTAGTATTACTTCCCAATTTTTTTTTTTTTTGTCGCACCGTTTATATCTTTAATGCAGTTAAAAAATTTAGTTTATTAATAAAACTAATATTTATTGTTTAAAATCTTTGTAATTTTTATTTATTTTTAAGCCTATATACACACATACATATTTGCCTCCTATTTCTTTAAAAATTCCTCTATTTACCCTTTAAATTCTTTTAAATTCTGCCATTTTACTTTTTCTTCTTTCATTTTATCGATTTTAGAAATTTTCCTCCATTATGCACATCTTTGCATTTCATTGTGAAAATAAACCACATCACAGTTAGAGTAGAGAAATATGATCTCTTGGAAAACCCTAGGATGCTGTAAAATTTATTAACTATAAAACCTTGTACTTAAACAAATAAACTAAATGTTAGAAATAAAAACAAAAACAGCGAAGAAAAAGTATACATGAAAATCATAAATGAATTACACGGCAGGGTAGCTTCGAAGAAGAAAACAAATAAAAAGTACCTGCTGTAGTTCTAAATAAAAACAAATAAATATTTGCCGAGATTTTCTGAAAGAAAACAACATGTGGTGGCACTTACAAAAGTTCCAAAAATATTATAAAATTTCTTAAATAATATTTTGAGTAATAATATAAAATTACTAATTAAATAATCAAAAAGAAAATTGCTTAAATCTTAACATACAGTTATTTATTTCTTCATATTGTTTAACAAAATTTCATAATTTTTTTTCGCTTTTTAAACGTCAGCCTCATTTGTTAGTAAAGTAAGGGGGCAAATATATCTTCTACTATTATCTATTGACCCTATTTCATATTTTTTACTTCTGAAGACATACAATAGCTGCATGAGTAGAATAATACTGCATATGCCCGTATGTGTTATAACTGTAAGCAATTCAATAGAAGTTAAGAAGTTAAAGTAAAGTATAGTTGATTTTTTTTCTTTCTTTCAGTTAACAACTAGGGAAATACAATTGCTATTGTTATCTTTTTTTACAACATTTTTTTTCTTAACAATATAAAGATTTTCTTTTACCAAAAAAAAAAAAAAAAAAAAAAAATTCAACTTTTACAGCCTGCAAAAGGTATTATTATGAGTTGTAGTATAAAATAGCCTTAGAATATATGCGAGTACACATAGCATAGATAAAAAATATAAATTTTTAAACTCTAAAGTGTTTTTCTTTCTTATATTTTTTTTTTCGTTTATAAACACTTGTAGGAATTTTTAAGAGCTATAGAAGAAGAAAAGAAAAAAAAAAGATTTTACATTTAACTAGAGCATAACTACAATACAAGTACTCGTATTTTAAAATAGGAGTCAAATTTCTTTAACGTAAAAAGCGCATAAAATTTTTAAGCGTTGATTTGAAAAAAAAAAAATCTGAAATATACTACAGGCTGTCTAGTGACCTAAAATGTTAGTATAGAAAAAGGCAAAATATGTACATGGTATTGAAGTTTTACGACTAACAAAGAAATATGATAAATTTTTTCTTGTTAAAAAATCATACACTTGAAATTATATTTTTCCTTTTTTGTAGGAAAATCATAAGAAAATTAAAAATAATTGAATGAATTGTAAGGAAAATGTAATTTTACTAACAAGGAAAATTACTTAAAATATGTGGTATATAAAGACATAGATATTTAGTTTAAAATACGACTCTCGTCTACAGTTTCTTAATAAAGTGGTTTTTTCAACAAATAATTTTTTAGAAAAAACAAAATAAAACAAATGATTTATATGAAAATCATTAAAATTTTTATTGCATTGAAAAGAGTAGGCAATTAGAAATGAAGAACTATATTCTACTGATATTCACTATGACTATTCATACATATGCATATCACTTTATTTCAATCATATTTCAGCAAAGTAGCGTGTCTATTTCATTAATCACGTTACAAATTTGGAGTTCTAAGGCTGTAATCGCTTCACCTTAACCTGTAAATTATTATTAATTTTATTTTTATGATCTACAGATGATATAAGACCACAACAAGTTCCTTTCTAGCGGTATGTCTAAAGTCAATGCTTTTAACTAATTTTAAGATTGACTTCCCCAAGTATGGCCTAGTCTTCTTATTCTTCAGTGTCATCCAATTCAATGTTGCCAGAAGTATGGGAAAATCCATACATGTAGGTTTATTTGCTACTAAAATAGAAGCGTAGGGAAAGTCGGACAGATTTTTCATATTCGCCAGAATGTAGAGATTTATTTCTCATTTTGCATTATTTATAAAATAAATGCAAATTAAATTTAAATAATATTTTTTCGTTCAAAACGCTTAAAAATTATATATAAAAAATACCAGTTAAATATACCTAAAAAAAAGAAAAGTTTTCCGACTTCATTCGATCGCAATGAACTATGGTACATACCATGACATGACAGCACACCATAATATATAGGGTGGGCCATTTATCAATTTAAGATTGAACCAGCAGTTATTTCGTATCGTATCTTCTATTATTCTATTCTGTCACAAAATTCAGTATAATATCTCCACAGAATGAATTGATTCTATTTACGCTTGAGCAACTTTGAGATTCCTTGGAAATTTATTTCCAAGAAACACAAACAATTAGTCGGAAATTGCACGGAAATGTCGTACAAAATTTGATCGCAGAAAAGGACCAACAGAGCCCGCTATACGCAAATTTATTGCTAAAGTAAGTGAAACTGGTTTCGTTGTTGACGCACCAAAACGTAAGCGTACTCGCACAGTGCGTACACCCGAAAATATCAAAGCTGTGGCTGAGAGTGTGCATGAGAATTTATCAACATCAAATCGTCTTCGAACATTCCATGCATCAGCTTACGTCGAATTTGGAGAAAAGATCTCTGTATGATGCCTTACAATGTTTAGTTGGTTCAAGAGTTGAAGCCTCATAACCATCCGCTTCGTTTTTGCTTCGCTAGCTGGGCCAACAAGAATCTGCAAGATGATTTTGTCAAAAAAATCATATTTTTGGATGAAGCTCATTTTCATCTTGGTGGTTACGTTAGCAAACAAAATTGCCGTATTTGGGGCTCAAAAAACCCAAACGTGGTCTTACAAACCACTCACTCATTACGAGAGACTGTTTGGTACGGCTTGTGGAGCTATTACCTATCGCACCATGATAACCGATTGTTTTTTATCCTTTCTTAGTGGTATTGATGTGAACGATGTTTGGTTTGGATGGTGCAACTTACCAAACATCTCATGCTACAATCGATTTATTACGTCAAACGCTTGACGGCTGTTTAATTAGCCGAAATGGTGATGTCAGTTGGCCACCAAGAAGCTGCGATTTGACGCCGTTGGACTATTTTCTGTGAGGTGCCGTTAAAGACAAGTGTTATGAGGACAATCCAGAGACAATTGAGCATTTGAAGGCCAATAGGCCAGCCGAGGCATCCATATGAATGAAATAATATTTCCTTTCTAACCGGAACATTTGTACTTCACAAGAAGAAAATAAATTTGGAAAAATTTCAAACCGTTTTTATTTTATTGCATTTTTAAACATAAACTTTTAAATGACCCACCCCATATATAGCGAATCCATCTTCTGCTTCAAATTATGTAGCAGATGCACCTTATAAGTCTTAAAAGGTTAAAAACTCAAGCAAAATTCTCCAAGTGGTTGTTTTGGATAACCCCAGTTGTTGAGAACTTCGATGAACTCGAATCTTTTTTAACACTAAAGCTCACGGCAAATACCTTTTGGTGTTTGTACATTATATAGTGAGACAGTATTCAGATTTAATGAGCAAATCCTCTTTAGCCGTCTCAGAAGAATGACTACATTGGCAGAAATTATCACGAATTTTACGAAATCCAACCTTTCCAAGTGTTCACTGTTTTTACTGTCTGTTTTTCGTGTTTTATGGCGCTTTTCCGCCGAACTCCTACTACTGAAGCGAAAGTGCTCATTTATTCATACAGGTCTTTATAGAGAAAAGCCGTTAAATGGAAGGAAGTATTAAGAGGTATAAGTGTAAAGTTCTTGTTAAAAAACCTGTCATAATACTAAAAAAAATAAGACTATGTTTTAAAATTTTTTAAATTACGCATGAGGGCTAATAAACTTTCAAATCAAAATATTTTCTTTAAATCTTTTGTTTTAAAACCATGAAAATTTAATTTTAATTTTAGATTTATTTTTTCGCTTTTTGGACAACCTGTTAGAGCACACGATTTATGTCTTCAAAAAAAAAAAAGCCGAAACATAAAAAGGGATGTTTAACATTGAAATACGATTAGAAATCTTAGAAAACAGAAAAAACATAAATGGTCTCCGGGGTAACATTATTATTGTCTACTTTTGACTACTTATACCATAAAAAAGCACAGACTCTTGATTCTTTAACCCTTGTTTTTTATCAGACTTAGACTTTAAAATAAAGTGTAACATTTGTTAAAAAAGTTTAACTTTTATAATGATCGAATATTTTTATACTTTATATTTGTATATACTTATGTACATGCATGCAACATTTATTATCAACATGCTTGCATAACAAACACCCTTAAACAGAAAACTGGTGCTAACAACCCTTATTAAGAAGACACCCTTTTTGTGTTGCTTTTTTTCGATGTTGTTGACATTTTGTTATTTTTGGCTAATTTCTCATGTAATTTTACTCTTTGGAAACTATATACATGCAAGTTGCCATAATGCAAATTGCCCGTGTTGTACGGGAATATACGCACATACATACATATTTCTGTGTGGTATGCAGCTTATATATTAAGTTGATTTTTCGCTGTAAATTGTTTCACGTGCATAAAAGTTCAAAATGTTTTTAGAGGACAATGTGATATAAAAGATTTTTATCTTACAGTGTGTGTCGTCGTAGGCCTCATCGTTGCATTTATGGTGTGGCGCAATGTGGCATATACATTATAAATTATTTCTTATCACAGGTTATGATTCTTTTTTATTTGTCTTTGTCTTTTGTTTTAAGCGTAAAATTAAGGATTTAATTTAAAAAAAAAAAAAAAAAATGAGGCAAAAATAATTATAACAATTAAAAGGAATGCGTGTGGCAAGGAATTGTTATGCTCAGGTTAAGCGAAAGGGGGAAAAGATTTACAATTTTGTGTTTAAAATAGGGGGAGTATCAATTAAGATAAAACCTATAATATAATTTCTCAAATAAAAAAAGAAATTATTTGAATAATAAGTAAATGAGTTGTTTAGAAACAATTCGAAAGATTATGGGATCTTCAAAGTGAACTAATGATCAAACAAATTTTAAACCAAGGATCACATTGCTTTTGCTAAGTAATTTATTTTCCAGGTTTAATCTGCCCAAGTTTAAAGTAAAAGTCTGCTTTCGTTAAACATAAACACCATTATTTTCATGACATATGTTAAGTCCAACACAAGCATATGACTTAACCCAGTCTCCATTGGAAATAATTTTGACTCCAAAATAAATCTCGAAATTGCGATAGTTCTTATTCAGTCAATGATAATAACAAATGAGAGTTCAGAAAACTCCGTCGTTTTATTAGGAGGTCTGGGCTCTACCACATTTAGTAGAAGTTTGTCTCCTCCTTCTATTTAAAACCATAGCTTCTGCAGTAGTCGTGCGAGGGATTGTCGAATCTATTGCAACTGTGCAAAGATAGCCATGAGATTTAAGAAAAGAAGACAGTAAGTTCTCTTCTAATCTAATCTAAGTCTAGTAATATCGTACGTGCATTCATGCCCCCCACGAGATTGAATCTCTTTATACATCGGCCGTAGGATATTCAGTTTAACTGAGGCAATTAGAACACCTATACCCAATTCCAGTATTAAATTTGCAAGCTCCATATCCGCTCTAATCAGTTTGTCAGCAACGGTACAATATACCTGTGTCTTGCAAACCATATAGGAGTTACCTTCAAAAAATCCAAATTTTTCATGAAACAACTCTGGCATTCATGGTCGAGGATATACTTAATTGCTGCCTGGCTGTTCAAGTAAATCAAAAGAGTTTTAGTGAAAGCTTGGCCACTCAACAAGCATTGCAGAGCCTTCAGTCTGTCTATGACCTCTGGTTGGAACACATTGCAGTGGTCAGACAACGAAATACTACCACCAAAATCCTCTATGTATACACCACAGTCTATTGTGCCCATTATTCTGGCTATCACGGTATAGACCTAAGGGGTAATTCTGTAGATGGGTACGCAGAGACAAAATTTCTTTTGAGAAAAATATAAGGGATCTTGATCCCAAGGATCACAGCTAGCTCATATCCAGATTGGACTAGCAGCTGAGCTGGGTATTTATCATCACTGCTGTCAGCCTAGCCCTTTGTTTCAATGCAAAGTCGGTGAGAAGCCAGCTAGGCATAGCAAGCAAGGCCTTTGTCGGAGTGAGGCAAAGTGCACTGATGATCAGAACGGCTGCCTGGCTGCGTTAACTAAACGTTAACATCGTAAAGTTGAATAGGTTTCACTCACCAAGCTTGGAATATATTTGTCAAAGAATTTATTCCTTTTGACAGCTATGGCCGGGCTTACGCTGAGAAGGTGGACGATTGTTTTCTCCTTTTTAGTTTCATTCCAAATGCAAAGAGAGTCGTTAAAGCGGTGTCAAAATCCGCTCTCGTGCTTTCCTAGTATCTAATATCTTATCATTACTTCCAGTACCTTTTACTGGCACTGCCAATACGTTCTCTAGATTGATAAAACGGTTTTTGCGACTTATTAGATATTGTGAAGTTCTTAAGAAATAATGATGTGCGTAATCGTCGAAGCTAAATAAGTAGAATAAAGTGTATAGGGTTTTGTCTTAATACTTAATAAGCATTTAAGAACAATTAAGGAGCTTTTTTAATTCAGCCGAAGTAAAACAACAACAAAAATTTTTAGGCTTCTGTAACAGGCTACAATAGGAGTGTAGAAGAGTTCAGAAGTTTCACACTAAATAGATAGCTAGTATCGAGCTATATTCGGATGAAAGACACGCACGTGCAAGCTTTCGTACACAAAACTTAGGCTGTTATAAAAATAATTATATAAACTCAATGAGAATTATAATGTATTAATTACCGAATTAAATGAATTAACTTTTACTATATTTTTCCGTTTAAGTTTCTCACAAGCCTAAACAGTTTTATTTTATTATATTTATAACAAACATACGTAACAGGTCATTTAATGAGTTCGTTGCATAGGTAAGAAAAAACAAAATTTTTGCAAAACTCGATTTTATTATTCAACATAGTTGCCTTTGAGAGCGATGCAACGAAAGTCGCTATCAAACTTTTCGATACCTGTTTTATGTACGGTTTCCCTTTCTCATCAATATAGGCCTCAGTTTCAGCGATTACTTCATCATTGACGTAAATTTCTTTCCAGCAGGCACTCTCTTGAGATCTGAAAACTAGAAAAAGCTGGAGAATACGGCGGGTAGAAAAGCAAATTCGAAGCCCAATTCATTCAAAATTGCCATCGTTTTCATCGATTTGTGAGCTCACGCGGTACCTATTTTGAACAGAGCTTTCGCACTACCATCTGATATCTTTACAATGTCAGCTAGCTCGTGTACCTTCGATTTGCGATCGTCCATAACCAAATTGTGGAATTTTTTGATGTCTTTCTTCATTTGGACGTCCACTGCGCTCTGCATCATTTGTGCTGGTACGACAACGTTAAAATTCAGCAAATCATTTCTCTACCACTTGTCACAATGGAGCGGAGTTCGGATAATGTTTATCAAGCCATTGTTTGGTTTCCACTCTATTTTTGTTTTCATTAAAAAGCAATTTTATTATTTTATTTTTATTATTATCAAAACTTGAAAATCATTTTTTTTCAATAACAAAAGTTACTTCACACAAAATGCTATAACTCACGAATCAATAGCCAGATTACTGTCAAATTTATACACGTATCATTTGAAGGATAGTACTAAATTAAAATCATATGCACCAAATTCTAGTAACGCCATCTATGTGTCATCCTACGGACTTATTGAATGACTTGCTATGTATACACATGTTCCTTTTTGTTTATTTGTCATCACGTTACACTTTTCATAATCGAACCCTAAATAATATGAGGCTGTGGGAAAATTGTAGAATTTTTTTAAAGCAGCTTTTTTATTTGTATTCTAATTTCATTGGATTTAAAATTGTTTTATATGACAATATAGGCCACTTAAGATTTCTTCATTTACCAAACACAATTTATCACTTACACTTAAAAATTTCATTAAATTCTTTCACAACCCATATCTGTTCAAATTCATTCTATTCGATGATATAAAAATTTTGCTACTTTCGAAAAAGCACTTGAATAATAAAATGTTAAAATAAGATTTGTTGATATTGACAATTAATTTCGAAAACACTTTTATTCTCATAAACTTTATAACCCAACCTATTAAATAAAAAAATGTAATAAAATAAGAAAAATGTTATCAAGAATATTTCGAAAGATGGAAAAAGAAAATAAAAATTCTAAATAAGTTTATATGCCATATGACGACATATTTTCGTATAGAATACTTGTCTTTCTTATTAATATTAACGAGAAAAAAGCACTTAAAATGCGTTAAGATTTCAGATAACCCAGCCGGAAAATGAACTAACAATAACAACAAATGCACTTGATGCAAATAGGCTCTCTCTCAAAAAAAAAAAGAAAAAAAATATTCAGGCTCAAAAGATTTAAATTACACTCTTGTGCAATCTATGGCTAAAGACAAGCCTACTAAACAAATTTATGTTTTAAGCCATAATGATAAGGAAAAACTATACCGAAAAGAGAACATTAAAGAAGAAGAAAGAGGAGTCTTATAAAAATTGGTAATTCAATGCTTTTTAACTCTTATCAGTCTTTTTTTATTTTTTTCTTCTTTTTCTCAACTAAAATGTTAAGAGCCCATAGTCATAGCAAATGCTATTACCAAATGGTATATGTAAAGACTCAAATATAAAAAAGACGATCTAAAAAAAAGAATAACAGAAAAATAAACGTCTTTTAGAAAAACCTCTTCAACTAAACATGTTGGCTGGAAAATGAACGTAAAGAAAAAACAAGCAGCAATTGCTATATGCTACAGGTTGACATTTATTTAGATTTATAGTTTAACTATTTTTACAAGATGTTTTCAAATACACACCAACAACAACATTAACAACAAAAGCAATAAAAATGTAAAGAAATACAACAATAACAATAACAACAACATCAAAAACAAATAAAATACAGTAAAAACTGAAAATTGAAAAAGAAAAACAATCATATTAACAAGAGTAAGAAAAAGCGTTAAAAATATGCCAAAAGACAACAACTACAATAACAGATGAAAATAACCAGCCTTTTTTTGTTTTAAGCGAAGATAAATTACACTCAGCGAAAAATCATAAAAAAAATAATTTACAAAATAAATATGTACATGACAATAATAAGTTTTATTACAAAACAATTTAATAATTTAATTTAATATATATTTTACTAGTGTATTTCTAAATTATTTTAAAAGCTATTTTACTAACATTTTTCTATGAGTGCTTTCTTGATTTGCCATTACAATGACAATCTATGAGTCTTTGCCATTTATTGCAATTTCTTGTGCAGTGGAGTTTACAGTGGCGTTGATTGCTTTGTAAAATTGACAGAAGATAATGTGCCATGTGATTTATCCCTATTTGGTTTTTCAGTTTACATTTTTTCATTGTAAAAAAAATATTCGTTCTCAACATTTCACCATGAGAGATTAACAAACAAACAACGTCTCAAAATATTTGAATTTTCTTACCAAAACTCATGCCGTGTAAGAAATGTGTTTTCTACGAAAAAATTATCATTAGGGATTATTTTTGGCTTAATTGGTACGTCAACTAACAAAATTTCCGAATTTGGTGTAGAGCCGATGCACTTCTGTTAAATTGTGTCTTGTCTAGAGCACTGTTACATTATTAAAGGAGTAATGTAAAAAATAAAATTGCAAAAATTAAAAAAAAATAAAATAATAAATTTATTGCATAAAAAAATTTATTTATTTTAATAAAATTATAACAATCTATAGAATAAGACTGATTTTCGGGAGGACTCCATCAGCCTGCTTAAAAAATTTCAATTCTGATATGCTTTACAAAATGACAATTTTATCAAATTAGAATATCTCTAAGAGAAAAATCAGTCTTATTCTATATTCTTATAAAATAAATAAATTTTTTTGTGCAATAAATTTAATATTCTTAAATCTTTTCTTACATTTTTGCAGTTTTATCTTTTACATTACTCTTTTAATAAAATAACAGTGCTCTGTTATTGTCAAGACACAATTTAACAGAAGTGCATCGGCTAAAAATTCTAAATTTATCTTCACACACATGAAAGCATGAGAAGACTCGAATCATGATTCATATATTCTTATAATCGTACTCATTCATATTCATTGCAATAGCTACTCATAGGCACTCATACTCTAAAGCTTGAGTACTGAGTATAATTATAGTTATCAATATTTATCACGCTATTTATTCATACTCAACTGCACTCATTGTGCGTAGACGATGTTAAATGAGTATGATTAAAATGTGAACGTTTGAATACTCATTATAAGGTTGCGCGGTTGTGTGTTTTGTCGTTCTTTTGAAAAGCCAATACTTCTTATATTCATGAATAATCATGAGGATTAATGAATCATGCAAATTGTTTATGAGAAATTAATGAATGATATGAGTATGAGTAGCTATGAGTATCAGTACGACATTCGATTCATACTCATTGTTACTTATACTTATGAATCAACGATATTGTGAATATGAATATTTGAATTTGAATAATGTGTAATCACTAATAGTTATAAATTCATGAGTAAGTGTTAGTGCCAAAAAAGCGATTCATTGCTGATCTCTGTTAAGCACATAGCTGACTGTACTTTATTTAAAAAAAAGCCGGTTTATGTCTCATTTGATACTGAAAACAACTCAAAGACAAAGCGACTGTTGCATTTTTTCGTACTATTTGTATCTATAATTTCATTTGCTGAAGCACACATTCAAGTCAATCGAACTGCACAGAAGCACACAGTTGCTCATACTTATGCCATTTGAAACTGGAATCAACTCAACAATACTAAGATCAAGTTTTTTAAATTAATAAAATTAAATCTAAAATGTTCAAAAAGTACAAATAGTCAAAAGTCTTCAATTAAGAAACTAATACCATAAGCATATTATAATGAACCTTTAGCAATTAACTAATTTACCTTTTGTTAGAATTTTACAAACCATGCCACTGTGCAATATGTCTGTCTATGAAACACTGCTTTTGCCTGCAATTTCTAGTGCGTATAAGTCTGTGGATGTTTCATACACTGTTTTTTTCGTTCTCTTTACTTTTTATTATTTACGCGTCAACATATTTACTACTTTTGCTCTCTTTTTTGTTTTTGCTCTTCCTCTCTTACACTTTGTTTATTATAAAATGTTGTTTTTGTTATTTCATTAGTTAACACGAGTTTCGTTTGAAGAGATATAAATAAACATACATATGCACACATACGTACATTTATACAACAAAACAATATTTACTTATACAGGTGCCTTTTTCTTAAATGACAACACATAGAGCATAACAAATAGAGGAGATAGAAATAGTCGCCTCTCTGTAAAAGGCCATCACTAATACCATTGCTACCTCGACTACTGTTAATAGGATCCTGTTTGAATAGAAATATGTATTCAAGTGTGTATGAGTGTGTGTATTACAGTTGCTGTAGATGTTAAAATGTTAAACGAAACTGTGTTGTGTTTTTGTATCAAGATATTGCCATATTTAAATTTAATTCTTAAAGCGTGATATTAGATGTCAAGCGTTGATAATAACAACTATTACAAAAATCAAAAGAAAAAAGCAAGAAAGATACGCAACATATTTGCTTTACATTACAATTTCCAACAATCTACAGTGAGAGAGAGACAGAGAGAGACAGAGAGAGACAGAGAGAGACAAAAAGAAAAACAATTTTCTAAGACCTTATACAGGCAAATAGAAACAAGACCATTTAAAATTACTTGTTCGTTGAGTTGTGTTCTGTTGTGTATCGTTGTGTTACCTTTAAGTACTTTTACATCATGAAAGGCATCAAAACCAAAAATGTCTTAGATTGTATTAAATTGCGTGGCTATTTAAAACAGCTGCTAAAGTTAACCGAAAACCTTGTAGCCAAGCATTTGCTGTTAATGTTTAGTGTCTAAGGTATTCTAGGGTTCTTACAAAAATATCACTTTTTTCGTTATTGTTATACTTTTTTTTCGTAAAGGCCATTCATTATTAAGCGTAGGCTTAAATAATGCCTTCAAAAAAGGCAACAAAAAAATATAAAAAATATGCTGCACTTATTTTTCAATTTTTTTCTTTCTTTTGAAGTAAAAATTTGTTGTTTTTTCATTATATTTTTGTAAAATATTTTTCTGTTGAAAAATTTGCATGTCATCAGAGCGAAAAAAAAGCTCAGAAAAACAGAACGAAACATGTTATAAATGCCTGTTTCGTTTATAACAGACAAAAACGATTTTCTTTTGCAAGAAGAAAAAAAAGGAAAAAATCTGGTCATAAATATGCGTAGGCTTTAATAACATGACAAAAGACAAATTTCCTGAATCAATTTTATTTCAAAGGTACACACATTGCACGTTGCAACATAAAATGAAAATCAAAGACAATATAATGGGAGAAAAAAAGAAGAAAGAAAATAAAACCAGGTTTTCAACATACAGGAAATTATTAATATTTCTAAGACACTTAACAGGAAAGTTTAATAATAAAATAGAAAAAATTATATGACTTCAGTATGAGAAAAAGAAAATAATGCAAAATTCTGCAATATTTATAAAAACTATGTTATTGGAAAAGTCTCTTCTAAATATACTATACTATAACTAAAACTTTATTTTGATATCGTTTTATCTCTTGACATCTCACAAAATTACTCAGCTGTTTTCTCCATTGATTTTTGAAAAATTCCCTCTCACAAGCCATAATATAACCATCAACAAAGGTAAGTTTTTCCAACACAAAGCTAATGAATCACATCAAACCCATATTCAAAGTAATATTCCTTTTATTTTTATTTATTTTTTTATATTTAGTTCAAAAATATGGACTAGTCTTAAGTAAATTTGGTGCGTTATATTTTTACTATTATTTAATGTACCAGTTAAACTTTAAACCACTTTTTGAATGATGATTTGTATTGTCTACAAGCCTATTTACCCCAAATGCGGCGATACGAAAGCTCAAAGTTGCCCTTTTTATATATTGGATTTAAGTAGTTTTGCTTGATCGCAACAAACTTCCACTAACCAGAAAATCAAAGTAAAACGTTAAAAAATTTTTTTGGACAGATATTGGGTATACAAGCTAATAATGTCGATTTGGACAACATATGTCATAACTATCAGTATAGCTTGTGTCAATAATAACAAATATGGTATTTTGGAGGGTAAACATCTGTTATTATAATCCGGTATTCGATAGACGGTAAAGTGTAAATACACATTTTTTTAATCGCAATAATAATGTTGAATTTTGTATCTAAAAAAGATGTTTTGCGGGCAAGTCTGATAACTTTCTTTCACTTGAAGAAAACGACTGCTGAAAGTTAACGATTATTGGTAGATTCTATGTTCAGCATGCAACAACTCAAAAATTTGAGCACAATGGTTTACGCGATTCAAAAGTATGGTGATTTCGACACGGAAGACAAGGAGAGACCTAGTCAGCCGAAAAAAATTGAAGATAAGGAATTGGAAGCATTACCCGGCGAAGAGTAATGCAAGAAGAACTTGTATTATCATTGGAAGTCACGCAACAAGTCATTTCTCTACGTTTAAAAGCATTGGGATTCATTCAAAAGCAAGGAAATTGGGTCCCATATGAATTGAAGCCGAGGGACGTTGAAAGGCGATTTTGGATGTTGGAAATGGTGTTTGAACGCTACAAAAAGAAGTAATTTTTCCATCGTATTGTTATTGTTGATGAAAAATGGATACATTACGATAGCCCCAAGCACAAAAAGTCATATGTAAAACCCATCCATCAAGCTAAATTAATGCTGAAGTCGAATATCCATAACGCCCATGGGATCAGAAGGGTCTTTTGTATTATGAGCTGTTGAAATCGGGTCAAACGATCACAGGGGTCCTGTACCGAACACGAATGAGTCGCTTGAAGAGAAAGATAAACGAAAAACGATCATAACTAGGCAATAATCTTCCAACATGACAATACTCGGCCACATGTTGCAAGACCGGTCAAAAACCATTTGGAAACAGTGGAGCAGTTTTTTTTACGCGGAATCCATATGTTACCAGAGAGATGGTAAAAAGTAGTGCCTAACGATGGACAATACTTTGAATAATGTATCAATTCATTTTGTTAGTATAACAAATGCTTTTTTCAAGCAAAAAATCGACATAACAGTCCAAACATAGGCATGGGATGATGGTATAAAATTTATAAAATTGCATTCATATTTCAATAAACCTTTCACTTAAACTTCAATGGTCAAATTTTAACAAAATATTAAAACACGCTCTTCTGTCAGTATCGTTTTAATCATCTTAAAATAATGTTGGTGCATGTTTGTGATATTAAAACCTATCTTCTTCAACTTTAAACATGATATATATATATATATATATACGCACTGACAAAGTGCTTAAAAGTAAAATTTTAAACAAAAAGTTGTATGAAGAACCCAATGAGAAACTATTTGAAAAGTAATTTCCTAATTTATATTGAGTCGTTCTCTCTTATTTATGCAAATAACACTATGCAAGAAGCAAAAATACCTTGGATGACCACTGTATTTTTTGATGCGCTATGGTCGCCTAACTTTAAAAATCATTAGCATTTCAGATTATATAGGTGAGTTTTTTTAATTTTTTTTTTTTTTTTTTATTAAATGTGAGATTTTTGAAGAGGCTGCTTCATACATCTTGTGATAACTTTGAAATGATTTATTCGATTTCGTTTAACCATATGTTAAAAAATTCCAAATTATACCAGCTTTAAGTCGATAATTTCATTTCAGGGTTTTTTAATATAACCAATAGATTCGGAGATCTTAAAAAACAAATTTTTAGATTTTTTTTGTTTTTTGAAGAATTATGATATTTTTGGTTTCTAAAAACTTACAACAATAGAAAGTAGCAAATACTTACCAGTTTCAGTATTTATTCATAAAGGTGTATATAGTAGGAACAAAATTAACCATAATTCATGAAAATTGAATTGTAAATACACATTTTATCCCCCATGCGTTCAAGAAGAGTTGCGGAAAAAATTACAATATTACTGAGAGCTCCCTGGTGTGTAAGCAAGAACCACGGAAGCTTATTTCAGATGCCAACTACGATAAAAGTGAATACCTGACACCATAAATTAAGACGTTCATTTTTATATGTTTATACTCAAATTTTTTGGAATTAGTTGTTTGCGGGCACAATAATGTAAAGTAGATCATTAGAGTGACGGCGAAAAAAGGTTAAGAGCCAAAATAGCTATGAAGTACCGCCGGCGGTACACACATAATTTTGATTGGAGTGCTATATGTACCGCCAGCGGTCACAGCTACATATAAATTAAATTAATTATATTTTCTTCGGCACCCTAGTAATATACATATTTTTATTTTGTATGACGGCACTCAAAGTGTTAATATATTTTGCGGTTATAGCTCGATATTATAGATGCCTAATAATTTTTGAAAACTTTTTACTTATTTGATTATTCTGATAAGTTTAAAACAAATTTTTATAAAAAAGATTTTTTTCTTTTTAATAAAACATTCAATTTCAAATCTCTGTCCTCTATATTTACTACCATGTAAAAGTCGTTAGGAAATATTAAAATAAACATGGGATATATATTTCTTTTATTGCTGCCTAAATTGACCCGCATATATTGCATCGATATCATTTTGAATATATGATTTTTGCAAAACTCACTTTTATTTTTATAGCCCTTAAACCATAAATCTTTTAATGATCTTCACTTACAACGCCTCATATTAATATTATACCTAGAGGTAAAAGCAATTTTTTCTTGGCATAATTATGACGAGTATATAAAAAAGGAAGAAAACATTTATACAGAATTGAATTGAGTAGAGTAGAGTGGAGAAAAGGTAGCAGCTGTTTTCTTACAGAGATAATAAACATTAAAACAATTCCTTCATAATATTGTATCCTTTCAAATTACACGAGAACTGAAATACATACATATGTATATACATAAATGTATGTGTTTGTATATTCATAAAATTTCAAGAAAATCATCTTTAACATGCCACACAATTTTAAGATCATTTGCAATACGTAGAGTAGTTTACATGTGACAACAACAACAACAATATACAAGTATCTACCACCCTAAAGCAGTTTAATTCAATTGAAGAGAAGAATGTAAAAGCAACAAAAAAAGTAAAATAAGAATAATAAAAAATTACTGCTCTGTTTTAAACACTTCATTGTAGTCCTTATTAAGGATATATTTGTGTATATATATGTGAGTGTGTGCGTGTATTTTTAAGTAGCAGCTGTAAAATAGACTTGTTGTTATGTGTGTGTATATATATACGAAGTATTAAGATGTCCTTCCATGTAAAATAATAAAAAAGTGTTTGTGCGAGAGTGTATGTGTAAAAGATTATCCTTGTATTTAAACAATAGTTTGTTACCAATATATTTTTTTTTAATTTTTATTTTTTTGTTATTGTTACACATTATCTTACTGTGTGTTTAAAATAAAATCGTTTTCTGTTTTTTTGTCGATACTCCTAACTTGTATGTGTAGGTGCATTTAAGCGTGAAAAACTGGCTTAAAGGCACACAAACGAACAAAAATATGGTCTATATAAAAATGTGTAACGCACAAAGCATACGAGTAGGTAGGTAGCCAATGTTTTTAATCAGTATTTAGGGTCGCTGTTCTTCTCTTTTCATTTTTCTACGACTTCTACAAATTCAACTTAAGCCGGTTTCTGTCCGGGCAGTAACGAAGGTCAGTTGAAGTAAGTGAAGCAAAGTAAAGAATTTTTTGAAATTAAAATGACTTGAAACCTAATTTGTTTTTATTATAATTAAAAGAACCTAAATATTTGTTGTCTAAGGTCTGTAGTCGAAATTAATTTAATTATTACAGTAATTAAAATTTTCATTAATTTTTTACTTCATTACATCAATTTGTAAGCATATTTTAGAATTGAAAAACACATATTAATGAATAAAATATTAAAATGTTTGTGTTAATGTTTGAGAAGTACGAAACAGAGTAATGCTATAACCTTTTTTAATTATATTATTCGACTTAATATTACTTTCAAAATTGAGAAAAGTACGTTGGTTTAATAAAACTAACTTGAAAAATTGTTTAATTGCCATACTTGTTGACTTATTAATAGAAGAAACTAATGTTATGTTCACACGATAATGTGAACCACTAGGTTAGCGCTCTTAATCACGATTGCGAACCATACTGTTCACACGATGATTCTTGGTACATGTTGACATATGTACATGTACAGTCAATAAGCTCATGTTTGCGAATTTGATCAACACGACAAACATGCTATTACACAAGCTGGTTGGCTTACCATCAAGCTGCGCTGGATCTTGTAATCGCCGCTTTACTAATCCATAAACTAATTTAAACCAAATTACACGTAAATTAAGTGATGGGTTTTAAGAATGTTATATGAGCAATTATATAATTTGTCTCATAATTGGGAATGAATGAGAATTGAATGAGATAGCGGATTACGAAAAAATGCTTCCGTACAAACTTGTTATTACACTATAGAATATAATCAGATGAATTCCTTATTTTAAAATACATTGCTTTAGAAACAAGATACATATCTTGTTGAAAGACAGTAAGCAAAGCTCTGACTCTCTAGCAAGTTTTCAATGCTTTAAATGGTATTAAATTTTATGGCCTCTCGTACCTGTTATGAATCTTATAAAAAAATTATGGTGATCATTAATCACTGTGGCTTCTATAATCAGTCTAATATTGTCGTTAGTTAAAATATCAGAACCAAATCATTCCGAAAGGTATAGGGTTCTATATATTCTACTTATTTTAACTAATTATCACTTTTTTACTTTATTTTAACATATTTTTAACTTACATTTCTTCTCAAGTTCTTTTAATTTCTAATTCTTTAAAATTGTATTGTTTTTCTCCTCAATTTTTCTTTTAAATAAGCCTGCTAAAATTCATTAAAAATAGTTTGCTTCAAAAATTGTTCTCAAAATTTTTCTTTCAAATTTGATTTTAAGGATATTTTTTATCTCTTTTCAAAATAACCAAAACAAAAAAGCGTTACCAGAAATCTTCTAGTTTTCTTTAGACAAAGAAAACGCAACGCCATTGTTCTATTGTTATTGCAGAAACTGAAAAAAACTAAAACAACGTCTTTTTTTAATTTACGAGGATTGTATTTGTCTATGGTTATTATCTTTTGCTCTTCTCTCTCCTGCTTTTCAAAGTATTTTTTGTCATATGCTTTGTTCTCATTTTTCCTACAATGCATTTGAACAACAGATTCAGAAGAACTAATTTTTTGTTTTTTTTTTTGAGGCGTTAAAAATTTTTTTAATTTTATTTTTCATTTTGTAACAATTACTTGTTTTCAGTTTCATATGAAATTATTTTTTTGGTTTTTATGCAGGCGTAACGAAATTAACATTGACCCTGCTTATTGTAATTAAATAGGCGGCTTAAAATTTTTGATGTTGGTTTTTCTTTTTCAATGTTTTCGATGTTAAAAGAGTGTGAAGTTAAATTATTTTAACAGAATACAGTAAAATACAATGTATATAAAATGGAGTCATATAGTAATAGCGATTGTACTGCAATATATATGACGATTACAGTTTGGGTAACCTATTATTATATTTTTTTTATACGAGTAAAGTTAAAATAAGAGGAGTATTCGGTAGGGGTAGTTACTGCGCAGAGAAAAATTTAGATGAGATCTCCTCTAATTTCACTCAATCATTTAAGAATATTTTAAACTCATTTCTAAAAGAGCTGATTTCGATATTTAGTAGCAAAAATTCCATAGTAAGTAAATTTTAATATCCAGATTACGATAGAGGTAGAATGATCATACTCTTGCTCTATATAGCTAACGTTATTTAAGAATAGCTTAAGTGTTATATTAAGCCTAAATTTAACCTTCTAATGTTAAATATTTTGTTTGACTTCAAAAAATCACATCATAATTTAGGTTGATAAACATGAATCTGAAGCTGGATTTTTTTATTGGAGTACTCATTACCATATATTCATATATTTTTTTAGAAAATAAATCCCAATTTCCTATTGTATTTACTCGTTTAATTAATTAATGTTAAAAATAAAGATTTTTAACTGTTTGTAGTAACTCCGTCCAGAGGCGGGCCTAAGTATTAGAAGTCACTGTAGACTAAGAGCGCATCTGTTTAGATGGGCCTCATTGGGTGATATATTTACTATTACGGTTTCAGATCTGCTGGCGTTCATTAGGAAATCAAAGGATTTACTAAACAAACTATAAACCGGAAGATGCACAATAGATCGTATTAGACGCAGTGAGCGATTATATTAATGATCTTCGGATTCCGCTTCCAACGTTACGCTACGTAAATTTGTCTAAGATGCTGTGAGCCAAGAAAATAATCCAGACGGTTCAACAGTCCTTGCAATTCCAATACTATATCCCTGGCGGTGTGGAGATCTTTGAAGATCCGCATCCAGAAATATATTAAACTGGACACAGCCCTGTCGGACCCCAGCTCCATCTTCTCTCGGTGTGGTCAACAGCTTGCCATTTTCAATTCATCAAGATACTTTAAGATACAAACTCTTAATAAATCAATAACAGGAGAAAATTTATGGAATAATATCACTCGTTATCCATTCACTGTAGCCGCATTTATCGGCGCATTTTCAGAATTTTTCTATTCATCCTTCCTCACAGTAAAATGTTTAAGGTTCAGAGGCTTTTCAGTAATTTATCTTGGTTTTTATTAGAAAATTGAGCGGATAGTTCTTGCCAGCCGGCCTAAGTTCATGCTACAATCGCTTAAAAGCCAAATCCCTAAACAAGTTTCCCCATGTAGTTGCTGTGGATAGGTCTAATTGTTGACAATAACTACAACTTGACAAATTCGGATCATATTTAGCAATGCGGCTTTCAAATACGATGTTTTAATTTGTAGGACCCGGTCAAGTTTGCACATTATAAAATTTGTAGAGAGGCGAGGAATAGTGTGAATGCTCAATTGTCGATTAGAAAAATTGGACCATGACATGTGTCGGATGTTTTACAACTACACGGCCATGTAGGAAAATATAGACAGTGTTGCCAAAGCGACAGCCAAGGCAAGATTAAGAAGAAATGTGAGAAAAACGAAGGTAATGAGAATAAACAACGATGTACACAGTGTTTTTACAGTAGGCGAGGGTACTATTGAGGAGATAGACAACTTCGGCTATCTGGCTAGTATTATAACGAACTCAGGTGGTTAATCAATGGATATTGAGAATCGCATAAAGTCTGTGAAGCAAGCATTTGGGCGATTGACGAACGGTTGGAAAACGTCCTCACTCTCATCAAACGTTAAAATTAGAATATTCAACTCGAAGGTCAAGTCAATATGTTTTATGGCTGTGAGAGCTTAAACGTTGCACCTCGCGACATCAAGGTTATACACGTATTCATTAACAGATGTTTGCGGAAGATCATGAGAATTTTTTGTCCCAAACCATTTAAGTACCTATCGATTTGGAAATAAGAAGCCGCATATAGAACTACATTAGTCATAGGCTAAGAAAGCCCCATAACGACATAGTCCAAATTGCAATAAATTGGAAGCCACAAGGTAGTCGACGAAGAGGAAGGCCCGCCCATACCTGGAGAAGACAGATCGAAAAAGAAGTTGCGGAGATGAGATAAAGCTAGAGTTAGGTAAAGTATATGGCCACGGATATATCATACAGTAGATCATTTGTTGAAAGCCTATGCTCGAGGGGAATATTTATATGTATATAGTCGAAAAGTTCAGTTAATATACTATACATTCGAATGTATCCCTAGAATTCATCTGTTAAATTATAGGTCATCACCTAGTTGGGCATAACCAACGATAAATATACTTCCCTATTTTTATTTGCGCTTTTTTAAGAAATAATTAAAATAACATATTATACACAATTTAGAATTCCTCTCATATGCATTCAACCGATCACATTTAATTAAATTGTTTTGTAATTTTTATTCGTCTTCTCTTCTTGGTTTTACATAATAAAAATTACCATCTATTTAATATTTAAAGCAAATCATGTTCTAACAATTAGTAATCAAGTCAGTCAAAATGTTGAAGAAGATCTTGCCATAAAAAAATACGATTCATTAGACATACATTATGTTCTGGTCTGCCTTTTACACTTGACTCTTGTAAAGCGGCTGCTAAACATAAAAAAATAAAAGGAACTAGGAGATCGTAAAGTGAGTTATTTTTGTACTTTGGTTTCATCTGTTTGAGTTTTTTTAGTTTGTACATTTAGTCATGTGCGTTGTTAAAGTCATACAAAAGAAATATTTTAAACACAGCATGATTTTACAAAAAGTGGAAGAAAGAACAACAAATAATTCACTTTGATTCTCTAAACATATAATTCTTTTTTTTTCTTGATGATGAATTTTTTTTTTTCATTGGCTATAGTCTGGTGGTGCTTGATTTGTCCAAACTTCAAACGAAAAACTATAAAAACTATTAAAAACAAAACCTACATGAAAAGCATGTTGATTATTTAAAAAAAAACCTCAGAAAAAAAAACAACAACAACAACAACAAAAAGGTTCAACGTTTTTGTACGTTTTGATTTGTCTTTTATTCAAATGAGCTATGAGATCCCCTATAAAAATGTCTCTTCTATTGTATATTTATTTTCTTAGTTTTTCCAGATTTTTCTTCATCTGTTTTCTTAAAATTATTTTTTCTTATGGTAAACATGACTGGAATTTGTCACTTTTTTCTGACTTTAAAAGATTTTCTAGAGGAGTTCCATTTTGTTAATTCTTTTATTTATTTTTTTTCATGTAAGGGAAGGAAATGTTTATTAGTGCTATTTTTCTCTGTTCTGTAAACGCTTTTTAAAAGAAATAAAAAAATTATTTACAAAATGATTTGGAATATCTTTTTGAAGATTCATCTGTGTATATATTTCGTTCCTCTTAAACTTGTGCTGAATATTAATTTTTAAGAATGATTTGTAAAATTCTGAAATGTTTCATGTTGCAACAACTGAAATGAAATCCTACAATACGTAATAACCTAAATTCATTTTTTGATCCACAAATGATCATACTTACCGCTATTGTTTTTGACGAAAATGGATTTTTGCAAAAAAGTATTTTACTTGTCACCAAAGTCACATTTAAGCTTTATAAATATAGTCGACTTTTGTATAGTCAGTTGTCTATCATAGGGGTAGTAGTTAAACTGCTTACCTATAGAACAAAGCATCCCAAGTTTGAGTCCCGAGGAGGATGAAGAGCTTTTACAATGAATTTTGTTTTATAAAATAAGTGTTAGAGATTTAATTCCCACACTGAATAATTCAATCAGAAAAGCCCATGATCCGCAATGAATAAGAAGAAAATATCATCAAAAAATAACATCATGGAGAGATTAGGCAACACTGTTACCGGAAATCAATGAGTAGTACGATTTCCGTCCACTTCACCAAATATGGTAGTATTTGCTGCTTGCCAATTACCTGCTTAGCTGGAAAATGAGAAAGGAAACTAGAACAAAGCAATGCTTTGTGGAAGATATATGCTTTCAAGAGTTGTATAGGTAAAAACTAAAGTTGTTAACTGTATCCTTTTTAACCTCCACATATTACATGACCTTCAAAGCCCACATTGCCCTTTATATTAATTAAGACCTTTTGCCACGAAGTCGGGTCAATAAGTGCACAAATTTCGAATTTTTCGACTTTTCATAGACTGTTGTTTCATCGACTGTTCATAGCAGCAAGCATCTTTCAGTTGACCTCTGCTAACTTTTAAATAATCTGCGTCATTTAGATTGTGTTTGACAGCCAGTGATAGCTGATAACGCATGATTTGTGAAAAAATCTAAAAAGTAAATTTTCTGAAGTCATTAACATTATTTTTACAGAGAAAACTATCGCTATAACCAAGGCTAAGCTAGGTAAATAATTGCATAAAAGTGGTTGACTGATTTTCGCTGTGGTCGTACAAGCACGGAAGATACTGAAATAAATTTAAAAAATCCTGGTATGGTGTTTGCCGATCGGAAATTGAAAATGCGAGAGATTGTGGAAGTCATAGGCATTTCACATGGATTCATGATTTCAATTTTGAACGATCAGTTTGGCATTAGAACGCTTTCCCCAAGATGTGTGCTGAAATTATTCAAAATCGTCAAGTTTTTGCGGCATTTTGTAACTGTAGGCGAAATGTTGATCCACCACAACACACCAGAGACCAAAAGAATAGGCTTCTCGGTGTAAAGCGGCTGCAAAGAAGACCGAGATGGGTTTGTCAGACAATAAGCTCATTGTGTCGATTTAATGAGGACTTAAAAATGGAACGACTGCATTTGGTAAAAAAAATGGTTTTTTTCACCAGGACAATGCAAGAGTTCACTCATGTGCAATTTTTATGATTAAGGCCACGAATTAAAACCTCAAAGTAGGCCACAGTTTCAGCAATTACTTCATCATTGGACTTATATATCCTCCTAGCAAGCATTTTCTTGAGTTCTGAAAATAGGAAAAAGGAGTTGGGGGCCAAATATGTAAATACATCCACCGGGAGCAATTCGAAGTTTAATTTATGTAATTTTGCCATTGTTTTGAATCATCAACACGTTCTTGTTTTTGGTTAACAGTGAGCAAACCCACTTTATTTAGAGATTTCGCGTACTCAAATGTTCGCATAGAATATATTATTATTAATATTCAGCGAAGTTATTAGCTTATAAGTGTCAGAAATACAGGATTTTATCCATAAGCCTAGATTTTGGAGTTGTTTCAAAAATTTCAAAAACAGATCCGTATCGTTTAAAGGTTAGTACTGAATTAAAGTTATGTGGAAAAAATTCCAGTAACGTCGTCTAAGTGGCATCCTACGGATTTATTGAATGATCCGTTAGCTCGGTGGAAAGAAATTTGACTCCAATGATGAAATCTATTTTAATAACCTACCAGAGCAAATCTTATTTTTCGAAAGGAATAAAAATAATTTGAGAAACGTTGGTCAAAGTGTATACAGCACAAAGCAGAGTAAGTTGAGAATAGAATAATTATTTAGCGAAAAACCTATACGTCATTCGAAATATCACGGACTTATTAAATCTCCCACCAAATTAAGCCATAAGTCAGCTTAGAAAACTTACAAATTTTATCTTCTCTCTTACGATCAGTTTAAAAAACATTCAAATTTTATGTTATCTTCCTTCCGAAACTTATGCATTAGTAATAAATACGCGTGTTGTCCCCAGTTGGTTACCCCCAGGATTCCTAGATCTCCCCCCATTTGGTCCTTCCACCAAGACCAAGACTCCGATCTTTCCTGTCTGCGCCTACAGTGATAATTCTCTAACGCTCTTCTGGATGGAGCGTTCACCTTCATTCAACCGACATGTCCCAGCCAGTGCAATCGCTGTATTCTGATGCGCTGGACTACTTTAGTATAAGGATACAGCTCGTATATTTCGCGGTTCCAGGTTTTACTATTATAATAAAAGCTTCTAATTGAAGCTTTTAATTGATTGAAAATGCATCTCATGAAATGGTTCAATCTATGCCATAAAACTGTTTCATATATTTTTATGATTTTTTTTTCTTTAATTTACTTTTCTACTTACAAGATATTATCTTAAGTTTTCCATTATGCTTTTAAGTTTTTCGTTTAATTTTATATTATTTATTTTAATAACGTCTTAATAAACGTTGATTACGATTGTTAAAAATATTACCTATCGGTCCAGCCTTCATTTCGGTTTCATTTATTTTATTTAGCAACAAACATAAAAAATACTCTACAGATATAACATATTAATTTTTGTTTTGTATTAAATATTATTGACTTCTTGTCTTGAAATACCACTTTTATGCAATGCAACACCAATGCAGAGCGGCGGCAGTCATCAGTAATAATGCAATAATGATGTCAAGAGGCTGGAAGGAAAAAATTAAAAAAAAATCGCGAACGGAACCTGTTGTTTGCCATTTTAATGAATTGTCATCTGCCTTTTTTTATTTTTTTTGTCTTACCGGTGTTTAAAAGGTTTTAACTTTATTTAACTCTAAAAAATTGTTTGTCACACAAAAACTTAAACCTTTTAAATATTTATTTATTTATTTTTTTTTTTTTAAAGAGTCAACAAAATATTGCTTTTTTTTCAAAAATAAATGCCAGGCGAAACTAAATATGAAGAGATACTTACTTACTTACATATGCTATAAGGGGGAATTTATAAAGAAATATTTTTATGATTTTTTTTTCGTCTCTTTACATTATTCTTTTTAAAACAAAGGAAATATTTGTTTTAATGAAGTGCAGAACAAACTTTAGTTAAATGTTTTAAAGCATATTTTTCCTTTTTTCGTTATTTTTTTGCTGGGCAAAATCAAAACATTGTCAACTTTTTCATCATTGTCAACATCACTGTTGCTGTTAAAGTTAAACTTATACTTACACTTCGAACTCATCATCATCATCATCTACATCATTGTTATTATGAGTCTGTATAGTACGAACGATGCTGTCTGTGCTTCTAAAGGCCTACATTACTGTGATGATGATGATCAATGTATCATATTTATGTCGCTATTTTTTATTATGAAGTTTTATTTTTAAATAAATATTTTGTTATTATGGGCTTTTTTATAACTGCCTGCCTGCTATTATTTCAATTTTGCAGGAGTTTATTTATGTCTGTGCATTTTTGCTTCTTTTACTTCTTTTTTTTGTGAGAATCTGTTAAACAAAAACTGTTTGGTTTTGTTTTTATATATGATTTTAAATGCAAACGGCATAAAAATATTTATTTTTTATTTTTCTTAATAGTTGTTTTGTAATAATATATATATTTTGTTTGTATATTTTTATAATAATAATTTATTTGTATGAGTGTTAAGTTTTATTGTCCGCTCAATTATGTTTTGTAGATTTTGTGTTTACATACAGTATTTAAAACCAAAAAAAAAAAAAAAAATTAAATAAAATTTTTATAAAAAAAAATGGAAAATTTTTTTCTAGTCCTTCTTATTATTTAATTTTAGGGGGAACAGAAAAAGAAGTTATAGAGTGTTAAATTAATTAGCCTATAAATACCTAAATTTGAAATACGTCTTAAATTTTAGTAATAATTTTTGTTCTAACATAGTGTTACGTTTTAACCTTTCTAAAGGTTCTTTTTATTGCGTCAAAATAAAATAAGCACTACATTGCTGTTGTTTAACAATTTTTATTAGTTTATCTTAACACAGCAACTTATTTATTCGTTTATACAACACTTTTATTTACGCCTAAACACGACTTTACTCTATGACAGAAAAACGATAACTATCGATGTAGGCACAGCAGTCTCCTTATATACCTAACTGCCTACAGAAATGTTTCAAACTCTCTCATATCCTCTATTTTATATCCGTTAATTTAAATCATGTGAGATCGTGTTGCCCAAAGATGTTCGAATTGGCAATGCCGTCAAATACACAAATCAGTATGGCAATACCAGAGTAACACACTACCAACTTTGGCACAAACCAATAGACAAAAATCCCTCAGTATAGTCCAAAAGCCACTAATATATATATATGGTTTTATTGTAAGGCATTTTTCATTTTCCTAACAATAGTGTCTCACTAATACTTCGCATTGTTCAAGAAATCGAACTTTGCAACCGATTTTATATTTCTTCAAAAGAAGTGATTCGGTGATATGCCACAACTTCTTGTATTAGTCAAAAAAAAGTCAATAATAGTCAGGGGGAACAATGTTCGGAGAATACGGCACATGCAACAAGATATTCCATATGATCGTTACTAACAATTTTTTAGCAACTTTTGCCACGTGAGGCCGGGCGTTGTCACGCAAATGGAAAACTTAATCGTGTCTGTCTTCAAGGTCGTTCGATTTGGTACTTTTGTTTATTTTCTGTGAGGTCACAGTGAAGTTACTGGCTTATATTGATAAGTATAAGCATTGGAGCTCATCTGCTGGTGTTATTCGTGGCTTACAGCCAGAAATGCTCGAAAAAGCGACCAAATATTAGATGTACAGAATACGTTTTGACAAGAACTGCCTCGGCAGCCATGTGGCGAAAAATTTTATTTTTAACGTTATCTTTCTTTTCAATTTACAGTTCTATCGACCATTAACAAAAAAGTCGTAATTCGGTAACGTTGTCCACTTCAAAGATACTGTGTTGCATAAAACAACAACAACGAAAAATATATTAAAATAAATACATACAGATCCGTAGGGTATAAAACTTAAAATTAAAATTAATTTTTTTTTTTAATAATCTCCTCACGTTCGCCAAGCGTAAAAAGATGCATTGTCACCCTCTTTTTCTGTACAACAGCTATACAATCAAGAACTTTAATTAATTTGTTTTTTAATCTGTTATCTGCTTAAATCCATCTAAATGCCTCAAAAACCAACTTCACACTTGGCGGTCTCGATAGTCCTAACTTATCTCTTTCATATTTAATCAATATTATCTTGTAGAATAATCTTAATTTCTTTACTTTTTTATACAACGAAACAAGTGTTTCTTTTAATAAATTTCAAAAAAATATCATATCAAATTAATTTAATAAAAAGAGAAAAAACATGGTATTAATTTTTATTGACAGCTCACAGCAAGTAATAAATGATGGGCACAAGCAGATCATCACAGTAACCAGAAAAAGCAGTTACATTCTACGAAAAAAAAAAACTAAAAGAAATTTATACGCTTTATTATAACATTATGAACCTTTAAAATATTTTAAAAAACTTTTTTGTCCGTCGTTTAGTTCACTTTGTCAGCCTATGTTACTCACTCACTCATCACTCATTCGTTGAAATTCAAAATCAATTTAACTGCCTTTAAAATCTTAAAGGAAGAGTTTCTTGTTTTCCTTTTGACTTCTTATGTAAATTTTTTTTCATAATATTTTAAATGCTCTGTGTTTCACATAAATTATTATTATGTTTTATTTTCTTAATATTCTTTTTTTCAACACAAAATGTTTTGAGGCGTTAAAAATTTCGACAGAATTGTGGTCATTTCGTTGATGATGTTTTGCGGATTTTTTCTTTTTGTTCTTTGAAAAATATTTAAAATGCATAAAATGTTATATCCGCTCATAAATATTGATTTTAGGAATTTGCAAAACAAAACTAATAAAAATTCTATAGAAAATGAAAAAATATGACTTTGGTTTTGCAAAACATTTCAAATGTTTTATTTTGTTTAATTATAGCCCATACCTGCATAAAACGAAAGAGTATGAGCTCTTAGTTCAGAAATAAATTTTTTGTATATAATTTTCTTTTACAGTGTTAGCGGCTTGTCTGTTAATTACAAGTGAACGTACAGTGCTTAATTCACTGTAAAATTACAGAGCTCTTATCCTTTGAAGAATTCGTCTAAATTTGAATCATGGAGCCAAGCTATACTTAATTGATTTCTGGTGAAAACTTTATGAAAATGAAAATCAATTAAAAACAGTTGAGTTGAACTAATGAAACCGTTGAAAGAATTTCAAATAGGTATTGTGCTTCTTACTAGGGAATGACTCCTTCATGCTTTTTTTCCTGCTACTTAACCTCGACTAAAAAATTTATTGCAACGGCATCTCCAATTACGTCAATGACGTTAAAGAGTCAGTGAGGCTTAAAGAGTCATAAGTCGAACTCATTTAAAAAAAAAAAAAAAAAAAAAAAAAAACATTCCGAGTCACCCATGAATTGGTGTCAACTATTTATAGATAGAAAAGGAGAAAACATGACATCGTCATTCCTCTTATATCATGTATATTGGTGAAATGAACAATGATGAAAAAGGAGAGTGGCTGGCATTGACAAAAGTTTTGCCAGAACTTTGACTAACTTATTACAAATATTGCAATGAATAATTCCAATAGTCGATTTCTATAAATGTGCTGGTGTTGCATATTTCTTCACAGTTATCAATTTTACATTATCGGAAATTAAAAAATTTTCTATTCATTAGAAAACTTTTATCAAGGCAATAAATAGAAAAAAAAGTTTTATATATATGTACGTACAGTAGGCTGGTCCTTATATGGCACAATTTTTTTTTTAATGTTTCAATGGCAATCCTCTTAAATTGTTTTTTTTTTTTTAGTAAAAAAAAAGTATTATGTGAAAATCCGAAATCGATATCTTCATTTTAACGCCTGTCGCATTGAGGTTTAACTTTATACCTCTAAGTGCAATGATCAACCTCAATACGGCACGTGTTTCAAAGAAATGTGGACCAATGATGCCTCCGTTTTGCAAACCGTACCGAACAGTCACTCGTAATGGATGCATTGGCTTCTGCAAGACCAAGTTTGGGTTTTCTGAGCCCTAAATACGGCAATTTTGCTTATTAACGTACCCACCAAGATGGAAATGAGTTTCATCCGAAAAGATAATTTTAAATGATGATAAATTTTCAATAAGTCCCAACGTTGCTCAAGCGAAAATCTATTCACTTCGTTCATTGCAGATAATATGCTGAATTGTGTGACAGAATAGAATGACATAAGTATTGTCAGATTCGAAATAACCACTGTTCAAAATTTAAACCGACATATGGCCCACCCCTACCCAATCTATATATAAAAAAAGTTGTCCTATGTTTGAAATTTTATAAATCGAGAACCACTAAACCGATTTACAAACTAATACATGCGCTCGAAAAGTGTACTTTCACTGATGGTTGTTGTTCAGCTGGGCGGTGCCACGCCTATACAAAATGATTATTCATATGTCTATATCTTTAAAACGAGCTGTTTGCTAATTGTGATTCTAGCAGCAAACGCAAATTGACTGTTTTATATAATAATATTGTTAGATATGTTTATAATTTAACAAGATATGATCATATTTCTGCAGAATCTGACAATCTTTATGGTGTGACTTTTGAAAATTTATTATATATATGTGTTCTGTTATTTTCGGAACGGCAGTCCTACTTATATCCTATTGAACTTTGGAACAACGTAACACTAACGCCAAATGCTTCACGATATTTTTGTTTCAATATCTACGGCGATATATTATTTTTTTCTTTCTTTTCAAATTTATTTTATTTGTAAGTTTTTCACACCCCTTGGTATATATATTTATCCGTATATTATTTGGGTTAACATACTTTTTATTATTAATGTATTTATCCATTTATTAAAGTAAGTTGATTATGTGTACACTATTACGGTCCTGTACTGTAAATATAAGATTTTATCTTGTTGTACAGGATAAAGGCATACATTTTATTAATAAATAAATAAATAAAATAAAAGTTTCTTAATTTGGCCCAAATAAATTTGGGGTCAAACAGTGGGCGAGATTGGAATGGCACCTCCCATATAAAGTAGATATTGATTTTTGTATATCTTTAGAACGGTAATAGTGGAAAGTTCTGAATCTTATCCAAATTACTTCGTAGCCAATGCACATCATCCGTTGAAATATGAGCCAAACTGAAAAGGTGGATATGGTACCTCTTATGCAAAGTAAATATTGATTTTTTATATACATATCTGGCAGTTTCTAAACTTGGTAGTCAATAGAAATTTTTAGTTGTTATACATTCCTTAAAATTTTTCTTATAAAGAATACATTTTGTAGGTATACAACACAAAGGCTCCCAGCAAGGCGGGAAGGATTACTTTAGTACATATATGTATATGTATATGTATATGTATATGTATATGTATATGTATATGTATATGTATATGTATATGTATATGTATATGTATATGTATATGTATATGTATATGTATATGTATATGTATATGTATATGTATATGTATATGTATATGTATAT